>SJYX01002005.1:76027-145796 GCA_006410675.1 Oreotragus oreotragus
GAGTAAGGATGGAAGATGGGTATTACTTGTGTTGAATTTTGCGTTATAACTAGAGTGCATTGTGACCATTTCTGCTTATGCATTTTTGAAGCTCTCAGGCAGCTCTTTATAGTCTTTAATGTGCATGTGAATTCTCTGGGGCTATGGTTAAAGTACAGATTCTGATTCAGCAGGTCTGGGGAGGCCCTGAGACTCTGCACTTGTGAAGTGTTCTCCAGGGATGCTGGCACTGCTTGGTCCTTGAACTAAACAGGATTCTAAGAGTCATACATCCCTGGAACTCCACTGTTTGGCTTAAGAATCATGTCTTGCTCTTTCTCAACATCCTCCTCACCTCGGAAGAAAGTCTCATTATGTCTAGGTTTGTGCCTTTTAAAAACTGGCTGTTAATGGCCATGTCCTTTTTTTTTTTTAAACAGCAAAACACCGAATTGCTCATAAACCTCACTCCAAACCAAAAACTTCAGATATTTTTGAAGCAGAATTTGCAAATGATCTAAAATCCAAGGATCTGCTTGCTGATAAGGAACTGTGGGATCGACTTGAAGAACTAGAGAGACAAGAAGAATTGCTGGGTGAAATTGATATTGATAGGTACCTAATGACAAATTTCCTTACACACATTTCCTTATAAAGTATGTGCCCCTTGAATAAAATACAGAAAAGCACGTTATCCTAAAATATCAGTAACGCTAGCACTCTAAGGCAAATATTAATTCTCTAGAATATTTTCCTTTAGATCAGTGTGTTCATGCACATGCCCCATACATATGTGTGTAATAGAAAGACTTAATATACCTGTTTCTTATTATAAGATTTCAGCCATATTTTGTATAATTAATTAAGATATACCAGATATTTATAATTATGGGTACTTTATATATTACATTTTAAATGAGTTATTTTTTTACTGTAGTCAAGATAATGTAGTATGTTTAAATGACTTGTTAAAAAGAAAAATATGCATTCAGTGTGGCTATAACATGTTTCTCCTAGCTTTCCTTTGCAAACTTTTTTGTTTCTTGAGCAAGTAGTTTGTAATCTGGGCTTCCCTGGTGGCTCAGTGGTAAAGAATCTGCCTGCAAAGCAGGAGATGTGGGTTTGATCCCTGAGTCAGGAAGATCCCCTGGAGAAGGAAGTGGCAACTCACTCCAGTATTCTTGCTTGGAGAATCCCAGGGACAGAGGAACCTGGTGGGCTATGGTCCATGAAGTTGCAAAAGAGTCTGACATGACTTAGCAACTAAACAACAACAAAATTTGTAATCTGGTCAAGTAGTTATAAGTATGGAAAACTTGACCCAATTGCCGTTTGAAATACACATTAGCGCTTGCTCAGAATTAGTGAAAGGTGTTACTATAGAAATTGCTATATTATTTTACTTAAATGATATGCAGAGTTAGTTACTGTGAAAAATAAGACAGAATATTTTTTTCACTATAATTTCACCTATACTTAGGTCTTTTTAATGAACTGATACTGTTTCATTTTTGTAAATCAGTTTTGAATCTTATGATTTTCTTCATTGTGATTCTTTTTCAACTTTTGCATGATGTTGTTTCCATTCTGTTGCGTTTCTGGTTTTGTTATTTTTATAAGGTCCTCAAATTCTTTGTACAATGAAGCATGGGAAATGTATATATATGTGTATAAATCATGTACATATATAGAAGTCTTATTTAAAAAATTTTAACAATACATGCTTATAAAATATTTTGATTATGAAAATAGAAATTAGAATATGTTACACTTCTGTGGCTGTAATTTCTGATCTTCAAATAGAGATAATCTCTGTGAATTTTGTGCTAATTTATGATGATTGTACTGTTTTTATTATATGACCAATATCTTCCTTGCAAAGATAAAAACATTCTACTTATGTTTGAATAGCTATAGTATAAAATTAGCATAGAACCATGTTTTCATTCATTTAAAAACATTTTTATTAACCTAGCAATCTAGTTTAAAAATATTCTATGCAAAATCTTATTTTTTACCTATTGAAATTAACTGAAAAAAATTCTAATGTGTTTGTTTGACCTTATTTTCTTTTTCTTTACTATTAATAGTAAGCCTGAAACTGTGATTGCAAATGGAGAAGATATGTCCTCTGAAGAGGAAAAGGAAGATCAGAACATAAATGTGAATATGAATCATCAAGTAACAGACTCTCTCGCCCTCAGCAATTGTTATAACAGTCTTACAAATTCAGAACTCTTCAGTGGTCAAGTGAATAGTCCATTGAACTATTCAGTGAATGGTTCAAATTCTTACCACAGTAATGAAGATGATGATGATAATGATGATGGTGGTGATAGTGAAAATGATCACGATACCTTAGGGGTTGAAGATAATTCTATACCAACAATATATTTCTCTCACACTGTTGAACCTAAGAGGGTTTGTATACTTCTAACTTTACTAATTTTTTCATATGATTTGAATATTAATGATCATCTACAATGCTCTTTAAAAGAACAGTATTAACAGGGATTAATGTTGATAGTGCCAAATAAAGTCATCTTTTGCCTCTTGTTATGACCAGTTTTATCTGAAAGAGAAAAAAAAGGTTAGATAATTAGCTGGTATTGGTATGTTGTTCTCTTGAAGCCACAATACAATTTGAAATTTGATGGTCGGGAAGGAGATCAGATGAGTGTGTATACTTATGATGAAAGTAACTGGCATTAGTTAAATTTTTAATTATATCAGGTTATTTCTATGTGAGCATATAATGAATAGGAGCATGACGAGCAAAAAGGAAAAATTTATCAGGAAATAAAAATTAGTTCCATTTCTCACAAAGTAAATATAAGCATCTGGGTATTCAGGACTTTATAGAGTTTTGGTGTTTTAGAGCTGGGGTTACTAGAGCGAGAGCTTCTAATACAGCTTTTCTTAGTATCAAAAGACTTTTTGTTCCCTCTTTACTTATTGTAGAATCCCCAGTTTTTAAATCCCAGATCAAAGCAGGTTGGATCTCAGTGAAGGAAGGACCTTAAACTCATTCCCTTGCTCTCTTGGCCTCATAATACTGCTTTAAGGAGCCACTGGGAATTTCATCTTTCCAATTTGTCTTTCTCAAGGAAACTTAAGGCATAGAAGACCATAGAGTGAGTCAGTAATAAAACAGGGACTCTTTTGTCTTAATTTAGTTCTTTTCTTTTTTCTTTTTCTTTTTCTTAGCTATAAGGTACCCTTGTAGGGATTGCCTGTATCAAAGTTAACGGTCTGTGGTTGTCAGTCTTAAGTGCCTGTGATTATTATTTAATGAAACATACTTAAAACATATTTACTATTTCTTAGGCCCTTTTAAGTGTTCGCTACTCTAATGTGAAGTGAAATAATTATATGGTCTTTTAAAATATATATTCTCATACTTCAGACTAAAAGAGCATCTTGTGAATTCTTTGGAAAAAATTGACCTATTACCAGAAAAAAAATTTTGTTTTGTGATTCTGTTTTCAAGCTTTAAGTTGGTTTTCATTTAGAGAAAGCAGGAAGAATAAATAATATTTGCAGGAATGTTGTGGGGAAGAACAGTCGTTAATATGGAAAGATGGTATAAATGCCGAGTAGGGATAGAAGAATAGTGTGTTAATCCTGAATAGCTTTGATTTTATTTTTTTGATCCTTAAATTAAAAAAAAATTAGAGGTATTTAAAAATTTTAAATAGTTAAGTATTATCTCATATTGTTTCTATGACTTAAATTTTATATTCTTCCTGAATATTTATTTTGGTTAATTGTACTCTTTGTTTTGAAATGCATAATTTAAGCCAGAAACTTATATGAAAGTAATGGGTGATGTGAAAGCTTATAATAATCTAGCATTTAGTTTGTATGTATTTTGCTTTTTGTATAATAATAGTTGCTGATGACTAGAATTGGTCATTTAAAACTAGTCCCCAACCTTTTTTGGCACCAGGGACTGGTTTCGTGGAAGACAGTTTTTCCATGGATGGGGCAGGATGGGAGGGAATGATTTTGGGATGATTTAAGTGCATTACGTTTATTATGCTGCTGCTGATATGACAGGAAGCCGAGCTCAGGAAGTAATGTGAGCGGTGGGGAGCAGCTATAAATACAGTTGAAGCTTCGCTTGCTCGCCTGCTGCTTATCTCCTACTGTGCAGCCCAGTTCCTAGCAGGCCACAGACTGATACCAGTCTGTGGCCCAGGGGTTGGGGACCCCTGATTTAAGAAGTAATGTGTAGAAGTATGATAAAGTAAGGACTTTAGGTCTTAACTGATAATGCACATTATTTCAGTGTCAAAATATGTAAACTGCCTCTATTACTATTACTTCTTTGATTGTAGAGTTTATTGGTTTTAGTTTTGGTCTTAATTTCTCAAAATGATAGGGATTTTTTTGCTGTGAAATTTTTAGGTCCGTATAAATACTGGAAAAAATACCACCTTAAAATTCAGTGAAAAAAAAGAAGAAGCCAAGCGTAAGCGGAAGAACAGTTCTGGCAGTGGTCATTCTTCCCAAGAGCTGCCTGTGATCAGGACTCCTGCTGACATTTACAGGTGAGTGGCATTCATGGACAGCAGAGCAGTCTCCTCTTCCTTCTCTCTTTGCTACTGAGTATTACAGGAGAAGGTTGCTCGTAACACAGAGTCTCTCACTGGAAAGTGAGGTATTTTGATAGAGTTAGCTTTGTGTTTCAATGGCTGTCACAGGCGCTGCTGAGCCCCAACACAGCTTCCCAGTTCAAAGCAAGTAGAACATTTCTCGGTTTTTTTGCATTTCCCCCTCTTCACTAGTGCTTTTAAAACATTCCCAGTCTGTTCAAAAACTGTTGTGTGTTAACTTTAGAGATGGCAGTTTGTGTTTCTGGTGTGCTGGGGCCGCGCTGTGCTGCCACAGCTTGGGCGGCGCTTAGTTAGCCATGTGGTTTACCTTTTCACAGAGTCTACGTATGCTCTCTCAATTTTTTGTTGTAATGTTTGCTGAGAAAGCTGTCATTTGAAAATATCTACTATTTTCATGACCCTTATTTGTAAAATAGTGAAAATTGCTAAATGACTTCGAAAATATATGTACATTTTGGACAAAACAATCAAGCTGTTGTCACCCAGAACATGCTTATAAATAGGCTGCTGTATTTTATTGGGTCAAGAAGTTACGCATTTAAAAATAGTGATAATATAAAATGTCACTTGAGGCCACAAAATTATTGTGATGGTGAAAATTTTGGATATGTTTGAATAAAATAATTTAAATTAATTTCTAGAAAAGACTTTAAAAAATCATTATAAATTTATGCTGTTTTATGTTAACTAACGAGTATATATAATTTTTGTATTATAGAGTCTTTGTTGATATCGTGAATGGAGAATATGTCCCTCGTAAGTCAATCCTGAAGTCTCGAAGTAGAGAGAACAGTGTTTGCAGTGATACCAGTGAAAGCAGTGCTGCTGATTTTGATGATAGACGGGGAGTTTTGAGAAGCATTAGCTGTGAAGAGGCCACTGGTAGTGATGCTAGTGAGAGCATTTTGGAAGAGGAACAAGAAAATCATCAAAAGAAACTTTTGCCTTTATCAGTAACACCTGAGGTTTGTGTATATCTTCAATTCTTTATTTCATGTAGTATCTTTGAGAGTTAAAAAGGTAGTGGTAGCTCCATTTCAAAGGGGTATGCAATTTCAAGTTTTCCCCATTTTACGTAGCTATTTTTGGAGTTGAAAAGACTTAAAAAATTGTAGCTGCTGTATCTTCCAGGTATGGTCTATGAATCATTAATCTTATTGTCTTTATATTATTTTATTTTGACATTAATTGACAGGGTAATGGCATTGTTTATTTTGTAGCTTCTTTGGTTCATACATATATTTAGTCTCAGAAGTCATAGAGCCTAATTAATCACAGGCTTGTACTTTTTTTTGGTAATTAATAATTTATAAAAGTCCTTAGCAGCTCCAGTGTTCTTGCCTGGAGAATCCCATGGGCAGAGGAGCCTGGTAGGCTACAGTCCATGGAGTCGCAAAGAGTTGGACATGACTGAAACGACTTAGCACAGCACACAGTCCTTAGCAAAAACAATATAGGTATTAAAATAGTCTGAAATTTTTGGGTAACAAAGTATTACCACTCTTGAAGTTCTGTTTCTGTGAAATAGGAATTTTAATGTATCTTAATTAGGATATGTATTTCATTTTTGGTTAGAAAATTGTTTGGTTTTGGGCAGACGCGACCCGGTCTCTTGCCGCCAGTTCGTGTCACCCCATCTCATGCGTCTCCCTTTGGAGGAGTCGCCGAAAAAAAGTTTAAAAAAAAAAAAGAAAATTGTTTGGTTTTGGCCACGCTGTGTGGCTTGTGGGATCTTAGTTCTCCAACCAGGGGTCCAACCCATGTCCCCTGCATTGGAAGCATGGAGTCTTAACCACTGCACCATTAGAGAAGTCTCACAGCTAGAAAATAATTTAGCAGCTTTTAAAAAATAAATTCCACTAGACCAGACTTATAGCCAATGTTATAAAATTAAAATAGTTCAAGTAGCAGATTATGTGCATGGCTGTGTGCACACTCAGTCCCTCAGTGGTGTCTGACTCTTTGTGACCCCATTGACTGTAGCCCGCCAGGCTCCTCTGTCCATGGGATTTTACTGGCAAGAAAACTGGAGTGCAGGTTGCCATTTCTTCCTCTAGTAGATCTTCCCGACCCAGGGGATAAACCTGCTTCTCTTGCATGGCAGGTGGATTCTTTACCGCTGAGGCACTGGGGAGGCCCAACAGATAATACTTTTCTCTTTTAAATGCTTTGGTAGAGTTAAAGAAGGAAATAAGTAACGTATGACAGATAATTATCTATAGTTCTTCTATATTTTGGCTTGTGCCAATGAAATTTTAACTCTTGGGAGTTATGGAACCATTTTACAGTCTCATGAGAGCTGTAGATCCTCTCCTGAGAAAACGAGTGCACAGGTAACACTGTTAGCACCACGCTACACGCAGTTTTGTGTATGGGAAAAAGAGTGACACTGGGAGATGCCAAAAGAAGAATGGTACGGTTTCCATTATACCCACACTTGATATTTTTTATTCTTGTGTTTAGTGGGTATTTCAGATCTTAATTTAAAAAGTATTTGGGAAGACTAGGGAACTCAGGCCCTTATCAAACTTATGTACTCATTTGAGTATATGTCAAATACATATTAAAATACTTATCTTTATACATGAGTAAACGTACGTAAGACTTCTGTTGCTTGTGCTTAATGTCCCTAGGTGGTACTAGTTGTACTAGACAGTAATTGGCAACGGAGAGATCATTAGTATTTAGGTATGGTTTGTATGAATAGAATATTCTCCTTCCCTTCTCCCAATATAATTATCTCGTTTGACCTGGAGAGTATCTTATTTAATAGTCTTCCATACTATTAGAAAAACAAGTGATAGACTTTTGCTGTTTTTAAGTATCTGAAAATTAGGTTTTAGTAAGGAGTTAATGTATCATGATATAGTTAGAACTCAAGTCTAGAGTTTATTTTCATTTCATCCTATTTAATAGCTTTGCATTTTGTATTGAACTATTAGAGTTAGCTTCTAGCTGCTATAAATTTTTTAACATTAAAATAAATAGTTCATGATTATGGCAAGTACTTTGAAAGATACTTTTCCTTATATTTAAATGTTAAAATATTCTTTTTCAAGAGCATTTTTTATATAATAAGAAGGCTCTGTACTCATCTTAATAAAATAGAGTTTTTAGAAAAGTAGACGTTGAATTCCCTTTAAAAAGCTGGACTCCATGCAGGGTCTCACAGTAGTGTGGGAGGGTCAGGGCATTCTTGGTTCTCCTTTGGTGGGGCAAGCTGGAGCAGATTGGCTTTTTAAACTACTCAAGTGATACATTGTCTTAACTGATTTGTTCACTTGGTAGACAAAGGAAAGTAAAATATACTTGACAGCTTGCATGTCAAATGCGTGTCAAATTTAAGTTTGTACATAATGAGTTTTTAGAAGATGAAAGTAAGGAGATTCCAAATACTAGAAATATTTTTTTTAAAAAATCATAACAATTTGATTTTGATGGATCTCTCCTTAAAAAGATATAGAAAAGACCTACTTTGGTTTTATTTCTATCATTTTGTACACAGTATATACATTTATACATACATTTTGTACACATTATATACACTACAGTAGACAAAAAGAAAAAAAGCCCAGCAAATTGGGGGTTGAAATGAAAGAATAATTTTTGTGTTGCCTTGATTTCTGTTATTGAATTTATTGCATTAAAGTTCAAGATAGACAATTATTTCCACTAGCACCAGCACTTTTAATTTTCTGTTTCCACTGACCTTAAATAAAATTGAGGCAAGGTGCAATAAAACAATCAAATAATGGCAGAAATGGACACTACCTAAGAGATGTCACTGCTACTGAAACTAGGCTGTAGGCTTGCAGGCAGCATGGCCACCATAGGATAGCTCATTCATCAGTTGTTTGACACTCTAATAGAATTTTTAATTTTGATACATTATTTTTCACAGCATGGTCTGGATATAAATGGAATGAATGTATGAAAGTTGAGGACCTTTTATTTACCCATTTTTTGAAAATCCCATATGCACATGTTTTTTACATTTTGTTTTCTTACATGTGTACTGTTAAACATCTACTTATATTGGTAGTGTAATTAAGATACTTTTTAATGGTACTTGATTTCTATGAGCAATTTGTATTTTGATGTTTTAAACGTTTTGTGTATCAGAAAATCTTATGAAAAGAAATGTCTGATTGGAAATGCAATGCAGGATAAAGATTTTGTGGGCATCTTATTTGTGTTTTGTTATCATAATCTGATTATTTTTATCTTCTAGGCTTTTTCTGGAACTGTAATAGAAAAAGAGTTTTTGTCACCCTGCTTAACACCACACCCAGCCATGGCTCATCCTGTGCTACCCACCATTCCAGAACGAAAAGAAGTTCTGTCAGAAGTATCAGAAGGAACTACAAAGAGGGTTTCAAAGTTCAAAGCTGCCAGATTGCAGCAGAAAAACTAGGGCCTGCCTAGGAAATGGGAGTTTACATCCTAGAACCTAGTTTTGCAGTTGTTTAGAAAACGTATAGCAAGATATGTTCCATGTAATTTGAAATAAGGCATCCTGAGTAAATTTGGCAGCGAGTTCTCTTACTCTTATCAGTGGTATTAAAAAGAAATCAAAGTAAATATTTAAACACTTTAATATTCAGCTTGTTTTGTTAATTCTCTGAATACCGTCAACACTCATTGTTCAGGTTTGCCGTGTCATACGGTGGCAGCAGTTTGAATTATTTTTCAAAGAATGCTGTTCATATGTGTTGTTTTTGTGTTTCAAACTAAATACTGGCAGTTTTGTTCCAGCTGTGATATTGTGCACACCATATGGACCATTTTAAAGAAACTTTTAAAATTTCGAATAGATTCAACAATTATATTACTTGCTTTACCTTTTTAAAGGCACTTTAAAAAAAAATCTACTTCTTGTAGGTTTTGCAGCTAGGTGGCTATTTAAAAAAAATCTGTCCCTGTTTGACTGACTGTTAGTCTGTAATCTCTACGGTAGAAAGCTCCATGTACCCAACAGAAAGCTTCTTTGATTGAAAGAACGGTATTTTGTTTAAAAAAAAAAAAAAATTTTTTTTTAAAGTAAAAATTTTATGAAACTTGGTCTCTAAAATGTTGTGAACTTTATGATTCAGAATTCAATATAGAAATGTCTCATATATATGCTATGTGCACCATACAGTGGATCCTTGAATTCTTACGATTCCTTAGGCAATTCTCCCCTAGTGTGTGCAGTTTTAAGCGGCATTTTATTTTGGGAGACAAGGAAAGGTTGTCTAGATGATAGAAATACATAAGTAAATTTTCTTAAATAAGAAATTTTATGTTTTAATTTTCTGAACATTTTCATTCTTTAAGGCTACTTTCATACTAGTAAATAATTGAATAACATATTTACTTTTGGCAGAACTCCTTAAAATAAAGAGAAATTTATTCTAACATTGAAAATTACACTTGCAAGTGTTAATCATTAGCTTGATGCATGCTAAAGTAGCTTTTAAAAAGCATTCTGCATTAGTACTAAAATAGCCATCAATGCCAGTCCACCCTCTATTCATGGCTAAATATTTAAAGGTTATTTATAGCTTCTTTAATGAATTCTTGCTTAAACAAAGTGAAATTATGTCCTAGAAAAGTAGAAGCTATTTGTAACTAGAGCAGCACAACTGTAAAAATGTTATGAATGTGTATCTTAGTAATAAGGGGATGAGCCTGAATCCCCACAAGTTAATGGATAATTCAGAACAGAGGGCTGATTTTAAAAGATTGCCTAAAAATGTAGATTTTTTTTCTTTAGTAAATTTTGATCAACTGTATATATTTTTAGTTGAAAACTTTTTCTCTCAGCCCATCCCCCACAAAAAAGAAAATAACCAAAAGTATAATCTCTTGCACACAAAAGAGCCCACAGTTCCAACTGCTTGTCAGGTGAGCCTTTCTCTGATTTTCCCCCAGAAACAGACTTCATTATGGGATTACTGTGGTGTTCTTTACAGACATGTAATTTCAAGAGTACTGTCATTAAATAATTTTTCATGTTCTTCAACTTAATCTTGAGCCTTTTGTTGTTTATGTAGTTTATATTTCTTCTTGCAAGTAGCTGTTTTCCATCATGGAACAAAATGGTAGTTGAAACAAAGAAGTGTTAGATTTTCTGTTGAAGACGGAATGGAGTAGTGTTGCCCCATTTCATAGCTTCAAGCTTAAAACAGAGTTTCAAATTGTAACTTAACCATATACCTTTATTTTTTATGTTAAATTCAGTATTCAATATGATAAAATGAAATTGGTCTTAAGTGTTCTCTTTTAAATCATTGTAAAATAGACTGAATTTTTTTTTAACTTTTAATTTTGAAATAATTTTAGATCTACAGAAAAATTGGCAAAAAATAGTAGATTTCCCATATACCCCCTCATCTAGCTTCTAAAGTCATTTCATCTTGCATGGCCAAAATACAATTATTAAAACCAAGAAATTCACTTTAGTACAATACTATTAACTAATCTGCAGATCTTATTTGAATTTCACCAACTTTGCATTTAGCGTTATTACTGTGATATTTGCCTAATGGTGGTTATCTGTTTTGCCCTTTCTTTCAACATTTATTTCTTGGAATTCTTTTGTGATGAAAATCTGTCATTCACTTCTCTGACCCCTGTTCCATTTATTAATTCATTTCTTTATATCAGTATGGACTTGGATATTCTGTTCTATGAGTCAAAATACAATTATCATTATTTTGTTTGCCCAAATTTTCTACCTTTGATGTTTAGGAACTCCTTTGAGTTGGCTTCTGAATTCTTTCAGCAAATCTTCATCTTTTTTTGAACACTCTTTCTGACATCACAAAATGTTATAGGCCTATCTTGTATTTTTCCTGCCCCAACCTTGGAATAAGCACTTCTCCAAAGAGCCCTTGATCCTTCTGTTGGACGATGGTGTTTAAAAACCAACATCTTCTCATGTAGGTGTGTATATTACCATTCTGATATTGTTGTTTCTAAGCTCTTTTAGCAGGTATAGGAAGTTTTGTTACTAACTGATGTATGTATCTATATGTTTGTTTGCTTATGTACATTAAAAAATGTAAGTTTATTCAGATACTTCCTGATTTTAATACAAGACCACATGGTTCATTTAGTTTTTTTTTTTTTTTATGACTTCTTTCTTCAGTAGTGAGAAATCTAGCTTTTATTATATATAATGTGTTTACTTATTTTAAAAATATCTAATACAGTTGACCCTTGAAGAACTCTCAGGTTGGGGCACTGACTCTTCCCCACAGTCAAAAATTGGCATATAACTTTACAGCTGTCTGTAGTCCTGTGGTACATAGCTCCTGAAGAGGGGAAAAAAAAAAAAAAAAAAAAACCCAGCTTGTAAATGTACAGGCACAGTTCACACCCATGTTATTCAAAGGTCAACTGTTGACACACACAAGTAGTTTCAAACTGTTAACCCCAATCCCCAGGAGAAAAACATTCATTAAGTATATTTCATTATTTATGTTCGGTTCTTTTTAAGTATCAGTCAAGAAACTTTTCTGAGGTTATTTTTCTTTCCCATTCCCTTTATTGTGATCTTTCATATATAACGGAGTTAGGTTCATTTGTAAGTGTTTGTGTTCCAGTTTGGAGTCTCCTCATATTGTGGTTGGGTTTAATGGTTTATTTGCGGTATGTATGAAGGGTATATGAAACATTAATGTGGTTCTAAGAGTTTCAGCTATATAAAAAGATGAATACAGAGAAGATAAACATTCCACTCTTTCTGCCCCATTCTTTTTAATTGATAACAGAGGTGTAACACTTTTTTGTGTATAGATATAACAGTTTATTCAGCCACTTTGCTGTCTATAGGCATTTAGATTTCTGATATTTTGCAATTGCAAATGATGCAGTGAGTAACTTTGTTGTATATATATATATATTTTTGTATCGTTGGAAGTATCTTCTGGGTAGATTTCTAGAAGTAGGATTAATGGTCTATCTTTACCATATGATTTCTTTTAAACATGATAAAAGTATGTACAGCAAAGTATTTGTTGTTCTCTTATCAAGGACCTGGTTTTAACAAATTTGCTTGCATATCTACATTTTATTGGTGATTCTTTTATATTAACTTTGGGAGGCACTAATGTCCTAAAGGGACTTTAAGGGTTTATAGTGATTATGCTCATTTTGCTATATTTTTATTTTGGGGTGAGAAGGGAATTGGTCATGCAAATGATTTATAAGACCTTTCTATAATTTGGAATATTCCCAATTTTATAAAATACAGACACCTCATTATATTTATTTTTCTCCTTCATAAGAAACAGCTAATCAAGGATCCTAGTTTCTGTGTGTCCTTTTTGTGCGTGGTATATAGGCTTTCAGTTAAATGCCTGTTACATGAATTCCTCAATTACAATAAATATTTATGGTTTTATGTTTAATCCATTGGTCAATATTGTCAAGTTTTTACATTTTACAGTGCCTTTTCAGTTATTTACATTTCATTTTAAAGGAACATTGTTCAGGATATGAGGAAGTTTTTGCAGTTCCCTTAAATAACCAATGAATCATTAAAGAAGTAATTTTGATCATTTACTCTGTTAAGTATTTTCTGTATGCTTTATGTGAATTATTTCATTTAAAACTCATAGCAACCGGGTGAGGTAGGTACTATTTTTCAGTCCTTTTCCTCCCACTACCCTCCCCCATTTTAGAGATGAGGACATTAACTCAGAAAGATTGAACAACATTTTTAAGCCACAGAACTATTAAGTAATGGGATTGGGGTTTAAAACCCAGGCAGCCTTGCTCCAGAATCATCAGGTTTTCTCGTTTTTAAAAAGTTTAAATTTTTTGCCCTCCAAGTAAAAGTGCATAGCTAGTAAGGAAGTGTGTGCCCTGTATATCTGTATAAAGTGAAAATGAAGTCGTTCAGTTGTGTCCGACTCTTTGTGACCCCATGGACGGTAGCCTACCAGGCTCCACGATCCATGGGATTTTACAGGCAAGAATATTGGAGTGGGCTGCCATTTCCTTCTCCAGGGGATTTCCCAACCCAGGGATCGAACCCAGGTCTCTTGCATTGCAGACAGCCGCTTTACCGTCTGAGCCACTAGGGAAGCCCCATATATCTGTATAATCTTGTTTATTCATAATGAGGCCACCTTTTAAAAACTCTGAGTTGGAAAACTTTGTTTCTTAAACTTTAAACGTAAAGAATTCATTTTGACTTTTTGGAATGGAGGTTCAAGTTTCAGTGCTTTGGCCATATGTATAAAAGAAAGGAATGTGTGATGGAGAAAAGTAAAAATCAGTTTAACGATATTTCATTGAAAAATTCATTTTTATGTGAACGGGGCAGCAGAGTGTGAGAAGGTTAGATAGCATCTCTGGCTCAATGGACATGAATTTGAGTAAGCTCCGGGAGTTAGTAAAGGACAGGGGAGCCTGGCGTGCTACTGTCTGCAGGGTTGCAAGGAGTTGGGCCCAACTTAGCAACTGAACAACAACAGGCATCATTATATATGTGATGTATATGCATATTATATATGTAAACAGTGGCTTGCTGTGCTTCTTTGAGCATTCTTTTTGCCCTGCTTGTTTATTGCCTTCATGCCCCAACTCTACAACTCCCTTTAATACTGTTCAGAAAAACTTTCTAAAATTTTTCTGTTCTCTCCATTGACTTGGAAGTTACATACTTGACTATATTTTAATTTTTGACACTTTTCTATAAAAATGTGCATTTTCCAGACAGTGTGGTGATCACTTTAGTGTTTGTGGTATTTTGGTTCCACTTTTTACAACAGTTTTATTGAGGAATAGTTTGTATGCCATAACATCTCTTTTTCTTTTACTTTTTTTAAAGTATAGCTGATGTAGCTTCCCTGGTGGTTTGGTGGTAAAGAATCCATCGGCAATGCGGAAGGTCTGGGTTTGATCCCTGGGTTGGGAAGATCCCCTGGAGAAAAGAGTTCTGTGGACTGTATAGTCCATGGGGTTGCAAAGAGTCGGACATGACTGAGTGACTTTCACTTTCACAGGTGTACATTATANTTTTTAAAGTATAGCTGATGTAGCTTCCCTGGTGATTTGGTGGTAAAGAATCCATCGGCAATGCGGAAGGTCTGGGTTTGATCCCTGGGTTGGGAAGATCCCCTGGAGAAAAGAGTTCTGTGGACTGTATAGTCCATGGGGTTGCAAAGAGTCGGACATGACTGAGTGACTTTCACTTTCACAGGTGTACATTATAGTGATTGACAATTTTTAAAGGTTATGCTGCACTTGTAGTTATTATAAAGCATTGATTATATTCCCTGGTTGTACAGTATATACTTGCCTTACTTTATACATAATAGTTTATACCTCTTAATCCCCTCCTACCCCTGTATTGTCCTCTCCCACTAGTAATGACTACTTTGTTCTATTTGTGAGCCTGCTTTTTTGTTATATTCATTAGTTTGTTGTAGTTTTATGATTCTGCATATAAACGATACCATTACAATACTTGTCTTTCTCTGTATGGCTTATTTCACTTAGCATAATACTCTTGAAGTCCATCCATGTTGCAAATGGCAAAATTTCATTCTTTATGGCTGAGTAGTATCTCATTGAATGTATGTGTATATATACACACACACCTCTTCTTTACCCATTCACCTGTTGACGGACACTTAAGTTGCTTCCTTATCTTGGCAGTTGTCCTTAATGCTTCTGTGAACATTAGGGTGCATGTATCTTTTCAAATTAGTGTTGTTTTTCAGGTATTCCTAGGAGTGGAATTGCTGAGTCATATGGTAAGCTGATATTTAGTTTTTTGAGAACCTCCTATACTGTTCTCAACAGTGACTACACTAATTTACATTCCCAGCAACAGGGTAGGAGGATTCTCTTTTTTTTTTTCCTCACATCCTCGCTCACATTGTGTTCTTTTTGATGCTAGCCATTCTGACAGGTGTGATATGATATCTCATTGTGGTTTTGACTTGCATCTCCCTGATGATTAGTGATGTTGAGCATCTTTTCATGTGCCTGCATAACATTCTTTTTTAAAATATACGATTTGATGGGTTCTAGTAGATTTCAAGTTGTACCACTAACTCATCAAAGAACATTTCCATCATGCTAAAAAATCCCTTTCTTTCTCAATTATAGTTAGCTCCCATTCATATCCCCAAGCCTCAGGTAATCACTAATTTGATTCCTCTTTACAGATTTACCTTTTCTGGATAGTTACTTTAAATAGAATTATGCAATATGTAGTCTTCAGCATCTATCTTTCAATTAGCCTAGGATTTTTGAGCTATGTCCATGTTGTATTATACTTCAGCATTTTGTTCCTTTTCATTGCTGTATAGTGTTCTGTTGTATGGATATATGGCAATTATTTGTTGATTCATAGTTGATGAATACTTAAGTTGTTCAGTTCTCTGGTTATTGTGAATAATGTTGCTATGAACATTCATATGCAAGTTTTTGTGTGGACATATATTTTCGTTTCTTTGAGAAAAATCTTTTTTTCTTTTTTTGAGTAGATAACCTTGGAGTGGACTTGCAGGATCAGATGGTGAATTTAAGCTTAACTTTGAGAGATTACAGTTTTCCAGAGTGGCTGTAGAATTTTACATTCTCACCAGCAATGTAGGAAGTTTCTAGTTTAACCACATCCTTGGTAATGTTAGTATCTTTTTTCATTATTTGCTCCATTATAGTCATTCTAGTGGCTATGAAGTATTATCTCACTGTTTTAAATATGTATTTCTGTAGTGACTAATGATGTTGAAGATTTTATTCATGTACTTTACATATGTGCATAGTTTTTTGAAGTGTCTTTTCAGATCTTTTGCTGAATTTTTGATTCGGCTTTTATTATTGAGTTGTACAAGTTCTTTGATTAGTTTCTAAATGTACATTCTTTTTTTGGTACATGATTTACAAATATTTTCTCTTTAAGTCTTTGATATTTCTGATTTTTTTTTTCAATGGTATCTCTTAAAGCACAAAAGTCTGGTTTTGGTGAAGTCCAGTTATTTTGGATAAGTTTTTTCTTCAAGGATTGTACTTTTTAGCATCTAAGATTTCTTTGCCTAAGCCAAAATCACAAGAATTTTCCTCCTGTGTTTTTTTTCTGGAAGTTTTATAGTTTTAGAATTAAAGCTATGATCCATTTTGAGTTAATTTTTGTCTGTGATGTGAACAGAAGTCTAAATTCAATTAGATACCCAGTTGTTGCAGAACCATTTGTTGAAAAGTCTGTGCTTTTTTTTTTTAACCAATGAATTGCTTTTTATTATTTTTTTAACACCAGAAGCATTTTGTATTGGGGTATATTAAAAAGCAGAGACATTACTTTGCCAACAAAGGTCTGTCTAGTCAAGACTATGGTTTTTCCGGTGGTCATGTATGGATGTGAGAGTTGGACTGTGAAGAAAACTGAGCGCCCAAGAATTGATGCTTTTGAACTGTGGTGCTGGAGAAGACTCTTGAGAGTCCCTTGGACTCCAAGGAGATCCAGCCAGTCCATCCTAAAGGAGATCAACCCTGGGATTTCTTTGGAAGGAATGATGCTAAAGCTGAAACTCCAGTACTTTGGCCACCTCATGTGACGAGTTGACTCATTGGAAAAGACCCTGATGCTGGGCGGGATTGGGGGCAGGAGGATAAGGGGATGACAGAGGATGAGATGGCTGGATGGCATCACTGACTCGATAGATGTGAGTTTTTGTGAACTTCGGGAGCTGGTGATGGACAGGGAGGCCTGGCGTGCTGTGATTCATGGGGTCGCAGAGTCGGACACGACTGAGCAACTGAACTGATAGTCAGTTAACAATGTTGTGATAATTTCAGGTGAACAGCAAAGGGACTCAGCCGTACATGTATCCATTCTCCCCCAAACCCCACTCATTCATTCTGGCACATAATATTGAGCAGAGTTGCAAAGTCCCTAATTATCCCTTCTCCCCCAGCAACCATAGATTTGTTTTCTAAGTCTGGGAGTCTCTCTTGTGAGCTTATTTGTATCTTGTTTTTAGATTCTATGTATAAGAGATGTCATATGATATTTCTTCTCTGTCTGACTTCACTCAATATGACACTGAATAGGTCTATCCATGTTTCTGCAAATGGCCTTGTTTCATTCTTTTTAATGGCTGAGTAATTTTCCATTTTATATAGGCACCACATCTTTATCCATTTCTCTATATCAATGGACATTTAGGTTGCTTCCATGTCTTGGCTATGGTAAACAGTGCTGCAGTGAACATTGGTGTGCGTGTATCTTTTGGGGCCATGTTTTTCTCTGCATATATGCCCAGGCGTGCAGTTGCAGCGTTGTATGGTGGCTCTAGTCTTTTAAGGAACCTCTGTACTCTTCTCCGTAGTGGCTGTACCAGTTTCTATTCCTACCAACAGTGCAGGAGGGTTCCCTTCTCTCTACACCTTCTCCAGCATTTGTTTGTGGATTTGTTGATGATAACCATTGTGACCAGTGTGAAGTGATATCTCATTGTAGTTTTGATTTGCATTTCTCTAGCGATGTTGGACATCTTTGTGTGTGGTATTGGTCATCTGTATATCTTCTTTGGAGAAATATCTATTCAGATCTGCCCATATTTTGAGTAGATTGTTTGTTTTGATGCTATTAAACATCATAAACTGTAAATTTTGGAGATTAATCCCTTACCAGTCACATCATTTGCAAATATTCTCTTTCAGTCTGTGGTTTGTCTTTTCATTTTATTTATTGTTTCCATTGCTGTGCAAAAGCTTTTGAGTTTAAGTAGATCTCATTTGTTGTTTATTTTTGCTTTTATTTCCATTATTCTGGGAGATGGATCAAAAAAGATGTTGCTGTGACTTATGTCTTGAGAGTGTTCTGCTTATATTTCTTGTAGGAGTTTTATAGTGTCTGGGCTCACATTTTGGTCTTCAACCATTTTGAGCTTATTTTTGTGTATGGAGTTGAGGAATGATCTAATTCCACTTTTTCACATGTGCCTGTCCAATTTTCCCAGTGCCATTTGTTGAAGAATGTATCTTTTCAACATTGTGTAGTCTTGACATAGGTACATGGGCTTATTTCTGGGTTTTCTATCCTGTTCCATTGATCTATATTTCTATTTTTGTGCCAATAACATACTGTTTTGATGACTATAGCTTTGTAGTACAGTCTGGTCACGGAGCCTGAGTCCTCCAGCTCCATTTTTCTTTATCAAGATTACTTTGGCTATTTGGAGTCTTTTGTGTCTCCATACAGATTTTGAAATTTTTTGTTCTAGTTCTCTGAAAAATTCCATTGGTAATTTGATAGGGATTGCATTGAATCTGTAGATTGCCTTGGGTAGTATAGTGATTTTGACAATATTGAATCTTCCAGTCCACGGACATGGTATTTCTTTCCATCTGTTTATGCCTTCGATTTCTTTCATCAGCATCTTATAGTCTTCAGAGTGCAGGTCTTTTGTCTCCTTAGCTAGGTTTTTTTCCTAGGTGTTTTATTCTTTTTATGCAATGGTAAATGGAATTACTTGTCAAATTTCTCTTTCTCATCTTTCATTGTTCGAAATTCAGCAGATTTCAGTGTGTTTATTTTGTAGTCTGCAACCTTACCAAATTCATTGATGAATTTTAGTAGTTTTTTGGTAGCATCCTTAGGATCTTCTGTGTATAGCATCATGTCATCTGCAAACAATGACAGTTTAACTTATTCTTTTCCAATTTGAATTCCCTTGACGTCTTTTTCTTCTCTGATTGCTGTAACTAGGACTTCCAAAAGTATGCTGAATAAAACTGGTGAGAGTAGACATCCATGTCTTGTTCCTGATCTTAGAGGGAATGCTTTCAGCTTTTCACCACTGAGTATGATACTAGCTCTAGGTTTGTGACATGTGGCCTTATTATGTTGACGGATTGCCTTCTATGCCCACTTTCTGGAGAGTTTTTATCACAAATAGGTGCTGAATTTTGTTGAGAGTTTTTCTGTATCTATTGAAATTATCACATGGCTTTTGTTCTTCAATTTGTTGAAATGGTGTACCGCATTGATTTGCAGATGTTGAAAAATCCTTGCATCCCTGGGATGAATCCCACTTGATCGTGCTGTAAGATCTTTTTAATGTATTGTTGGTCGTGATTGCTGGTATTTTGTTGAGGATTTTTGTATCCATATTCATCAGTGATATTGGCCTGTAATTTTTTTTTTTTTTTTTTTTTTGTGGTATCTTTGGTTTTGGTATAAGGGTGATGGTGGCCTCATAAAATGAAAGTTTGGTAAGTTTTCCTTCCTGTGCAACTTCTTGCAACAGTTTCAAAAGGCTAGCTGTTAACTCTTTAAATTTTTGATAAAATTTGTCTGTGAAGTCGTCAGGTCCTGGACTTTTGTTTGTTGGGAGGTTTTTAAATCACCATTTCAGTTTTTGTGCTTGTGATTATTGGTCTGTTCATATTTTCTAGTTCTTCCTCATTCAGTCTAGGGAGACAAATTTGTCCATTTCTTCCAGATTGTCCATTTTATTGGCATGTAGTTGTTCATAGTAGTCTCTTATAATCCTTGATATTTCTGTGGAGTCAGTTGTAGCTTCTCCTTTTTCGTATTGATTTCAGTTCTCTTTTTTTCTTGATGAGTCTGGCTAAAGGTTTATTAGTTTTGTTTATCTTTTCAAAGAACCAGCTTTTAGTTTTACTGATCTTTGCAGTTGTTTTTTGTCTGCATCATTTATTTCTGCTCTGATTTTCATGATTTCCTTCCTTCTTATAACTAGGTTTTGTTTGTTCTTCCTGTCGTCATTTGTAAGGTTAGATTGTTTATTTGAGATTTTTCCTGTTTCTTGAGGTAATGTATTGCTGTAGACTTACCTCTTAGAACTGCTTTTGATGCATCCCAGAAGTTTTGGACTGTTGTACTTTCATTTTCATTTTTGTCTAGGTATTTTTATTTCTTTGATTTTTTTTCAGTGTTCCAATGGTTGTTTAGTGGCATGTTGTTTAACTACCATGTGTTTGTATTTCTTATTTTTTCTCATCATTCAGTTCAGTTGCTCAGTCATGTCTGACTCTTTGCAACCCCATGGACTGCAGCATGCCAGACTTCCCTGTCCATCACCACCTCCCAGAGCTTGCTCAAACTCATTTCCATTGAATTGGTGATTTTTATTTCTAATCTCATAGCATTGTGATCAGAAAAGATGCTTGATAAGATTTTGATTTTCTTAAATTTACCAAGGCTGTCCTTGTGGCCCAGCATGTGGTCAGTCCTGGAGAATGTTCCATGTGCACTTGAGAAGAATGTGTAGTCTACTGCTTTTGGATGGAATGCTCTGTAAATATCAAGTCCAACTTGTCTAAGGTGTCATTTAAAGCCTACATTTCCATATTAATTTTCTTTCTGTATGATCTGTCCATTGATGAAAGTGGGGTATTAAAGTCCTCCACTATTACTGTGTTAACTGTTGATTTCTCCTTTTATGTTTGTTAGTATTTGACTTACATATTGAGGTGCTTCTATTTTGGGTGCATGTATATTTATAATTGTTATCTTCTTTGGATTGAACCGTTGATCATTATATATTGTCTTTTATCTCTTATAACAGTCTTTGTTTTGTAGTCTTATTTTGTCTGATATGAGTATTGCTACTCCAGCTTTCTTGTGAATTCTATTTGTGTGAAATACCTTCTCCCCTCCCCTTACTTTCAGTCTATAAGTGTCTGTAGGTCCGAGGTGGGTCTCTTTTCGCATCCACCCAGCCAGTCTGTCTTTTGGTTGGTGCATTTAATCCATTTGCATTTAAGGTAATTATTAATATATATGATCCTATTACCGGTTTGCTAATTGTTTGGGGTTTATTTTTGTAGATCTTTCCCTTCTCTTGTTTTACCTGCCTAGAGAAGTTCCTTTAGCATTCATCATAAAATTGGTATAGTGGTGCTGAATTCTCTTAACTTTTGCTTGTCTGGAAAGCTTCTTCTTTCTCCATCAAATCTGAACAAGAGTCTTGCTGAGTAGAGTATTCTTGGTTGTAGGCTCTTCCCTTTCACCACTTGGAATATATTATGCCATCCCCTTCAGATTTGTAGAATTTCTGTTGAGAAATTGGCTGATAACCTTATGGGATTTCCCTTGTATATTGTCTTTTTTCCCTTGTTGCTTTTAATAATTTGTCTTTGTCTTTAGTTTTTGTCAGTTTGATTTACTGTGTCTTGATGTGTTCCCCCTTTGGTTTATCCTTCCTGGGAGTATCTGCACTTCCTGGACTTAATTTTTACTATTTCCTTTCCCATGTTGGGGAAGTTTTCAGCTACTATCTCTTCAAATATTTTTTCAGATCCTTTCTCTCTCTTTTCCTTCTGGGACCTGTATAATGCAAATATTGGTTCATTTAATGTTGTCCCAGAGGTCTCATAGTCTGTTTTCATTTCTTTTCATTCCTTTTTCTATATTCTGTTTTGCCCCAGTGATTTCCATCATTCTGTCTTCCAGGTCATTTATCTGTTCTGCCTTAGTTATTCTGCTTTTGATTCCATCTAGTGTATTGTTCAGCTCTGTTCTTTAGCTCCAGGTCTTTGCGAACACGTTTCCTGCATCTTCATTCTTTCTCCAAGATCCTGAATCATTTTGGCTATCATTATTCTGAAATCTTTTTCTGGAAAATTGCCTATCTCCACTTCATTTAGTTGTTTTTCTGGGAATTTATCTTGTTCCTTTGGGACATATCTTATTTCTTTTCATTTTGGTTAGTGTTCTGTGATTGTGGTATTAATTCTGGAGGCTGCTGGGATGAGTTCTTGTTTCTTCTGTCTGCCCTCTGGTGGTTGAGGATAAGACACTTGGGCAAGCTTCCTGATGGGAGGGACTGGCTGTGGGGAAAATTGGGTCTTGCTATGGCAGTCAGCTGAAAAAGCTGAAGTTGAACGGTTTTAGGAAGACCTACAAGACCTTTTAGAACTTAACACCCAAAAAAGATGTCCTTTTCATTATAGGGGACTGGAATGCTAAAGTAGGAAGTCAAGAAACACCTGGAGTAACAGGCAAATTTGGCCTTGGAATGCGGAATGAAGCAGGGCAAAGACTAATAGAGTTTTGCCAAGAAAATGCACTGGTCATAGNATCCAAGTCTATGCCCCAACCAGTAATGCTGAAGAAGCTGAAGTTGAATGGTTTTATGAAGACCTACAAGACCTTGTAGAACTAACACCCAAAAAAGATGTCCTTTTCATTATAGGGGACTGGAATGCTAATGTAGGAAGTCAAGAAACACCTGGAGTAACAGGCAAATTTGGCCTTGGAATGCGGAATGAAGCAGGGCAAAGACTAATAGAATTTTGCCAAGAAAATGCACTCGTCAAAGCACACACCCTCTTCCAAGAACACAAGAGAAGACTCTACACATGGACATCACCAGATGGTCAACACCGAAATCAGATTGATTATATTCTATGCAGCCAAAGATGGAGAAGCTCTATACAGTCAACAAAAACAAGACCAGGAGCTGACTGTGACTCAGATCATGAACTCCTTATTGCCAAATTCAGACTTAAATTGAAGAAAGTAGGGAAAACTGCTAGACCATTCTGGTATGACCTAAATCAAATCCCTTATGATTATACAGTGGAAGTGAGAAATAGATTTAAGGGACTAGATCTGATAGATAGAGTGCCTGATGAACTATGGAATGAGGTTCATGACATTGTATGGGAGACAGGGATCAAGACCATCCCCATGGAAAAGAAATGCAAAAAAGCAAAATGGCTGTCTGGAGAGGCCTTACAGATAGCTGTGAAAAGAAGAGAGGCGAAAAGCAAAGGAGAAAAGGAAAGATATAAGCATCTGAATGCAGAGTTCCAAAGAATAGCAAGAAGAGATAAGAAAGCCTTCTTTAGCGATCAATGCAAAGAAATAGAGGAAAAGAACAGAATGGGAAAAACCAGAGATCTCTTCAAGAAAATTAGAGATACCAAGGGAACATTTCATGCAAAGATGGGCTTGATAAAGGACAGAAATGGTATGGACCTAACAGAAGCAGAAGATATTAAGAAGAGGTGGCAAGAATACACGGAAGAACTGTACAAAAAAGATCTTCACGACCCAGAGAATCATGATGATGTGATCACTAATCTAGAGCCAGACATCTTGTAATGTGAAGTCAAGTGGGCCTTAGAAAGCATCACTACGAAAAAAGCTAGTGGAAATGATGGAATTCCAGTTGAGCTATTTCAAATCCTGAAAGATGATGCTGTGAAAGTGCTGCACTCAGTATGCCAGCAAACTTGGCAAACTCAGCAGTGGCCACAGGCCTGGAAAAGGTCAGTTTTCATTCCAATTCCAAAGAAATCCTCTCCTACCAGCTTGGAATTCTCATAGTGCCTCCAAGTTCTCAGGACCACCCCCCACCCTCATCCCAGCTGGCCTTTCCATTGTCAGTGCTGCAGGCTCAGCCCAGGATTGTCCTGCCACACATAGTCATACTCCTTTCGCTGACCCACAGAAGAGAGCCCTGCTACACATTTACTGGCCACAGTTCGGCCTTAAGAACTGAGGATAAAAATTTATTGTATCTTGCTGGGATTGCATTGAATCTGTAGATTGCTTTGGGACTCTGAGAGAGAGGGAGAGGGAGAGGGTGGGATGATTTGGGAGAATAGCATTGAAATATGTATACTATCATGTAAGAAATGAATCGCCAGTCTATGGTCAATGCAGGATGCAGGATGCTTGGGGCTGGTGTATGGGGATGAACCGGAGGGATGATGTGGAGTGGGAGGTGGGAGGGGGGTTCATGTTTGGGAGTTCGTGTACACCCGTGGCAGATTCATGTCAATGTATGCCAAAACCAAAAAAAAAAAAAAAAAATTTAGTGTATCTGACTATTGGCACAGAAAAATAAAATCTCTTCTGGGAAGTAATGCTGGACGTTGGCTTATTGCATGTGACTATTGATTGGATTCACCATTTGTGGGCTTCAGTCTTTGCTACTGTAACCTGTGTGTCACCATTTGTAGGCAAGACGGAAGTTCCATGATCCATATTAGGTCAGTTTAACCTTGTAGGAAAAAGAAGCTGCATTGGTCACGTGGGAAATGGGTGGTGCCTCTCTGTCTCCCATCAAAGTCCTGCACCTGTGGAACCTCCCCCATCAAGCCCAGAGTTGGCTGGACCAGGAGGAGGGCACCTCTCCCTTCTCATTCATAACATCAACATGACATCTCCCACCACTCCCACTGTCTCCTTTGACTAGTTTTCAAGGGCTCTGCGTGTGCCAGATGCTCGACTCAGCCCTCTACATTACAACCTCATGCATGCTCACAACAGCCTGGTGGCAGAGGTGTGATCACAGGCCCTTACAGAGACTGCGTCTCTTCTCCAAGGTCACATGGCCATAAGTGGTGAAAGCACGAAGGAACTCTGGTGTATCTGACCCCAAACCTCTGCTCCTTCAGCTGGGTTCAAATATCTGTGGTATGAATTTCTTCACTTGTTCAAGGCTCTGAAGGGTCATATGCCTGATGTTGGGACCCAGTCCCCCGACCTCCCTGGATACATTCTGTTCCCTTTTGGTTCTTTACTCCTAAGTCTCTGGATGCTCTTATATGCCCAGTCAGGACTTCTCTTCCAATCCTCTAAAGAGCCCTGGTAGTGAGCAAAGTCTGGGATATCATCAAGAAATTGAAACCAAGGGGCAGTGGAAGATGGCCAGAAATTAAATTTTAGGATTCAGTGTTTCCAACTAAGCAAGAGAGAAGAGGCAAGAAGAGCATCTGATTGTAAACAGATGTAAACTTCTTAAAAAGTAGTAAAATCTACAACTGATAACCTTTACTGAGTATTTATTATCCATCAGGCCCGAGGCCAAGACAGTAAGTATATTAGCCCACTTAATCTTCCTGACAAAACTATGAGGTTGTTACCACTAAAATCTCCATTATACAGAAGGTGATACTCAAGGAGATGAAGTCACATGGTCATACCGTAGCAGAGTTAAGAATCAGATTCTTTTGCCCTCGTTCCATAACCCGAGCTCTGAACCACTCTACCATTTTGCGTTTTTGTACTCCCATTGGTTTTCCAGATCATTTCAGAGCGCACCAAGCCCAGGATGCATGAGTTCCAGTCTGAGGTATTCATGATCATTGGTGGCTGCACGAAGGATGAACGGTTTGTGGCGGAGGTAACCTGCCTGGATCCACTAAGGCGCAGCCGCCTGGAGGTGGCCAAGCTCCCCATGACAGAGCATGAGCTGGACAGTGAGAATAAGAAGTGGGTGGAGTTTGCATGTGTGACGTTAAAAAATGAAGTCTACATCTCAGGTAAGCAGAAGTTATGTGATACCAAAGCCAGTTTCCAAGGCACTACGTGCTTCCCTGAGTGAGAGCCAGGCAACCATCCTAGAAGAACTAGTGTGGATGGCACTGACCTAGCACTGACTGGGTCAGAATGTGAAAATCAGGCACTCAGATGGTCTTATCGTGGAGAAGGGATTATTACTAAACAAACCCTAATCCTTGAGCAGTATTGTCCTAAGAACTGGGGGAACAGACAGACAAATCCTGTACTTTCTGGAAAAGGAATAAGGAAAGTATTGCTAGAGTTTATCTGATGTCTGCTGTAGGCAAAGGCCACTGAGGATTGGTAATACAGTAATGAATATTCAGTAATTTATTCAGTAATGAGTAAAAATCTGACCCCTCCCCCAAGTTTATTAGATTTTACCTTTAGGTGCTCCAATAACACCCAATACTTTTTCATTTCTTACTTCTAAGTTGTTTGCTTAATTCTTTGTAATTACTTTATGCCTGTTTCCCATTAGTCCTTGAATTTAATACCTAGCACTGTGTCTGGACACATAGTAAATGTTCAATAACTATTGAGTGGCACAGTCTCTACCATCTTTACAGCACTCAGTGTAAATAAACTTACCCTTTGGTAGCTTTTAATTAAACGCTTTTAATTATTTGCCTCTCACTTCAACTCCATAGGGTAGGTGATTTTAATCTCCAGGTTACAAATGGAGAAAACAGGCTCAGAAAGTATGGAACGTACCCAAAGTCACACATTCCAGTCCATGTTCTCTCAGTCTCATGCCCTCCCATGACATCAAAAGCCACCTAGCTCTTCTTGAGGTGCCAGGGGAAGAGACAAACACCCCATCCCCTCTTTGGGAGGCTTTCTCTAATCTAAACTTGATTAGGGAAGAGCTTATTCCCAGAGCTGGCCTCCTTCAGAATAAAGGGCGGGTCAGTTTTTCCTTGAATTCATTAATACCATAGATTAGATTTCAGCTTTCTTTTATCTCGTAGAAATATTTTTAATTATTGTAGAAGTTTTAAACAATACAAGGAATATAAAGTAAAACATGGCAGCTTCTCTGCTCCATTACAGTCTTACATTTTTACCTTTTTTTTTTTTAACAAAAATGGTTTTGTATTGTCTTCGAGTAAGTAATGCTAGCCATGGCAACAAATTCTACATCTCAGTGAATTACCACAGTAGTACATGGGGGCTGAGGGAGGGCACCTGCTCCACTCGGTTCTCCAGGGACCTAGGCTCCTTCCATCTCATGATGCAGCTGTTTCCACAAGTGACCTTAAAGCTTGATGCATTTTGGGAAGAGAGAGAAACTGAACAAGTTGAGAAGGCACACCTGCTCACAACAGCCTCAGCCTGGACACGAGGCTTCAGTTCTGCTCACATTCTATTGGCAAGGACCGGCCACATGCCCTCCCTGCACCCCCATGATGTGGGGCTGGGAAGTAGTTTAGCCATGCGCTCAGGAGGAAAAGACAGGTTTGGTAGTCATGGTCAGTCTTTGCCACATATACGATACATGTTATTTTATTCTACAACTTTTCTTTTCTCTGTCTTCAATTTGTTGTTGTCTTTTAAAAAAATGATACAAACAATACACAAAAGCATGCTTGTTATACTAAATCAACAGAAACTTGTACTCAATTAATGATCTATTCTAGACATTGTTACATGATCTACTATACATGTTAAGTGTATAATACACATAAAGTACAGCACAATCCCAAGCACAGGGTGAGAACTCAACAGTATTACTCATCATTATCATTACTGTGAGGATTGTTGCTCTTTTACCAGTTTCAGGGCTGTCTGTTGAATGAATGAACCATAATTTTTTTCAATGTCTATTTTCCCCTGGGAAAAAAGGCCACAACAGACATTTTTCATACATATATATTTATGAACTTGTGCTGCCATATGGAAAGATTCCTGGAAGTGGTCATAAGATGTGTAAATTTAGAATTTTTGTAGATATTGTTAAATTGTCTTCCAGTAAGTTTGTACCAATTTACAGTTCAACCAGTAATGAATGACAGTGCCAATTTTCTACATCCTTGTTAACATTTTTATTATCAATTACATTTTAATAGACTTGAATGTTTAAATTTACACTCTAAGTGAGATTGAATATATTTTCATCTATTTATTAGTTAAATGTATGTTTTTTAAAAACGAGCTGTTCCTATCCTTTGTTTTTCTATTGGTTGGTTGTCACTTTCTTATTAATTTTTGGAGTTCTTATTGTATGAAAGTGAACGTGTTAATCACTCAGCCGTGTCCGACTCTTTGCAACTCCATGGTTTGTAGTTCGCCAGGCTCCTCTGTCTATGGGATTTCAAGAATACTGGAGTGGTTTGCCATTCCCTTCTCCAGGGGATCTTCCCAACCCAGGAATCAATCAAACCTGGGTTTCCTGCATTGCAGGCAGATTCTTTACCGTCTGAGCCACCAGGCAAGCTATTTGTATTGTAAATATTTTCTCTCAGATAGTGATTGTCTTTTAACTTTTTATATTTTAAATAGTAACTTTCTTTTCTATATGATTTTAGGTTTCTTGTCATGCTTAGAAAGCGCCTCACCACCCCCAAGATCTTTAACATCTTCTATCATATATTCTCCAGTTACTTTTATAGCATTTACACTTAAATTTTAAGTGTAATGTGAAATAGGGATCTAACTTAATTTTTCTCTAAACAAATAGCCAGTTGTTCTAATGCCATTTTTGATAATCTCTATATCTTTTAGTCTGTTTCTGTACCTTGTTTTTAATTGATCAGTTTGTCTCATCTTACAGGGGTAGCACATTATTTTTATTATCATAGCTTTTTGGTATTTTGATATTTATTTATTTTGATATTTGCCAGGGAAAGCTCTCTCACTCCTTCTTTTTCAAATGTTTCTTAGAAATGTTCCCAAATCTACTCTTCCAAATGAAGTTTAGAATGGTCACTTCACGTCCTGAAATCCATGAAAAGCCCTGAAGACACCCAACATAGAGGTTAACCTGGGGAGGACTGACATTTTTGCAATAACTTGTCTTCTCATCTGTGTACACGATATGCCTGCCCAGTTAATCAGATCTTCTTTTACATCCTGAAGTAAAAATTGTAGGTTTTCTCCTCCTTTTAATAACATTTGCATACATTTCTTTGAAAGTGGATAGTATTTTATAACTTTGGATACTACCTGAGTGGGATCAATATCACAGTGTTTTGAATAGAGAATTCCAAAAGGTGCACAATCCCACTCCCCAAGAATGGTTAAACTATACGAACAGAAAGCTCACAGAAGAGGAAGAAGCTCAATCTCCCTAGCAGCAGGGACAAACCAAACTATGACACCATTTTTCTCTATCAGGATGTAAAGCAAAACAAACCAACCAAAAAGACTCTCCTGATAGCTGCTGTGGGTGGGGTATGAGGAAAGGTCAACCAGAACAGCTTTAAAGGCTCTTTGGCAGAACCTATGAAAATTAAGGTGGGCACGCCCCTGACCTAGGAATCCCACCTCGGGGTTCCACCCTTGAGAAACACTCATGACACAGAGCGTCACCAGTGATACTCAATTCCACACTAGTGCACAGTTGAAAGTCTGAAAACTACATCTTTTATTATATTAGTATTAATAATTAGTAGTACTCTGTGCTGATGGGAAAAAGGAAATACAAAGTCATTAAAATATTTTATTAAAATCACCAAAAAAGTCAGTTCTCCTTTGTCTTGCTCTCTCTCCCTAACTGAAATTTGTATTTCCTGTTTATTGAGTTGTTTTGAAATTTTTTTTTTACCAGCTCATCACTCTATTGTGAGCATCTCATTCAGTTCCAACAGAAATAATTTCAAAGTAGGAGAAAACTCACTTATGTTTTTATATAGATCAGAGATACGAACCCAAGAATTTTCTAAGATTTCGTGGTGATTTCTCCAGGCTTGTATTTGTTTAAATATTAATAAATAAGCAAACATAGAACTTCAGCTGCTTTCTATTTTGATGCTGGTCAAGGCCGTACCAGGCTTTCCAGATGGCTCAGTGGTAAAGAATCCATTTGTGATGCTGGAGATGCAAGAGACATGGGTTGGGAAGTCCCCTGGAGTAGGAAATGGTAACTCACTCCAGGACACTTGCCTGGAGAATCGCATGGACAGAGGAGCCTGGTGGGCTGCAGTCCATGGGATCGCAGAGTCAGATATGACTGAGTGACTGAGCATATAAGGAAGGCCCTATTATTCCCACCCACAATCGTCCAGCCTCACCTGTCCTACCTGACCTCTTGCTCCTCAGCGTTACAAGCACTGAGTGCAGGCTCCTGCTGGCGCCCACTCGCCTAGGCAGACCTGGGTACCACTTCCCTGAAGCCTTTTCTGGACTTAGCTCATGTAGCCTCTTCTCTGAACTCTCGAAGCACAGAGGTGACACATGGCACAGCCTTGCACTGTGTTTCCCTGTTTCCCTGTGTTGGCTCTGTCTCCCCAACCACACCGCACACATCTTCATGAATTTTTTTGCCTAGTGGGGTGGAGTGGGGGTTGGTGTTGGTTTGGGGAGGTAACACTTACAGGCTTGTGGGAAATTATGGGAGAAGCTGTACTTGTTACACATCCGGTGGTTTCTTAAATGCTGTATATGTCTTTCAGGTGGTAAAGAAACACAGCACGATGTTTGGAAATATAATTCTTCAATAAACAAATGGATTCAAATTGAGTATTTGAACATAGGCCGCTGGAGACACAAGATGGTGGTGCTGGGGGGCAAGGTCTACGTGCTTGGAGGTTTCGACGGCTTGCAGAGAATCAACAACGTGGAGACCTACGACCCGTTCCACAACTGCTGGTCAGAGGTATAGATTATTTCTATGAGTGACTCTGTACAGTTGCTTCAAAACTTGAAAAAAAAAAAAAGGTATCTTCCAACGTAGGTATATGGCTTTCTGATCTTTCTCTTCCCACTGAGAATATTTTTGGTGGTACCATCGATTCAGCATTTCTAGTCAGGTCACAAGAATGACCTTCTTTCAGGTAGGGGAACTCTGTGTGGGTACCTGTCCTATCCTGGCCAGTACCTCAGATGTGGAGTGCAGGCTTGATCCTGTCTTGGTCTGTATGTCTTGGTCTAGAACCTCTGTCTCTTAGGACACCATCTGCCCTTGACTTCTCCACACTGGGCACACAGGGATCCCTTGACTACACTGCTGAAACCCAGAGTCATTTGGTCAGCCCTTATTCATGTGCCTATAATGATGAACCATGTGTACGTCTTCATATAAGACTTTAGCAATACAATCTCAGGTACATATCATACTCAAGAAAAGGCAAAGCTTTGTTCATCAATGGGCATAAAGTTTCAATTATATAAAATGAACCAGCTCTGGAGATCTGCCTATAGATAACACCTGGAACCCTTATACCAGCAATTCTTCCTAACTATAAGTGCTAAGAATAATGTCTGGGACATAGTAGGCACTCAGTAAATATTTTTTGAATGAAGGAGCACATGAATAAATATGAATATACATTTTTGAGAAAGAAATCTCCTCCAACATTGGCTGGTTTCATCTTGTATACACTTATTGCTGTCTACACCTCACCTCCGCCGAGAGCTGGGCTCTCTGGGAGAAATAGACTAGAAACCAGAGCCAGGAGGGAGGCTGGGAAATGTATGCTTTGATCTCTGTATCTCAAGGGAGTCAAGCCCACAGGCCTTGTGATTTTAGGCTAAGGATGCTTAGCCTTGTGTTCCCTGACTCCTGGCCTGTGTCCTGTGAACCAGTGCAACAATCTGGGCAGTGTGACTGAGAGCTTCTCCTGGTGCCCCTGTGCCCCTGCAGGCTGCGCCCCTCCTTATCCACGTCAGTTCCTTCGCAGCTACCAGTCATAAGAAGAAGCTCTATGTGATTGGGGGAGGACCCAATGGGAAACTGGCGACGGACAAGACTCAGTGTTACGATCCTTCAACCAATAAATGGAATTTAAAGTCTGCCATGCCAGTAGAGGCTAAATGCATCAATGCAGTGAGTTTCCGGGACCGTATCTATGTAGTTGGTAAGTGAGCAAATGGCATGATGTGGGTGGGATTGAAAAGGAAAAGAAGATGGGATTGGTCCAGGCCTTGGTGGAATTTATCTTTCAGTCCCGGAGACAGAAATAGCCCACATTTAGGAGACACGCAGAGCAGATAGACAATGGGGCCCTGGGAAGGGGAAGCCAGAAGTTGCTATGGGAACAAAGTGTGTTGTAAGCATTAGCAATTGCACAGAAATTGAATATGCACAGTAAAAGTGCCCAGTAAATGGCAGCTACCATTATTTCTTACCTTGTGTTCATGGGAATTTTATTCTCCCACTTGCTTTGAGGGCTCTAAAAGGTTGCATTTAGCAGGAAGGAGAGCCTGACCAGCCAGACCACAGTGGGCATGTAATTGATTGTTAAGGATGATAGATCTCAACCCTGACTACTCATTATGGAGTTTTTTACAAAAACATGTGTACCTGGGGCTTGTCCAGACCAATATCAGAATGAGGAGGATACTGGCCACAGTGCCAGGTGTTTTTAATGTGAAGGTGATTTTAAAGTACAGCCAGGGTTGAGAACTACTGATTAAGGAAATACCAAAAATAAATAACTTCAGCAAGTAAGTGCTAACCAGAGAAGTCTTCCTAAATGCAAAATATGGGAACAGATTAAGGCAAAAATCCCTTTTCTCCCTTGCTTCAGGTTTCCTGTGTTTTTACTCATGACTCTGCCTCAAAGGCCTGATCTCAAGATGGGTTACTAGAGCTGGTGTTTCCTGTCATGCTCAGTTTAGAGATGCCCCCACTTTTAGTCACTGTCGTGTATATCAATACTTCTATGTACCAGGCTTTCTGCCAGGTGCTTTATGTGCCTGATCCCTCTGTTTTCTCATAACCACCATGGTCTTGGTGTTCCTGGTTACAGATCCCAAAGTGGCAGAGCCGGGTTTATGAGCCAGGCCTGCCTGATGCACCACCTGGTATTTCCTCCAGGAAGCAGTCTTAGGGTACATTTTAGCAGTCACAGGAAGTCAGGCGTCCTTTAGAACCTGATTAGCACCCGGCTGCAGAGTTTCAAGGGCTGTGACCTATTTCCAGCATGAGACTTCCTGCCCTAGTTACCCATTCTGGCTTTCTTGAGAGCCATGAATTTGCTCTTTCTTTTGTCATGGTGGTAGACTTGACCTAACCAGTAGTAGTTTAGTAGTTAATGGGGAAGAAAACCAGCAAAACAGTGAACCGCTCACGGTGTTTCCTCTTCAGGAGGGGCCATGAGAGCGCTGTACGCCTACAGCCCCCTGGAGGACAGCTGGTGCCTGGTGACCCAGCTCAGCCACGAGAGGGCCAGCTGTGGCATCGCGCCCTGCAACAACCGGCTCTACATCACAGGGGGGCGAGACGAGAAGAACGAGGTCATCGCCACGGTGCTGTGCTGGGACCCCGAGGCCCAGAAACTGACGGAGGAATGCGTCCTGCCCCGGGGAGTGTCCCACCACGGCAGCGTCACCATCAGGAAGTCGTACACCCATATTCGGAGGATCGTGCCTGGAGCCGTGTCGGTCTGACCCCGGGTGCGCGGAGGGCGGAGTCACGCGGAGAGCCCGCCTCCCTCAGCCCTGCCCTGCGATCCTGCTTCGGACACCGGCGGGGCTGGACCGGGGGCTCACCGCGGCGCCCCCTGGAGGCTCCTCGGAAGTCACAGCTTTGGGACACTCGAGACCAGCCAGGAATGTTTGCGAGACCTACCTCAGGAGGAAAGAAGAGTACTTAACATGGACAAGGAATTGGCAACCCACTCCAGTACTCTTGCCTGGAAAATTCCATGGACGGAGGAGCCTAGTCCATGGGGTTGCAAAGAGTCGGACACGACTGAGCGACTTCACTTAACATGTAAGACACACCTGTCCCCTGCCAGGTTCTATACCAGGCGTTTTGTTCACCAATATTTTTTACTGTCCTAATGACCTGATTACTGGATATTAAAACTCCCATTTGATAGGTGAGGAAACCGAGCTTAAGAGAGGCTAAGTGCTTGCCCTAGGTCAGTCAGATTCTAAGTAGCTAAACCAGGAGTTTAAACCCAGGTCTTTCCATCTTGAAGTCAGCATAGGTTCTGTCTGGCCGTCTATCCCAGAGCAGGAAAACACAGAGCAGAAGAGCTCATCTTTTGGTCTGACAGATTAGCTGGAGGAGTCACTCAGCAAGGCAGGGAAATAAAGGGTTCTTCTTCTTTTTTCTTCTTTTCCTTATATTTAAACCACATGGGATCTTTGGTGTGGTAACCTTGGGCCCGTTGTCAAGAGTGTATCATAGATTGTTCCATCTGACAGTTCTGGGGAGATGGGTCTGGGAAGACCTGTTTGCTCTGGAACGTGTAAAAAACTTTTGTCTTCCTCATCATAAACCTCTGTCTTCTATGATCACAGGAGGCCCACTGTAGCCTGGAACTGTCACTGCCGGACAGAATTGTACCTTCAGCACAGCCCAGTGCCCTAGCCTTTTAATGTCCAACAGTTGTATTACAATGTAGAAAAGGTTTTTCCAGAGAGTCAGAATACTGTTTTGTTTCTTGTTTTGTTTGTTTTATGTAAACATCTTTACACTGCTGGCCTCTGAGGAAGGACTGGCTCTTCTGGACAGTATACGTTCTAATTTTTAGACAGTGATTTGGGTCCATGTCCCTGTGACTCTACCTGCCTGGAAGCTTCATTTTCAGGATCCTTTTAATCCTTCCTCTTTGGTTTTTGGATCAGGTTGGTGCAGTTTTGACTTAAAGAACAGAGTCTGTTCTTTACTCTCAGAAATAGAGCTTTCAAATGAGCTCACTGGAAATTCATTCTAATCCCGGAGTTGGGGAAACAGATTAAGATATCCTATTTCAGATGCTAGTCTTAGGGTACATTTTAGCAGTCACAGGAAGTCAGGCGTCCTCTAGACCTTAAAAAGCAACAATAATGGTAACAACATAGTAACTACATTACCTAATGCCCTTTATTTTCATTATATGATTTCAAATCTCTGTATAGAGTTTTATTTCATGTCAGATGTGCCATTTTGTGCTTGTACATTAGCAGTTTGGGAAGATAGAGGTATTAGAGTTGATACTGAATTTAACTTTCATAGAAAAGTTTGGTTAGAAGAAGCTACAGCTCAAAGCAGATAAAACAGACTTGGAAAATTACAACTGAAAATTCTATTTATGCATAGATCATTGAGGATAAATATAAATGCATGTTGATGTTTGAGAAGCTCTGTGTCTTAGAGTCAGGTATGACACTTTAGCTCCCTGCTGTGAAAATTGAGGTGGGAAAATACAAACATATTTGTGGAAATTTAGAACACATACCTTATTTACCCATGAATACTGATAACCTTAAGCTCTCAACTGAAACAATTTAAACTACTTCAATTCAGCAAACATTCCTGGAAATTGTTTGTTTGGCAAGCCTTGGGGNTAGCTCCCTGCTGTGAAAATTGAGGTGGGAAAATACAAACATATTTGTGGAAATTTAGAACACATACCTTATTTACCCATGAATACTGATAACCTTAAGCTCTCAACTGAAACAATTTAAACTACTTCAATTCAGCAAACATTCCTGGAAATTGTTTGTTTGGCAAGCCTTGGGGACTCCAAAAAGCAAGACAAATTTCCACCCTAGAAACATTCAATAAGCAAGTAAATGGGCCACTTGTCAAAATTATAATTTTTCTTTTCATCAAGCTAGAGAAAAGGAGATGTACATGAAGTTATGAGGTTGCATTCAGGTCTTTCTTGCCCATCCAAGTGATCTCCTTGGGAAGCTGTGCTCTTAGATCAATGATACAGCCATTGTTTACATGTTTGTCTTTCCTTGGGATTCCCTTCAGAAACCACTTATGAGCTCTGGGAGGAATCAGTCGTATTTCAAAGACAATTTCAGGAAGAAATTTCAAAGAAGTTCAATGACAGCATCATGGGCAACACAGAGAGCCTCCCCTCAGAAAGAATGTGTTCCTTGTCCTGGTTGTCCTTTGATGAGAGCAATTGGCAAATTTTGAGCCCATATTTTCAACAGGTCAAACTATGCTGGGAAGCTGAGGATTTAGGATCTCTGTGTTATAAACCTGGCTGTCAATAATGGGTTGGCAGACAGATACACCTACTAAGAAGATCCAGATTTCCACACTTGAAGCTGTCAGTCTGTAACTTTTAGGGGTATAAAAAAGTTCAAGTCATTTTGGGGAAACTCTATATCATCAGGATTTAAATTTCTAGGCCCTAGCTAAGGATGGAAGCTCTTAAAATCTAATTTCCGTTCTTAGATGAAAAAACAAAAACCTAGTTCACAGGAAATTAACTGTCATAAGCCATACTGCCAGCAGGGGGACGAGGCAGGTTGGTGCCAGGTTAGTCAGAGACAAAAGGCCCTAGGACTCAGGCCGAATGTCCTGGCACAGCCTACTAGATCTTGAGTCAGGTCCCATGAGTGGATAGAGAACCCTTGACTGGAAGGAAGAGGATGAGGTAGGAGGGGGAGGAAGTCAGGTTTGAAAACAAGTCTAGAAAATGATGCCAGTGGTCCTGGAGTTTGGGAGCATGACTCTATTCTCAAGAATGGGGAGAGGAGCATAAGAAACCCACTTCTTAGAAGTGAGGCAAAGTTAGAGCAGGACTAGCAGTAAGACCTGTTTGCTGTGGGGCCTCTGGGCTGCTTGGCTAGGTCTCTTTATCTTGCTGGACCAAGAGAGAGAGGCCCAGAGGCTCTGATGAGGTGGAATCTGTCAGAGAGGTTAAAGGGCCCCAGTTACCAAGGCTGATCTGAAATGGGTAGGGAGCTAAGCTCACCCAAACATCAACAGATAAATATTCTCTTAGCTTTCATCACATTCTACATGCATTGGCCTCAGGAAACACCCACACCCACACACACACAGAGCTCTTGAACTCAAAGAAGCTGTGCTCTCAGGGAAGTGCAAATATTTTGCTTATAGCTGTGAAAATAGAGCTTTGCTATTTATGAAAGTCCTTGAGGTACTGTTGTTATTTACTTATCCTACTTGATTTTTGAAAAAGAAAAATACTCAGTAAAATTTTCAAAGTGGGTAAACACCACTGGAATTTCTTATGTAAAGTCCTAACTTGGGATTGCAAAAGCCTTTTTCTCCTTAGTATCTGATCTGGGTGTTGTATGAGATCTCCTCATTTGAGGAGTCAACTTTCATGGAAATCTGTAAATATCTCAAACATGGCTACTGCAAAACTAATTTTGACAGGTCAGATTTTCATATTTTTAGATAACCAAATCCTTCAAGCATTTTGGTTACATGAAGTTGTATTTTTTTTTAGTGATCAAACTAAAGATACCGTTTATGGGTAAAAATCAAATAAAGTTTTTATTTATTCAGTATGTATGGATTGTGAATGGAGTAAATAAGAATATACAATTACTAGCTGAATTGTTTTTGGTTGATGTGAATAAGTCGTATCTGAATAGAAATTAATTTAGGAGGGGAAATTTGGAATGTTTCAGTTGATTCCAGGGGGCTTAGATAAACTCACATGCTAAAATTAATCAGATTCGGTTTACAGAATGGCAAAAGTAGACAGCTTTTCCCTCCCTAGTGCCTCATTGCCTCTGGGAGCCAGTGTTTACCAATCTGTGTGAGTTTACAAACTGTGTGACTCTCATCCTGTCTGACTTGAAGCCTTCCTGCAGGAGGCCTCCCTCTAGGTTTCTGGTCTAACTTCTCAGCCCTGCCTCCACCAACATCTCTGTGTAGTCTGCGAAGCCTTAACCAACCTTTGTGCTTCTCAAAAATGAGAACATGAAACTGGGAATATGAACCAGAGAGCTGTGACTCTCGAGCACTGGAAAACTTGTCATTTAGTTTCTTTTGGATTTCAATACAAAGATGCTATGCAATCGGAAAGGAAATCCTGGGGCTTTAAAGAAATGTGCAGCCACATGAATGGCATTAGACCATTCTTTCTGAGCCTCCTTAGAGACAGAAGTTCTCACTTCTCAGTCTTATGGATTCTGAGTGGAAAACCTTAGGAAACACAGTCCCATTCCACGGATTGTACGTGTTCTGGAGTCAATCCTGGACCATGGATCCAACAGGCAGTTCACCAGCTGAGAGTCAAAATGGAGTTTTGACCTTAACTTCACCGCCGAGCCCTCCAATTTTTCTACTGGATCTAATTGGTAATCTGATGCCTGGGCAGCTTGGCCAGGGCTTGGCATCTGCCCAGCTCTCCTTGCCTTGTCTTTCTGCTCCTGGTGCTCTGCTGGTATGTGACCTCCGATGGATCAGCCTCCTTTTCATTGGAGATGTGGGCTTTATGTAAGACCTCAGTCCCCATCCCCTCTTCCAGTGGGCTCATGCCACATATTCTCTTTTTGTATGCTGTCACATTCAAGACCCTTGGTGATGGAGACTAATTTGGGTCAGGTCTCGCCCACTCCCAGACTGCCCGGGCTGCCTGATTACTAATCACTCTGGTTTTCACTCCCATATTTGTTTCTGACACCTGGGGATTTTCCTTTTCTTTTTACCTGCTCAGCTTTCTCCTTTGTTATTGATTCCTGAATGACACTCATGACCTTGATAGCCATGCATGCCCCATCCCTGATAGTCTGCCCAGTAGGTCACAAGTCACACCAAGTCACACCTGAAAAATACAAGGGTGGAGGGTGCAGGCCTGGGCAAAGACAGAGCAGGGGCGAGAGGAATGGAGGTTGCAAACCTTAGTTTAACACTTGCAGCAGAAACCAGAGGGAAAAATCTGACTGCACAAAGAAACCTATGAGTCTGACCTTAGACAAACAGAATTTTTGTGGGTGAAATTCTATTCTTTCACAATAAGAAATAGTAATAGGAGCATTTATTGAGTAATTTCCCAGAAATATGGACAGAGTCATAAATAGTATGGGGACAGTGACAGATTTGTCTAGGTACAAATGTTGAATTTTTAATTATCAAACTACATCCTAGTAGAATGTTACATTCCCAGAAAAGGTCATTATAGAAGCCTGAAAGAAAATACATTACACATTGTTCTGGCTGAGACTTAGACATTAGTAAGGAGTGAGTCTTTGTGAAACTGTGCAACAAATATTGACTGAGTACTTAATTTGTGCCAGACAGGATTCTAGGTACCAGGGCTCCACATCCACGAACAAAACAAAAGTCCCTGCTCTCATGAGCTAACATTCCAGTTGAGAATGTTACAAAAACAAACAAGTCTATAATGCAATGTCAAGGAATAATAGATGCTTGAAAAGGAGTAAAGCAGGGTTTGGGGTATGCATGGTTAGATAACATCACCAACTCAATGGACATGAATTTGAGCAAACTCCAGGAAATAGTGATGGACAGGGAAATCTGGCCATGGTGCAGTCCTTGGGGTCGCAAAGAGGTGGACATGACTTAGAGACTAAACAACAACAAAGTAGGCATGCTACTTTAAACAGGGTGAATAGATGCTCTTTCTGATAAAGTAACTTGAGTAAAAAGAGTATCTGGGGAAGCAGATTCCAGGTAGAGGGAATAGCCAGTGCAAGGGCCCTAAGGCAGGAGGCTCAGTGTATTCAAAGGGCAGTAAGAAGGTCTTGGTGACTGGAGTGAATTCTGAGTGATGGTAAGGAGTCTCAAGGTCACTGCAAGACTTTGCCTGTGATCAGAGGAAGATGGTAGGGCATAAGACAAGTTCAGAAATGACACAGATTCACAAATGTTACATACCCAAGCTGTTGCAAATTCAAGTCTGTTACATTCACAGTGATAATTAGTAGTTAGTGACTGCTGAAAGCAACTATTTTGTGAACCCAGGAAACATTGCATTGTGTGTGTGTGTGTGCGCTCAGTCATGTCTGACTCTTTGTGACCCCATGGACTGTAGCCCTCCAGGCTCCTCTGTCCATGAAGATTCTCTGCCATTTCCTTCTCCAGGGGATCTTGCTGACCCAGGGATCGAACTCACATCTCTGCGTCTCCTGCACTGACAGGCAGATTCTTTACCACTGCACTATCTGGGAAGCCCTGTTGAGATTTCTCCAAATCCTTGGTCTTTCTGACCCTGCCCTGTGTGCTCTCATCATGGTGGGCTGGGGGCTGACTTTCCCAACTGCCTGGTCACATGAGCCCAGGGGGCTTTGGGGAGAGCTTCTCAGATAATTATCTACATTCCCTGTGTAAATGGAAATAGTAACACTCAGACACATGGGTATCTGGTGAAAATGAGACCATCAGTGGCGATATTGGTGGGTGGTAAAGCAGGATGAACCTTTAAAGGTTCAGAACCTTTAAAGTCAGTGACCTATAGGAAGCCTAGATGATTTTCTAAAACCTCTTATATCTTGAAATAATGTGGACTGAGATTCAGAGAAAAACCCTTAGTGGTTAAGTGCAAACCAACAAGGCATTTAGAAAATCTAGGTAAAACGTGTGGTAGTTCAGATGGGAACTAGAAATTAGGTTCTAGCAGTGTTATTTCTGGATGATTTTAGAGAATATGTCATCCCAGAAGGTGGTTGGAGTTTCACTAGGAACCAAGGCTGGAGACATGATGGGTTAGACTAGGCTGCAGCATTGTCTCCACCTTCCCTGGTTCCAAAGGAAGGTTGCAATAGGTGCTGTTTCTCTGCTGGTCTTCACATCTAGGGCACCTTGCACAGAGCCAGCACACATATGAACATTCAAGGAATGCTGCTGCTTCATTGCCTGCCAGGAAGAATGTATAGGGTGGGGGAAGGGGTTCCCGAGAAGCTGCCACCCAACTATTACCACATCATATTGATCACTTCCTGGACATTTCACACATCACAGTTTGAATGATAAAAACCATACTTATCTTTCTTTGGACTGTGCAACATTTTAAAAAATTGGCAACATTTTTAAAATTTTAAAATTGGGGGCCCATATTTCTACATAACAACTGATCAGCACAGAGTAGGGAAACTTCTCTTTTGAAAAGGGTTGAGTGGTCTAGTGATTAAAAAATCCACCTGCCAGTGCAGATGACATGAGTTCGATCCTTTCCAGGAACTAAGATCCCACCATGCTGCGGGGCAACTAAACCCATGTGCCACAACTACAGAGTCCGTACCCTAGAGCCCATGAGCTACAACTACTGAAGCCCACACCTCCCAGAGTCTGTGCTCTGCAAGAGGAGAAGCCACCCACAATGAGAAGACCGCTCACTGCAAAAAAGCTGCTGCTGCTGCTGCTGCTAAGTCGCTTCAGTCGTGTTCGACTCTGTGTGACCCCATAGATGGCAGCCCACCAGGCTCCCCCGTCCCTGGGATTCTCCAGGCAAGAACACTGGAGTGGGTTGCCATTGCCTTCTCCTCACTGCAAGGAAGAGTGGCCCCCAATTGTGGCAACTAGAGAAAGCCCACACAGCAGTGAAGAGCCCAAACACCACAGCAAAGATCCAGTGCAGTCCAAAAATCAATCAATCAATAGAAAGGGGCTGTGCTCTCCAGTCGGCCAGACTCTGCTGAGTTGATTGGTCCCAAAGGCATTTGAGCTTGCAGTCTCTGACATACACTCTCTTGTTTAGTCCTTGCAAAGAGCTCTGTGAAGTAAATTGACGCTGCGTGGATGAGAAAACTGAGGTGAGGCTCCCAGATGTTGAGTACCTTCCCAGCATCAGGGCAGGACACTGCCTGCTCTGCCCACTATTGCTGCAGTTATGACAAGGGACCCATGTAACTCCATGCTTCTAGGATTTAAGCACTTTCGGTCTGCATCTCACAATTCTAGAGTCACTCTGAAAAGTCTAGAAATAGTATATTACTAGCTCACTGTGTGATCTGAGCAAGGCCAGAGATTTTTAACAGCAAAAGCGACAATGAGCGGTTGGAGATGCCCTCTAAGTTGACCTCCAGCCCTAACAAACTCTACAGGAGATAAGACTGCACTTTCAAAGGCTCCACATGAGGCAAAAGATGACAAGTTCCTTACTTACATTTTGGTGATGAGGCAGAGCCAAGGACTCTCAAGGGTTTATTTTCCTTAAAAAGTAAGGTCTGCCCCATCACTCTGTTCTGTCCCCCCAGTTCTCTACCAGACTTCTCTCATAATGAGCTCTTAGAGGGACTGCGCCCTGTTCTATCTCAAAGTCATCAAGTCTAAGACAGTAAAAACTGTAAGACAAATCTTGATCTTAGTCCAGTCACACCAACTTTCTTTGCTTTAAAATTTCTTTTCTCCATCCTCAGAAATTGGGCCATGTGCCTACCCTTCATCTGCATTCCTTAGCATAATATTGGTGACCTTTACACATCATCTTAGTCACAAGGTCTATTATAGCATCATTTACTTAGATGTCCCTACAGCACTTGTTTTTGCTTTGCAAAATATGAGATTGTGGTCATTCTTCCTCTAATGAATATATATTTCACTAATATAAAATTTATGTTCCACTGCTCTGTTTCCTTGCTTTTCTGTACAGATAACTTTTCGTTTCAATGCCAAATCATAGCATGATCATGAAAAGCCTTATTGAGGTAAAGTGGGCATATGATAAACTGCACATACTTAAAAGGTATCATTTGATAAGTTTGACATAATGTATACAACTGTGAGGGCTTCACGAACAGATGTATCTGCTCAGTGGTAAAGAGTCTGCGTGCAGTGCAGGAGACCCAGGTTCAGTCCCTGGATTGGGAAGATGCCCTGGAGTGGGGAATGGCAACCCAATCCAGTCTTATTGCCTGGAGAATCCCATGGACAAGAGGGGCCTGGTTGGCTACTGTCCACGGGGTCACAAAGAATCGGACACAACTGAAGTGACTGAGCAGCGAGAGCAGGATGCATCTGTGAAACCATCATCACGAACAAGGTATAATAATAAAACTACCGACCTCAAAGTTTCTCCTGCCCCTCGGTAGTCTCTGCCTCTCAACCATCCTGTTCCTCTACCACCTTGTACAGGCAACCAATGACCTACTTTCTGTTAGTATAGAGCAATTTGCCTTTTCTAGAACTTTATATAAATGGAATCATACAGCAGATACTGGTTTTTTTTTTTTGCCTGGCTTCTTTCACTCGGAAGTTATCGTGGATTCATCATTGGTGCATTGACACATTCATTCCTTTAAAAATAGTTTTATTGTGATGTTATTTACATGCCATAAAATTCACCTGATTTATTGTAGAATTCACTGATTTTAAGTATACTTACAGAGTTGTGCAAACTTCACCAAAATCTAATTGTAGAACATTTTCACCACCTCCCAAAAAAGCATGCCCATTTACAGTCACTGCCATTTCCACTCAGCCCTAGGCAACTGCTAGTCTACTTTTTTCCTCTATAGGTTTGCCTTTTCTTGACATTTCTTGTAAGTGGATTAATACAGTATGTGGTCTTCTGTCTGGCTTCTTTGGCTTAGCATGTTTTCAGGGTTCCTGTGTGTGTTGAAACACGTATCAATGTTTCATTCCTTCTTATAGCTGAAAAGTATTCTAATTTATGGAAATAGCATTTAGATTATTTCGACCTTTGGCTGTTAGGAATAATGCTGCTGCAAACATTTTCATGCAAGTTTCTGTGTGAAAATATATTTTCATTTCTCTTGAGTATAAACCTAGGAATGAAATTTCTGGGTCATATAGTAACGCTTCCCTGGTGGCTCAGAGGTTAAAGCGTCTGCCTCCAATGCGGGAGACCTGGGTTCGATCCCTGGGTCGGGAAGATCCCCTGGAGAAGGAAATGGCAATCCACTCCAGTATTCTTGCCTGGAGAATCCCATGGATGGAGAAACCTAGTAGGTTACAGTCCACGGGGTCGCAAAGAGTTGGACACGACTTCATCTCATCATTCATCATAGTAACACTATACTTAACATTCTGAGAAAACTGCCAAACTATTTTCCAAAGCTACTGTACCATTTTATTAGTACCTTCCCTTTAGCAATGAACAAAGCTTCCAGATGGGGGCCTCCTGCCAACAGCCATACTGAGCTGAGCTGTCTTTGACGTGGCCCTGCAGTCCTCAAGGCTTGAAATATCACAGCCATCCAACAGCTTTACTGGACTCAGGACAGACCTTGAGCCAGGAGAGAGCCTAGCTGAGCTGCCCCTCAGAAACAGATAATATGGGAGTTCCCTGGTGGTCCAGTGGTTTGGACTTGGCACTTTCACTGCTGCGGCTCAGTTTCAATACCTGATCAGGAAACTAAGATCATGCAAATGAGGCATGTAGCACAGCACGCTCCCCCGCCCCCCTGCCCCCCGCCTACTCTCCCCCCACTGCAAAAAAAAAAAAAGGAAAGAAAGAAGCCCAGATGGTGAATGTTTGTTGTTTTAAGCTACTAAGGTGTAGGGAATCTGTTAGACAGCCTAAGATTACTAATATATGGGAAATGGCTAAGGGGTGGAGGGCAGAGGACCGCCCACTGCCCCTCCCCCGCGCGCCTGCGGGGCATCCACAGGGACCCCCAGAGACACCTCTTTGGGGCGGTCATCCAGCCTGGGTCCCTTAGACCAGGAGCAGACAGTGAGGACAGAGGGATGGCAGTCTTGCGGGAAGGCTGTTAGGGAGGAACGGGCAGCCGTGCCCTTGAGCAGCCCTGTGTGAACTGAAGAGCTGCGTCTCCAGGGGCCCTGGTCTCAGCGCCTGTTGCCAGGGGCCCCAGGGGCACCTGCTGGGAGGCTGCGGGTGGGGCAGGGCCCTGAGGCCTCATTTGCCCCAGAATGCCTGCCACGGGTCCCAGGTCCCAGGTCAGGGGACGGGGAAAGGGAGGCGACAAGAGAACTGAAAGCCCTGAGGACAAGTTTCAGCCATTCCTCAGAGTAGCGGCTCCTGGGGTGAAATGATGACTAGTGATGGGCCCCTCTCTGCTGCCGCCCCTGCAGGACGGGTCGGGGGAGGGGCTTCAGTCACCCACAGTCTCCTCACAAGACCCTTGGAGGGAGAGTTTCTTCAGAGGCAAACCGCATCTGCCCTGGGTGAGCCCTCACGTGTCTCCCCTGGGCTCCGGCAGCAGGGATCACATGCTATTCACCCAGCCTCCCCTGTGGTTCCTGGAAGGAACCCAGAATTATTGGAACCCAGAAGCCTTGAAGAACGTCCCTCAGTCAAAGCCACTGGTTGTGCAGGGGAGGAAAGGGCAGCTTATGGGCAGTCTTTTGCAGTGTCTTCATCATTTCCGTATTTAACCCCTTTCTCCTGGATCCACTGGCCATGGGCTTTATACTACTGAGAGTCTTGGGTACTAAGTCTTAGTACCCAGGTGACAGCACTGAGAGGACCCCAGAATCAAGGTCGGGCAGGTCACAGGCAGTGAACGATTGCGAGGCTCATCGTCTGGGGTAGGAGCAGGGGCTTTGGAGTCAGTCAGACCTGAGTGTGGTTTTGATTTTTGTCTCTCAGTTACTGGCTGTGTGATCTTGGGTAAGCAATTTAACCTCTCTGAGCATCAGTTTCCTTCTAAAACAGGAATACTACAGCCTGTTTTGCAGGACTGGTATGAAGTTTAGCAAAAATGCATACAATTTAGAATACCTAGGAGCTCAAATGGAGAAGGCAATGGCAACCCACTCCAGTACTCTTGCCTGGAAAATCCCATGGATGGAGGAGCCTGGTAGACTGCAGTCCATGGGGTCGTGAAGAGTCGGACACGACTGAGCTTCACTTTCACTTTTCACTTTCATGCATTGGAGAAGGAAATGGCAACCCATTCCAGTGTTCTTGCCTGGAGAATCCCAGGGATGAGGGAGCCTGGTGGGCTGCTGTCTCTGGGGTTGCACAGAGTCGGACACAACTGAAGCGACTTAGCAGCAGCAGTAGCAGCAGGAGCTCAAAAATAGCACCTGCTATCAGTTCAGTTCAGTTAGTCGCTCAGTCGTGTCTGACTCTGTGCCAGGCCTCCCTGTCCATCCCTAACTCACAGAGTTTACCCAAACTCATGTCTATTGAGTCGATGATGCCATCCAACCATCTCATCCTCTGTCGTCCCCTTCTCCTCCTGCCCTCAATCTTTCCCAGCATCAGGGTCTTTTCAAATGAGTCAGCTCTTTGCATCAGGTGGCCAAAGTATTGGAGTTTCAGCTTCAACATCAGTCCTTCCATTGAATATTCAGGACTGATTGCCTTTAGGATGGACTGGTTGGATCTCCTTGCAGTCCAATGGACTCTCAAGAGTCTTCTCCAGCACCACGGTTCAAAAGCATCAGTTCTTCAGCGCTCAGCTTTCTTTATAGTCCAACTCTCACATCCATATATGACTACTGTGAAAACCGTAGCCTTGACTAGATGGACTGTTGTCTGCAAAGTAATGTCTCTGCCTTTTAATATGCTGTCTAGATTGGTCATAACTTTTCTTCCAAGGAGTAAGTGTCTTTTAATTTCATAGCTGCAGTCACCATCTGCAGTGATTTTGGAGCCTCCCAAAATAAAGTCTCTCACTGTTTCCACTGTTTCCCCATATATTTTCCATGAAGTGATGGGACCAGATGCCATGATCTTAGTTTTCTGAATGGTGAGCTTTAAGCCAACTTTTTCACTCTCCTCTGCTTTTGAACTATGGTGTTGGAGAAGGCTCTTGAGAGTCCCTTGGACTGCAAGGAGATCCAACCAGTCCATTCTGAAGGAGATCAGCCCTGGGTGTTCTTTGGAAGGAATGATGCTAAAGCTGAAACTCCAGTACTTTGGCCACCTCATGAGAAGAGTTGACTCACTGGAAAAGACTCTGATGCTGGGAGGGATAGGGGGCAGGAGGTAAAGGGGAAACAGAGGATGACATGGCTGGATGGCATCACTGACTTGATGGACATGAGTCTGAGTGAACTCCGGGAGATGGTGATGGACAGGGAGGCCTGGCGTGCTGCGGTTCATGTGGTCGCAAAGAGTCGGACACGACTGAGCGACTGAACTGAATNTGGAAAAGACTCTGATGCTGGGAGGGATTGGGGGCAGGAGGAGAAGGGGACGACCGAGAATGAGATGGCTGGATGGCATCACGGACTCGATGGACGTGAGTTTGAGTGAACTCTGGGAGTTGGTGATGGACAGGGAGGTCTGGCGTGCTGCAATTCATGGGATCTCAAAGAGTCGGACATGACTGAGCGACTGAACTGAACTGAGACACCTTGGGGGCTCCCGAGGTAGCTCAGTGGTAAAGAATCTGCCTGCCAATGCCGGACTGGCAAGTTCAGCCTTGGGTCAGCCTTGGGTTGGGAAGATCCCATGGAGAAGGAAATGGCAACCCACTCCAGTATTCTTGCCTGGGAAATCCCATGGACAGAGGAACCTGACAGGCTATAGTCCATGGGCTAGTAAAAGAGTCAGACATGACTTAGCGACTAAACGACAACAAAGACACCTTAGAATGGAAGGACTTACATATGTTTTCAATAAATACTGTCAAATAATTTTCCATTGTGGTTCTACCAATTTATATTCCTACCAGGAATATAGGAGAGTATCCTTACTTACATTTGATGGGCTCTGTACTTTTCATTCAGTTTTTTAGTTGATGTGTAGGGCAGTGTTTTTGCATTTATTTGCCACACTCCTTGGGCAACACACTCTTCTGTACCTGAGTTTTCTTGTCTGTAAAATGGGGAGAAAGAGAGCACATTATTTTTGAGAAATAAAAGAAATAATCCACACAAAGTTTTTAGTGCAGTAACAGGTACAGAATACACCAGTGCAAACATTATGGGCCACACATCATAATCATTGCCACCACCACTGTTATCTGGAAGGACTATTAAGCATTTAACAACAAAACAGCAATTTTCTAGACAAAGAGACCAGCTTGTGCAAAGACAGAAAGGCAGAAAAGAGACCTCTATGTTTGAAGCACAGTGAGACATTTCCTCTTTCACTCCATGGATGTTTGGCCAGGGTGAGAGACAGAAATGTTTGACTAGTAACTAACTCAATTGTTCAGTTTTAAAGAGAGGGTTATTAAGTGACCATTTCATTGAGAAGATTGTGCATCTCAAATAAGAAGCAAATAGTCAGTTATTTAAAACAGGGTGTGTCATGGGTGTCTCTTCCATAAGAATGAACTCAGAACAGGGCCTGCACTGTGCAGGGGANTGTTCAGTTTTAAAGAGAGGGTTATTAAGTGACCATTTCATTGAGAAGATTGTGCATCTCAAATAAGAAGCAAATAGTCAGTTATTTAAAACAGGGTGTGTCATGGGTGTCTCTTCCATAAGAATGAACTCAGAACAGGGCCTGCACTGTGCAGGGGATAGATTTGCTTTCTGTTTGACCAGTGGGGCTTTTTCTTAGTTTCCTTTTCAGATAAATGTGTATTATTAGAAAAGCCATGGAAAGCCCCTTTCTTTGCAGGTTAGAATATTTCTGCATCCCCCAGTATAGACGGTATCCCTGGTTGCTTTCAATGGAGTGCAGAATCTTGTTCTTGTCTCATTGGATTTCGCCTCTGAGCAGTGTGCCAGGCAGCCTACTACACTGAGAAGCTTCCCAGATCAAAGGCCTATTAGGTGCAGTTGTGCCCAGCCATTAACCAGCACAGCTCACAGACTCCAGAGAGGTTTCCCTGAACTACAGTTGAGTGGGCTTCACATTTTGAAGTTTTCTTGTTGGTTTTATGCCTTGACCCTGGGCTTTTAAGACTAATGGACCCTCCAACTCACTTCCCCTGCTTCCCTTTCTGGGATTGGTAATCATAGTCACTGACTTTTGAGCACTGAGAGTGAAAGGTGGCTTTGGCTGAAAGGGTTTCACATGGGAAGGTGGGGCACCAATGTGAGAGCAAAATATTTGCACAGATCTTGTCTTGCTTTCAGGATGCTGAGACCAATATTCTGGCCTCAGACCCACTGGCTGGCCCTTATTCTGAGCATCATGTGACACAGCTGTTTAAGGCTCATTGCACTGAAGCCAGAAAGAAATCCTCATCTGTAGGAAGACAGGAAAGTGATCATGAACCTGGAGAAAGGAATTCTCTTTTCATTAGACTGGAACCTTGGTATTCCCAGTGTGGCCTTGGGGAGAGGGGAGAGGAGGGATAAGGGAAAGCCTTACACTGCATTGGCTAAGAGTAGAAGGAACAGGTTCCAACCACAATTCTTGTGCTAATTAATTCTATGGCTTTAGGCAAGTCATGTAAGCACTCTTAGCCTATTTATTCATCTGCAAAAGATCTGACTTCATATGGTTGATGTAAAGACTTCAATACAAGTAAAGAACATAGCAGTGGCTGGCACAGAGCAAGAATTCAATAACTAGTGCCTATTATATTCAGTGTTCTCTTTCCCTACTCTTTACCCTCTTTTCAATGGTTGACCTTTTCAATGGCTATTCCTTGAAGTCTTGTTCAGATATCTCTTTGATTTATCCAGTAGCAGCTTCTACTGCCCTGATTGTAGCATTTATTATCTGCAGCAGTGCTGTTGCTCAGGCATATCCAGCTCTTTGTGACCACGTGGGGACCATAACCTGCCGGGCTACCATTTCCCACTCTGGGGGAATCTTCCTGACCCAAGGATTGAACCTACATCTATCATGTCTCCTGCCTTGGCAGGCTAATTATTTATCCACCACCTGGGAACAGACTGGTTCCAAATAGGAAAAGGAGTACGTCAAGGCTGTATATTGTCTCCCTGCCTATTTAACTTATATGCAGAGTACATCATGAGAAACGCTGGACTGGAAGAAACACAAGCTGGAATCAAGATTGCCGGGAGAAATATCCATAACCTCAGATATGCAGATGACACCACCCTTATGGCAGAAAGTGGAGAAGAACTAAAGGGCCTCTTGATGAAAGTGAAGGAGGAGAGCAAAAATGTTGGTTTAAAGCTCAACATTCAGAAAACGAAGATCATGGCATCCGGTCCCATCACTTCATGGGAAATAGATGGGGAAACAGTGGAAACAGTGTCAGACTTTATTTTTTTGGGCTCCAAAATCACTGCAGATAGTGACTGCAGCCATGAAATTAAAAGACGCTTACTCCTTGGAAGAAAAGTTATGACCAGCCTGGATAGTATATTCAAAAGCAGAGACATTACTTTGCCGACTAAGGTCCANAGCTCAACATTCAGAAAACGAAGATCATGGCATCCGGTCCCATCACTTCATGGGAAATAGATGGGGAAACAGTGGAAACAGTGTCAGACTTTATTTTTTTGGGCTCCAAAATCACTGCAGATAGTGACTGCAGCCATGAAATTAAAAGACGCTTACTCCTTGGAAGAAAAGTTATGACCAGCCTGGATAGTATATTCAAAAGCAGAGACATTACTTTGCCGACTAAGGTCCATCTAGTCAAGGCTATGGTTTTTCCTGTGGTCATGTATAGATGTGAGAGTTGGACTGTGAAGAAGTCTGAACACTAAAGAATTGATGCTTTTGAACTGTGGTGTTGGAGAAGACTCTTGAGAGTTCCTTGGACTGCAAAGAGATCCAACCAGTCCATCCTAAAGAAGATCAGCCCTGGGATTTCTTTGGAAGGAATGATGCTAAAGTTGAAACTCCAGTACTTTGGCCACTTCATGAGAAGAGTTGACTCATTGGAGAAGACTCTGATGCTGGGAGGGATTGGGGGCAGGAGGAGAAGGGGATGACCGAGGATGAGAAGGCTGGATGGCATCACGGACTCGATGGACATGAGTCTGAGTGGGCTCTGGGAAATGGTGATGGACAGGGAGGCCTGGTGTGCTGCGATTCATGGGGTCGCAAAGAGTCGGACACCACTGAGCGACTGAACTGAACTGATACAAGTGCATGTTGGCTGCAAATTAGGTAATCCAGACTGGAATTGCTCAGATTATCTGCAGCTGGACTGAAGATTCTACACCAGGTATGGTTTGACTAAGGAAGTTTCTGTCTCATTTGTCTCTCATCCTCCTTCTGGAAGGGCAGACCAGTCTGGGTATGTCCTTGTCATGGGAATGGCAGAAGTACAAGAAGGTCAGTGCTGACAATCAATGTTTCCTGAGGCCTAGGCTTAGAAATGGCATACAACCATTATTTTTTTTTCATTTTGTTGATCAAGAAAGTCACATGACTGGATTTTGAACCAAACAATGAGTAAAATTCCTCTCATGATAAGAGAACTGCAAAGTCACTTGGCAAGGGTGGCAATACAGGGTAAAGAAGCAGCGCGGTCCACAAACCAATCTACCACTTAGACGGCATCAAAATTTTTCCTTGGGACAACAACAGATAACTCATTCCCACAGAAATATAAATAGCCATAGAGCAGTCTATCCAATGTTTCCTCTACCTAAAGACACAAATCTCTGAGTTCTATACGCTTAAGGAATTTAGGTAGTGGGATAAGGAACTTCTGCCCTTCTGAAATGACTGATCACCAGATATTTAGCAAACACATAGCATGAACTCAACACTTCAGAGAACACAGAGAGGAAAACTTTATGGTTCATGATTTAAAGAAGTCAGTTGATTTATTATGAAAAAATAGTTTTAAATAAGCACTCATGAAATTGCAAAACAATACAAGATACAATAGAATTAAGGGACTCTTTCTTTCTTTAACTCCTTCTATGTAATGGCCACTACAATAAGTCCTGTGCAGATGTTACCTTTATTTTACCTTTAATCTTTACGACAAGATATGGAAAATCAGTTCTGATTCTGAAAACTATACATACACAATGTTTGTGAAAAACAAATACACCTGCCCAGTAAGCCTCAAAACTGTTGAGGAAGACAAAAATGACAAAAAGTTTGAGAAAGTGTCACAGCCAAGTGGAGTCTAAGGAGATATTACAAGTAAATTAAACCAAGTATCTCTTTGATGGGATATTGGAATACAAAAAGAATATTTGGTAAAACCTGAGGAAATATGAATAAATATGGACTCTGGCTAAAAGTAACGCATCAATCTTGGCCATTAATCGTAAGAAATGTGCTATATTAATGCAAGAAATTAATAATTGGAGAAACTATGTGTGGAGTACATGTGAATTTTGCTATCTGTTCAGTTTTTCTGTAAATCTAAAACTGTTCTGAAAGTGAATGAAAAGAGTGAAAAAGTTGGCTTAAAGCTCAACATCCAGAAAACTAAGATCATGGCATCTGGTCCCACCACTTCATGGCAAATAGCTGGAGAAACAGTGGAAACAGTGGCTAACTTTATTTTTTTTGGCTCCAAAATCACTGCAGATGGTGATTGCAGCCATAAAATTAAAAGATGCTTACTCCTTGGAAGGAAAGTTATGACTAACCTAGACAGCATATTAAAAAGCAGAGACATTACTTTGCCAACAAAGGTCCATCTAGTCAAGGCTCTGGTTTTTCCAGTAGTCATGTGTGGATGTGAGAGTTGGACTATAAAGAAAGCTGAGCAGTAAAGAATTGATGCTTTTAAACTGTGGTGTTGGGGAAGACTTGAGAGTCCCTTGGACTGCAAGGAGATCCAACCAGTCCATCCTAAAGAAGATTAGTCCTAAGTATTCACTGGGACTGACACTGAAGCTAAAACTCCAATACTTTGGCCACCTGATGAGAAGAGCTGACTCATTGGAAAAGACCCTGTTGCTGGGAAAGATTGAAGGCAGGAGGAGAAGGGGATGACAGAGGAGGAGATGGTTGGATGGCATCACTGACTCGATGGGCATGAGTTTGGGTGAACTCTGGGAGTTGGTGATGGACAGGGAGGACTGGTATGCTGTGGTTCATGGGGTTGCAAAGAGTTGGACACGACTGAGCAACTGAACTGAACTGAACTGAAAACTGTTCTAGGGACTCCCTTAGCAGTCTAGTGGTTAAGAATCCACGTTGCAAGGCAGGGCACACTGGGTCAATCCCTGGTCCGGGAAGATTCCCCATGCCACATGGCAACTAAGCCCATGGGCCACAACTGCTGAGCCTATGCACCTAGAGCACCTGTGCTCTGCAACAAGAGAAGCCCTTGCAGTGAGAAGCCCCTGTGTCATCGCTAGGGAGTAGCCCACTTCTCCACAACCAGAGAAAAACTGTACAGCAATGGAAACCCAGTGCAGCCAAAAGAAATAAACAGCAATAAAAAAGTACTCTAAACAGTAGTCTATTAACAATGAAGTCGCTCAGTTGTGTCCGACTCTTTACGACCCCATGGACTGTAGCCCACCAAGATCCTTGGTCCATGGGATTTTCCAGGCATGAATACTGGAGTGGGTTGCCATTTCCTTCTCCAGGGGATCTTCCTGACCCAAGGAGCGATCCCAGGTCTCCTGCATTGTAGGCAGATGCTTTACCATCTGAACTACCAGGGAAGCCCATATGTTTATTTTATTTTTCTTATTTAGTCTATTAATAAAAATATATAATAGGTAACCTGAACAGATCTATAACAAGAAAGGAAACTGAATTAGAAATTAAATTTCATTTACAGTTCTATCCCAAAACTCCAGCATAATTAACAATAAATTGAAAAAAAGTAGTGTCTGACTTGTACACCAAAAACTACAAAATATTGTTTAAAAAAATTAAGGAAAACTCTACAAAAATAGAAAGAATTCCATGTTTGTGGACTGGAAGACTTAGTATTACTTAAATGATCAGAATCCTCAAATTGATCTATGAATTGAAATAAATCCCTACCAAAAACTAACTTAATTTTAAAAAATAAATTGGTAAACTGATCCTAAAATTCATATATAAATGTAAGGGAACCTAAGTAGTCAAAATAACTTCAAAAAAGAACAGAGTTAGAGAGATCACACTTAGTGTCACCACATCTGCCAAGTTCTTTTGCCATGGAAGGTAACATATTTGCACATTGCACTAATGGTAAAGAAACCCCCTGTCAATGCAGGAGATGTAAGAGACTCGGGTTCGATCCCTGGGTCAGGAAGATCCCGAGGAGTAAGAAATGGCAACCCACTCTATCTTGCTTGGAGAAACCCATGAACAAAGGAGCATGGCAGGTTATGGTCCATGGGGTCGCAAAGAGTCAGACGCAACTGAAGTGACTTAGTACACAGCACAGTGTTAGACTGTAGACATCTTTGGATACAGATGATGGCATTATTCAGCCTAACAGAGATGCTCTAGCCATGCAGAGCCACTCTCCATTCCCCAGATGCATCCCATCTTTCACGTCTCTAGCTCCCTGCTCACTTCATCTCTATCAGTCAAGACTGACAGTTCTCTACCATCTCTTTGTGAACGACTTCTGAACCATCAGTGCTCTAGTCAAGGGTAGCCTCCCTTGTGAAATCTTCCTCTACTTTCTTCATCCCTCCAAAAACTCAGGGTGGAATGAATACTTCCCTCTCTATTAATAGCTATGATTCATGAAGGTTTGTTCAGCTGTTAAAATTAATATTGTCCATTATACAGATAGGTATGCCAGGCCTCTAATGACTTGTTTTCTCAGTCATTACCAGCAGTGATGTGAAGCAAGGTAGAAACTTGGCAAGGGTAATGAAGATGCTTTTTTAGCTGTCATAAGCTACTTGTCTTCCACAACTAATATCACTGAGAGATTTTTCCTAGGCCCACCCACTCCACAGGTTCATCTGCAAAGGCAGCTCATGTCCAACTGAGCTACCTGTGCCTTTAAGTAAAATCAACTAAGGCATTTGCACGCATGTGAAAAGTGATCATGGCTAAGAAACTATCTCATTATGATTGATTTCCCCATAAAAATGACTTTCCTGTTAAAGACTCAGATTTCCTATTAAAAGTTGGATCCCCCTAAAAACAGCTGAAGAAACTGTACTTGGCATTTGCAGTGTATCCTTCATTGTACTGACCTTGTTATATTTTTTAAGTGGAGAGTTGAGATCCATGGGAACTTCAGTTATGTAATGTGGCTCCTAATGGAAAGCTGTATCACCCTCTTATGAAAAAAACACACACACAGAACATTCGTGTCAGCTTCCAGTATCATTTCATCATTCTTCCTGGTGTTAACAGTTATTTGTAAGCTGGCCTTATCCACTTCATCTACATGCTGTGATTGCTGAAGGCAGAGATTCTCTGTTCTGCTCTTCTCACTTTATCTTAGCAATTGTCTGATGTAGATTAGAAAATAAATGTCTATCAATATGAATGAATGAGCAATGCTTGGAATGTGTTTATAAGCTAAACCTCAGTGTTTCTCCCTCTACAACAGAAAATATCAATATTTTATGAATGTCTAATACAGTTCCTACCTTATCCTCCTTTTCCCATTCCTTTCCTGGTTTTTGCACTGAAAAACCCATGTCCTAAGAACCCTTTTCCTCTCGGGTGTGCATACTAAGTCACTTCAGTCATGCCTGACTCTTTGCAATCCTATGGCCTGTAGCCTGCCAGACTCCTCTGATCATGGGATTCTCCAGGTAAGAATACCGGAGTGGGTTGCCATTCCCTTCTCCAGGGAATCTTCCCTACCCAGGGATTGAACCCGGTCTCTCACTTTGCAGGCAGATTCTTTACCATCTGTGTCACCAGGGAAGCTCCTCCCCTTAGTCTTAGACACACTGACATAGGTGGTCACCCTAATTTCTAAGTACTCTGCTAGTACAAACTCACAAACTCAGATGCCTTCAGAGACTCTGAGGTAGTGAGAATGAGAGGTAACCAGGCTTAAGGACAAACTGGAAACCAGCCAGAAGATATTCAGCTATGAACAAAAGCTGTCAATGAGCTCAGTTAGCTTAATGGCCTGCATTGCAGCCTGTGGTCTCTGCTAGTACAAATTCACAAACTCAGATGCCTTCAGAGACTCTGAGGTAGTGAGAATGAGAGGTAACCAGGCTTAAGGACAAACTGGAAACCAGCCAGAAGATATTCAGCTATGAACAAAAGCTGTCAATGAGCTCAGTTAGCTTAATGGCCTGCATTGCAGCCTGTGGGACAGCAGTGCTGCCAGAGTTAACAGAAGAAGGAGCAGGGATAGTTCCATTTTATATTCAACCATGCTTTAAAAAAAAAAAAAAAAAACCATTAATTTTGCGACTACCAAAAATTTACCATGTCAGCCTCCATTTTCTTATACATGAAGTTAATATGTAGTGAGTATGTACTGGATACACAGAATTGTGAGAATTCAATTAAATCAAAAACACATAATGTGAATAGTTTTTATTTAATAACAACAACAACAAAAAAAAACACATGTGGTAGAAACACTGGATTGTGAATTTGGAACCTGGTTTTACTTGTTTTATAAGCTTAAAGAATTCTTTTAATATCTGTGGATCTCAGGTTTCCCATCAAAAATATAAGCAGGCTTGACAGCTAATTGCTGTGGTACATTATATTATTAGGATCTGATTACCTGGAGAGTGCTTTCTGGAAGGAAATTCGGTGCTAGGGATTAAGAACTCTGGCTTAGGGATCACACAGACCCAGGCTCTGATCCTGTTTCTGTCATTTGATAGATGCGTAAGTAACCATAAGTAAATCTTTAACCTCTTCTTGACTAACTTTCCTTATCTATAAAAATGGGGATTTTAATTATGACTACATTCACGTGATTTCTTTACATCAAGAGGACCAAATGAAATAATGCATGTAAAGATATTAGCATGGAAATGCAAATAGATATTAGCTTATGCCATTATTAAAATCTCCATGACTAATATACACAAATGATCAAATCTAGTAATTAAAAGATGTTGAAAACAGAGTGCTTGCTAGTTTGGAATTCTAACTCTTTCTTTTCATTTTGTAATGTTTAGGCAAAAGAAAAGTTAAACCCTTTAAACTTTAATGCAAAATTATAACTCAATTATACTTAATTTTTTTAAGTTCAACCCTTTTAACTATCATGTTGTTAGCCCTTTTACACTATATACAAAGCTCCTGTGTCCAGAAACAAAGTTATCCTGAAGCTTTCTTTACTGTCAGTCTCTCCTGTGGTTATAGAAGTTCATTATAGGATGTTAGTTCCTCTTCTTGTGAGCAGTTTTGTCCTTTTCTTTGCAGTATAGTAAAAAGAAAAAAGTGGCTTCCCATGACTATCCTCTTCCTGATTTCCTTCCAGTTTCCTTTCTCTCTTTACTTAGAAGCCAGAGCATGCAACTCAATTTTGAATCAAAATCTGAGATTATACATCAATCTCTAAACACTGCTGTTTTGCTGGTGATGGAATTAACAAGCATTCAGTTCATTCACTCATGAAGCTGCTTCTAATTTTTTAAAACCTTTTTTTCTTTCTTTCAGAGCTGATGTTTTAAAACACAATAAAACTGAATTTAATTTGGCATTTAAAACATCATAAAGGATGTTTGTGTGTGTGCATTAGTATGTACTGGGTATTTTCTAGAAGTCTGAGACAGCACTTTAAGTGTGTGTGTGTGTTTAAAGGCATTTAAGTAGTTCCAGCTGTTTAAGATTCAGAGATGCAGGGAGACCTTGCCATTTTAGGTGACCTTCAATTAAAGCTTGCTAATGGATCAAATTTGTCTTCACCCTCCACAGGAGTTTGTTAAGGGTCTAGCCATGTGTGTCCTGGGTAATGGACAAATCAGCACCAAATTAAACTAACATTATTACTGTGGGTTGTGTAGGAACAGAGATGGACTTACTATGCAAACATCTCTGGGTAAGTGAAGGCCAAATAACATTATACAGACAGAAGTTTCTCAGGGCATTGAATAAACATAATAGATGAGAGATTGTATTATCATAGGATATATCAGTTCAGTTCAGTTCAGTCGCTCAGTCATGTCCGACTCTTTGTGACCCCATGAATTGCAGCATGCCAGGCCTCCTTGTCCATCACCACCTCCCGGAGTTCACTCAAACTCACGTCCATCGAGTCGGTGATGCCATCCAGCCATCTCATCCTCTGTCATCCCCTTCTTCTCCTGCCTTCAATCCCTCCCAGCGTCAGAGTCTTTTCCAATGAGTCAACTCTTCGCATGAGGTGGCCAAAGTACTGGAGTTTCAGCTTTAGCATCATTCCTTCCAAAGAACACCCAGGGCTGATCTCCTTTAGAATGGACTGGTTGTATCTCCTTGCAGTCCAAGGAACTCTCAAGAGTCTTCTCCAACACCACAGTTCAAAAGCATCAATTCTTTGGCACTCAGCTTTCTTCAGAGTCCAACTCTCACATCCATATATGACTACTGGAAAAACCACAGCATTGACTAGATGGACCTTTGTTGGCAAAGTAATGCCTCTGCTTTTGAATATGCTATCTAGGTTGGTCATAACTTTCCTTTCAAGGAGTAAGCATCTTTTAATTTCATGGCTGCAGTCACCATCTGCAGTGATTTTGGAGCCCCCCAAAGTAAAGTCTGACACNGGACCTAACAGAATCAGAATATATTAAGAAGAGGTGGCAAGAATACACAGAAGAACTGTACAAAAAAGATCTTCATGACTCAGATAATCACGATGGTGTGATCACTCACCTAGAGCCACAGATCTTGGAGTGTGAAGTCGAGTGGGCCTTAGGAAGCATATAACTATGTACAAAGCTGGTGGAGGTGATGGAATCCCAGTTGAGCTATTTCAAATCCTAAAAGATGAAGCTGTGGAAGTTCTGCACTCAATATGCCAGCAAATTTGGAAAACTCATCAGTGGCCACATGACTAGAAAAGATCAGTTTTCATTCCAATCCCAAAGAAAGGCAATGCCAAAGAATGCTCAAACTACCACACAATTGCACTCATCTCACGCGCTAGTAAAGTAATGCTCAAAATTATCCAAGCCAGGCTTCAGCAATACGTGAACCGTGAACTTCCAGATGTTCAAGCTGGTTTTAGAAAAGGCAGAGGAACCAGATACCAAATTGCCAACATCTGCAGGATCATCAAAAAAACAAGAGAGTTCCAGAAAAACATCTATTTCTGCTTTATTGACTGTGCCAAAGCCTTTGACTGTGTGGATCACAATAAACTGTGGAAAATTCTGAAAGATAAGGAAATACCAGACCACCTGACCTGCCTCTTGAGAAACCTATATGCAGGTCAGGAAGCAACAGTTAGAACTGGACATGGGACAACAGACTAGTTCCAAATAGGAAAAGGAGTACGTCAAGGCTGTATATTGTCACCCTGCTTATTTAACTTCTATGCAGAGTACATCACGAGAAACGCTGGGCTGGAAGAAGCACAAGCTGGATTCAAGACTGCCGGGAGAAATATCAATAACCTCAGATATGCCAATGACACCACCCTTAGGCAGAAAGTGAAGAGGAACTAAAAAGCCTCTTGATGAAAGTGAAAGAGGAGAGTGAAAAAGTTGGCTTAAAGCTCAACATTCAGAAAACTAAGATCCTGGCATCTGGTCCCATCACTTCATGGGAAATAGGATATATGGTAGTCAGAAATGCCAGGCTCAAAACAGCTCTTCTATAACAATCATTACCATGGTCATATGGCAAATGTCACTTCAGTACAAAGTTGCCCATTTAAACCTTGCACTTATGGAACAAAAAAATTAATTTTTAAAAAATTAAAATGAAAACACAAAAGACTCTGAGTTACCAAAACAATCTTGAGAAAGAACAGAGCTGGAAGAATCATGTGAATTCAGACTATATTACAAAGCTACAGTAGTCAAAGAAGTATGGTACTAGCTCAAAATCAGATACATAGATCAACAGAACAGGATAAAGAACTCAGAAATAAACTCATCCACTTATCATCAATTAATCTATAGCAAAAGAGGAAAGAATATACAATGGAGAAAAGACAGTTTCTCAATAAGAAGTGCTGGGAAAACTGGATAGCTACATATAAAAGAATGAGACTAGAACATTCTCTAATACCAAGTACAAAAATCAAATAAAAATAAATTGAATTGAAGACCTAACTGTAAGACCAGATACTATAAAACTCCTGAAAGAAAACATATGCAAGACACACTTTGACACAAATCACAGCAACGTTTTCTTGGATCTGTTTCCTAGAATAATAGAAAGAAAAGCAAAAATAAAAAAAATGGGGCCTAATTAAACTTGAAACCATTTGGACAGCAAAGAAAACCATACATAAAATGAAAAGACAATCTATAAAATGGGAGAAAATATTTGCAAATGATGTGACTGACAAGGGATTACTTTTCAAAATATACAAAGATCATACAGCTTAACATTAAAAAAATAATAATAATAAAAAATTGGACAGAAAACCTAAATATACATTTCTCCAAAGAATACATACAAGTAACCAATAAGCACATATTGGTTGTATCACTAACCAACTATACCACTACTAGAGAAATGCTAACCCAAAACATAATGAGGTATCACCTCACATCAGTTAGTGTAGTGCTCGTCAAAATGTCTACAAATAACAGATGCTGGAGAAGTTGTGGAGAAAAGGGAACACTTCTACACTTGATGAGAATGTAAATTGATGCAGCCACTATGAGCGCATTATGCTATTGCTGCTGCTAAGTCGCTTCAGTCATGTCTGACCCTGTGTGACCCCATAGACAGCAGCTCACCAGGCTCCTCTGTCCCTGGGATTCTCCAGGCAAGAGCTCCAGGCAGTGCTTCAGGCAAGAGCACTGGAGTGGGTTGCCATTTCCTTCTCCAGAGCACATTATGAAGGTTATTTAAAAAACTAAAAATAGAGTTACTATATGATCTAGTAATCCACTCCTGAGCATATATCCAAGAAAACTAATTTTAAAAGATATATGTACCTAATATTCATATCAGCACTATTTATAACAGCCAAAACATGGAAACAACCTAGATGGCTGTCTACAGATGAATGGATAAAGAAGGTATGATACACAAAAACACACAATGGAGTACTACTCAGCCATAAAAATGAATAGAATAATGCTATTTGTAGCAACATGAATGGACCTAGAGATTGTCATACTAAGTGAAGTGAGTCAGAGACAGATACCATGTGATATTACTTCTATGTGATTTTAAAAATGATACAAATGAACTTATTTACAAAACAGAAAGAAACTTACAGACACAGAAAACAAACTTATGCTTAACAAAGGGGAAAGTAGGGGGGGATAAATTAGAAAACTGTGCTTAACAGAGTCATACTACTATAAAACAGATAAATAATCAGGACTTACTGAATAGCACAGGGAATTATATTCAATATCTTGTAATACCCTATAATGGAAAAGATTCTGAAGAAAGAATATATATATGTAGGTGGATGTGCATGTGTGAGTGCTCAGTTGCTTCAGTTTTGTCCAACCCTATAGACTGCAGCCTGCCAGGCTCCTCTGTCCATTGGATTCTCCTGGCAAGAATACTAGAATGGGCTGTAATGCCCTTCTCCAAAGTATCTTCCTGACTTAAGGATTGAATTCGCATCTCCTTGTCTACTCTAGTAGATTACAGGTGGATTCTTTATTGCTGAGCCACCAGGGAATCCCCATATATATGTACATGTATAACTAAATTACATTATAAATCAACTATACAACTGAAACAATTATAAATCAACTACACTTCAATTTCAAAAAACATAAAATTAGAAAATGAAATCTTTATCACCTAAATATTAAAAAAAATCTTGTAGTCGAAATGATGCTCGATATTATTTATATTATTTGGAATTTTATTGAATTTTTAGCTTTATTTAATTTGTAAATTAATTTAGATTTTGCAGTCATAAAATAATTATAAGCATATAAAGTACTTAACTGTTTTTATATTTATGTGTCTTTATATAGCATAATAACAGTTATTCGAGTCAATATTGGGGATCCAAAACAATTTTTTTTCTTTTGTATGCCTCATAATATCAAAGACATTGCTTAAGTCTGAGAAACACTGGTTAAAAGTGCCACTGAAAGAGGTAAAGAAGAAAAAAATGTATAGATGAACATAGAACAGAACAGTAAATAAAGATACAGGATTTAATATTAGCTGTACTTAAATTTCACTTCCAGTTCTACATTAAATAAATCATGGAGTTTTACTATTCTGAATCTTTGTTTTCCCAAATGAAAATGAGAATGACAACAGGAATTATCTCATGCAGTTGCTATGATGACTCACTGAGATAAACTTTATAAAGGGCTTCACCCTTTGAGGGGCAGGATGAGGGTATAGTGAATACTGTGAATGATGTAGAGAGACTTCTGGGTACAGATCATGGCCATACTATTTGCTAACTGTATGGGAAGTTACTTGACCTCTTTGTACCTCAGTTTTCTCATTTGCAAAATGGGAACAATACAAATGCCAACCTCATGGGGTTGTTATAATGAAAACTGAGTTTACTAATGCAAAGCACACAGCAATGGCCATGGTAAGCACCCTATGAGTGCCTCTTATTACTATTAGTGCAGAGTTTGATGTATAGATCTCAATAAAGTTAGCTGATTTTAAAGTAGGTGTTAGCTTAGTTTGAGGACCAGACCAAGATCCATTCCACTTGGAAGAATTATAACTATGGTCTTATGAAATGATCACCTGGGCTAGAAAATTAGACATAAAAAACAATCGAGGCTGAGCTATACTCAATGGAGTATAGATATAGTTGATGAGTAGAAAGAGGGTCCACAGACATTATGAATGTAAAATGTGATGCTAAAGTATGAGGTAGCTAGTCTAATTTGGAATGGGAAAGAGTGTCCCAGCATGAGTTTCAAATTTGTCCGTAGTGGGGTCTCCTGGAAGAGAAAAGAGAATCAAGAAAATGAGATTTTAGAAAGAGTTTCTGAGTGTCTGCCTTGCTGGTTGTCCTCGTTGCTGCTGTTGCTCAGTGGCTCAGTCGTGTCCAGTTCTTTGTGACCCCATGGACTGACTGCAGCACCCCTAGCTCTCCTATCCTCACTGTCTTCCTGAGTTTGCTGAAATTCATGTCCACTGAATCGATGATGTCCTACTCCAGTTCATATAGAGACACATCAGTGCTTTCGGAGAGAAGAGTGATGATAGGAACAATTACAAACAAACAAAAGTCCATTTTACAGAGAGCTTTTAAACTCATTTGGACATACCTTGATATTCATATAGAAAAAGAACTGAAAGCAAGACCAATATACACTTTGGTATGTTGGGGACTTTAGGGGAAAAAAGGGGATGCCCGTATCTGGAGACAAAGGCAACTGATCTCTTAGAGAGGTACCAGAAAAAAAGAGAGAACCAAGTATCACATCCTACTTGATTCAATTTGTTCAGGAGTATATTTGAGATGCTACCCTGTTTCAAAACACCCTGGAGTAGACCTTTCTGGTAGTTGGCCTTCTGCATTGCAAGAAATTCTGAAAGTCAGATAACTGTCAGGACATATTTTTAGTAACTAAACAAGAAGAGTTCAACGATATGCATTTCTCTAACAATTAGTGATGTTGAGCATCTTTTCCTGTGCCTCTTGGCCATCTGTAAGTCTTCTTTGGAGAAATGTTTATTTAGGTCTTGTGCCCTTGTCTTGATTGGGTTGTTTGTTCTTTTTTGATATTGAGCTTCATGAATTATATGTATATATGTGTTGCTGTTGCTAAGTCACTTCAGTCGTGTCCAACTCTGTGCGATCCCATAGACGGCAGCCCACCAGGCTCCCCCGTCCCTGGGATTCTCCAGGCAAGAACACTGGAGTGGGTTGCCATTTCCTTCCCCAATGCATGAAAGGGAAAAGTAAAAGTGAAGTTGCTCAGTCATGTCCAACTCTTAGCGACCCCATGGACTGCAGCCTACCAGGCTCCTCCGTCCATGGGATTTTCCAGGCAAGAGTACTGGAGCAGGGTGCCATTGCCTTCTCCAGTATATATGTGTACATATAGCTAATTCACTTTGTTGTACAGCAGAAACCAACACAACATTGTAAAGCAGTTGTGCTCCAATAAAAAAAGAAGAGTTCAATGGATAAACAAACAAATGAGCATGTTTTGGGAGAGAATGTTGCAACCCCCCCATCCATCTTCTAGACAAAGAGAGAAATGCAAACTTTTCAGGTAAACTTTGCCACTAGAACAGTTTTACTACCATTTAAAGGCTAGTGGTTCAGACAGTAAAGAATCTGCCTGCAATGAGGGAGACCCAGGTTTGATCCCTGGGTTGGGAAGGTCCTCTGGAGAAGGTAATAGTTACCCACTCCAGTATTTTTGCCTGGGGAATCCCATGGACAGAGGAGCCTGGTGGGCTACAGTCCATGAGTTGCAGAGTCGGATACGGCTAAGTGACTAACACAAAGGCTCTCTTAGTGATTCTTTATCTGTTGCACCCTCAGAGATAGTGTTGGAGAAATAGCTATATCACTACCATTTATGGGCAGACTGTAGACTCAATGACCATATTTGGTTCCTTCAAATCTTGCTGCATTTTCTTTGAAAGAAAACCCTGGGATGATCCTAATTCTCTTCTTCCCTCTGGACAGTCTCTCCTGGAAAAAGAAAAGGAATGAAGTTCTGAAAACTGTCATTGACAGAAAACTAACTGAATTATACGAAATTGAAAGAGACAGTTGACTGGGGAAAAAATTAGTTTCTGTTCATCACATTAGGGACAGTAATAGTCCATAAAGTGTCAGAGTCAGGAATCAGAAAGTCAAGACTTGGGTTCTTTCTACTGTCAGTGAAAAAAAGTCAGAAGAGACGGATGGGGATCTTTGGGGGAACTTAACTTCGTTTCGTCTTAATTTTCACTTTTTCCTCTCTTTCCCAGAATATTTGTTTCAGTTTTATTAAGGGTGTTTTCCAGATAATTTTCTTCCCTTCCCCCTGGCAAGTTGCTGTCATGAGTCACAAGCAAATCTCCGAGGAGTAACTGCCAACGGCTGATGGTTCCACCCTAGTTCATCTCTGATTGACAGACTCCCTTTAGTCCCTATAGTCCAGTAAAGGGGAACAATGCCTTGGGCCAAACATCCAGAACATTCTGAAAGCATTTCCTTCACTTAGACTCTGGTTAAGTCTGACAAATATGTGGGAACATTACCGAGAGACCCGACATGTTTCATGCAGCTCCTTGGGACAGTTGGCCTGTGGCCATAGGAGAGGAGAGAAAGCTGGTCAACTGCCCAGGAGGAAGTGGGTCCATAAGTAGCTGGTTGCCCTTCCAGGCTAAAAAGGCACCTTCTCCAAATAACAGCAAAAGCACTGACAAGCATTTACTCATCTAAGCATTTGCCATTTGTAAGAATCTTCCATGTCCTTGATGTAATTTAATCTTCAAAACAACTCTATGAGGTAAGCACGTCAGGCTTCATGAGCCACTTTACAAAGCACTAACCTCAAGCCTAGGAAAGCCTAGAATTTTCCTCCCAGATGACAGAAGTTATAAAAACCAGAAGAATGTCTCAAGGCAAGGTCCTCTTGCTCTAAAGTGGTTCTTTTACTAGTGTAGTAGTTTCCAAAACGTGGTCCCTGGACCAGCAGTATCAGCATCATTTGAGAACATGTTAGAAATGTAAGTTCTGAAGCTCCCTCTCAAAGTCCCACTGAGTCAGATCCTGAGGTTGAGCCCGGCAATATGTTCCAACAAGCTCTCCAAGTGTGTCAGTTACCCTCTACAGTTTCAGAACTGTTATGCCAATGCCTGCATCCTAAATGAGGCTTGAGGCTTCTGATTTATCACAGGCTATATGTTTGGAGAAGGAAATGGCAACCCACTCCAGTATTCTTGCCTGGAGAATTTATGGACAGAGAGAGGAGATGGGAAGGCTACAGTCCATGAGGTTGCAAAAATTAGGGCACCAGTGAGTGACTATCACTCACTCATATATGTTTGGAAAGACTAAGGTAAAGGTTGGATTTGTCAATTGATTTGACTTCCCTGTTAAAATTTAATATAGATTAATAAAATATATCAACATTTTATGGAAACAAGAAGGCATAAAGTAACTGATCTTTGAAGGATTCAGAACCATGTGGCAGCATTATCTCATATAAAAGGAACCAATAGGTTTGCTTTCAAAAACAAAATCTGACCTGCAGTTTATAGCTGTCTGGAGTGTGTTACTGAGAAGTTCTGGGATCACTCTGGGAAAGAGATCTGTGATTAACTAGTAATATCTGCAGAGTTAAGGGAGCGGGACCCGCATCAATTCAGTTCAGTTCAGTTCAGTTCAGTCGCTCAGTCGTGTCCGACTCTTTGCGACCCCATGAATCGCAGCATGCCAGGCCTCCCTGTCCATCACCATCTCCCGGAGATCACTCAGACTCTGTCATATTTCGGCTAAGGAAAGAGAATATTAGTTGTGATATTTCAGTTTCGGTTCAGCCCTTACTTTTCTGGATGACCATTGGCAAATCAACAGTAATAAGTATACTTTGTACTTTTACATGATCTTCTGACTTGGTTCATCTAAGAGATTTGTGAGAGATAATAAGGATTATTATTTTCACTTGACAGATGAGGAAAACTGAGACTAAACATTGGAGACTTCCTGTAGGTCTTCTAATATGTTCGCAGGTGTAAAATTCAAAATTTGTTCTGTTTTGAGTCCTTTGTACGAAACTTGATGCTTCCTTTCAGCTATTTGTGTTTCAATGTTCTTACTTGACAATGGGATTTAAAATACTTTTCCTATGTATTTTATAGTAAGGTACTCATTGAAATATTCTGAAAATTAGACATGTCCCTGGTAGCTCAGATGGTAAAGAATCTTCCTGGATTGCCAGAGACCCAGGTTCGATTCCTGGAGTTGGAAAGATCCCCTGGAAAGGGAATGGCAACCCACTCCAGTATTCTTACCTGGGAAATCCTATGGACAGAGGAGCCTGTTGGGCTATAGTCCATGGGGTTGCAAAGAGTCAGACATGACTGAGCAACCAACACACACATAAAGTGGACATAAAAACAATATGATTTCACAGACTTTTCTGTGTCAACCTCATGAAGCTTGGCAGCAGAGGTACTGAAGAAAAGTGAATATTTTGATTGATTCAAGCAGTGATTCTCAAAAGAGGTGATTTTGCCTCCAAGGAGACATTTGGAAATGTCTGGAGATGTTCTTGGATGTCACAACTTGGGCGGAGGGGCTGGTACAGGCACTTAAGTAACGCTGTAAACATTCTATGGGGTACAGAAAAGCCCCTACAACAAAGAATTTTCTGACCCAAGATTCAGGTTGAGAAACCTGGATTAAAATGAATGAGAAGCACACTCTTTAACCAGAGATTTATTGTCATTCAATGCAAGAGAGATAGTCTGTGCTTTCTCCATAATTCTGAGAAAGACTGCTGTGTTCTTTTACTCCTAAACTATGGTTTTCTCTATTTCCAGTCAGTGATCTAGTCCCCAGGGAACTCCTGATGCTGAGACCTCAACTCCATCACTTAGTACCTGTGTGATGTGTATCTCAGTTTCCTTGTGGATCAAATAGGAATCATTGAATCTACTTGCTAAAGCTATTGTGAAGATTAAGAGATGTGTCCATAAGACAGTTAAACCCCGGCTCATAGTCAAAGCTTCATAAATGTTAACAAAGTTTTGTTATGAAAAAAAGTTTTGGAATACAGTGTCTCCACAGCTTGTGCTCACTATGGTTTCTCTCCAGGAATAGGAGCTGGTTATTAATATTTCATTCAGGTCTCAGCTTTCACTGTAACTTCCACTCAGAAGTCCTCCCTGACCCTCAAGGAGTGTGATGTGCCCCTTCTAGAGGCTTCCATAGGAGCCTGTGCTTTCATTTGCTATGTAAGTCCCTGCAGTGCCCAGCAGAACTCTTGGCGCACAGGATGTGCTTCACAGATACTCAACAAAGAAAAGCAAAAATGAGGATTCATAGCATGTGAAAGAGGCTCTGAAAATTCTAAACCATTAATTTCAGTTCATAACAGAACTATAATAAAAATTTGGCAAGAAAATCTTGTATAATGAGGTAACTCAGTTATATTTTTGAGGATGGAAGATGTGAGCTTTCTTCTACACAATCACCAGACCCTTTCGTTGGTAGATTTCTGATTCTCATATTCCCAGAATATTCTGATGATATTCTGTCATCCATTCTTTTCTATCTGCACCGCTTGCTCAGGTGCTAAGAGAAAAGTACTGCATTGAAAGAAATAAGCAAGGTTCATAATATGTACAGATTTCCATCTTTGGATCAAATTCAGTATTAAAAATCTGTACTGTTTCAGAGAGGTCTTATTTTCTTAAACACAAAATCCCTGAAACTTCAGATAGAGACTCTCAGCTGAAGCCGTCTTTGGCTATTCTTAGCCCTTGCTCTTACTGTTTTTTCAAGGCTCTGCATGATCTATACATCCATTGAGCAGTCTGGCTTCCTCTTTGGGAAGTAATAATTCTGGTGAGTCAAGGGGATGGTTGGTAGGATAAAGTGGACATTTCAGAGAGGGTTTGATGAATCAGGCAGCTGAGCCTGAAGCTGGAAAGATTACTCGCTGCATACTTCACATTTTCTTCTCCAAGTTGACCATTAAGAATGGCATATTGTACAAATGAGTTTTTCCGCAGCATGTGAATCAGCTTGTGACAATTCTGTAGGATTTTTTCCCTTTAATCTCATGAAATAAAAGAGAACTAGTCATGATTTTGATCTGCAAAAGTAAGAAAGAGGCCCAGGCCTATTCCTTTCTGCTGATGCATTTGAGAAAATGCATGTCACACAGCAATTTGTGTTGTGGTGTATGCATGAGTATGAATGTAGGACCTACAAAGGGGAGAGCAGCGTGTTTGGGCTCAGGTGACTTGCCAGGCTGTGCCTCCAAGGGTCAGACCACTGATGGTCAGTGTGGTAGGTCCAAAGGTCCTTTTTTTTCAGACCTCTGATATCTCTGGGCTCTGATTCAACCCAAATAAGCTATAAGGGGAATAACCAGAAGGATACTTAGATTCATCCTCCTCTGAGATAAAAGCCCTTTACATGAAAAAAAAAAAAAAAAAGCAATGAATAATGAAATAAGATTAGGGCCTGCAAAGAGCCATGGGGCCCCCAAGACCTCATCCTGGAGTGTATTCAAGAGGAAGTTTCTTGTTTCCACACTGGGGCATTTTTGATGGAGTGACACACACATCTCTCTTACAGTGGGCTTTTCCTGCACAAGGAGGAGCCGTAAGGAGGAGCTAAAAAAAAAAAAAAAAAGCAATGAATAATGAAATAAGATTAGGGCCTGCAAAGAGCCATGGGGCCCCCAAGACCTCATCCTGGAGTGTATTCAAGAGGAAGTTTCTTGTTTCCACACTGGGGCATTTTTGATGGAGTGACACACACATCTCTCTTACAGTGGGCTTTTCCTGCACAAGGAGGAGCCGTAAGGAGGAGCCCTAAGGAAGGCCTGGGGTTGGGACACGTTAAGGTAGGAATAGAATGAGTCAGATGGTAGAGGAGACTCACAGGTGTCTGCGGCCAACTCCCAGGGTGAGGGTCCAGTGACAGAAGGCCATGGGCCAGACTGACAAGGCTGGACTCTACCCAGGAGCCCTGGAATTTTCTGTCCTGTGTGTCATATGACTCAGCCTAATACTATTGAACCATTGTTTAAAAATAGATTTTATAGATACATGATGGACAGACTGATGTTAGAATTTATAGAGATAAGATCAGAAATATATAGAAAACTATGAAACACTGATGAAAGAAATCAAAGATGACACAAACAGATGGAGAAATATACCATGTTCGTGGATCGGAAGAATCAATATAGTGAAAATGAGTATTCTACCCAAAGCAATCTATAGATTCAATGCAATCCCTATCAAGCTACCAACAGTATTTTTCAGAGAACTAGAACAAATAATTTCACAATTTGTATGGAAATACAAAAAACCTCGAATAACCAAAGCAATCTTGAGAAAGAAGAAAGGAACTGGAGGAATCAACCTGCCTGACTTCAGACTATACTACAAAGCTACAGTCATCAAGACAGTATGGCACTGGCACAAAGACAAAAATATAGATCAATGGAACAAAATAGAAAGCCCAGAGATAAATCCACACTCCTATGGACACCTTATCTTTGACAAAGGAGGCAAGAATATACAATGGAGTAAAGACAATCTCTTTAACAAGTGGTGCTGGGAAAACTGGTCAACCACTTGTAAAAGAATGAAACTAGATCCCTTTCTAACACCACACACAAAAATAAACTCAAAATGGATTAAAGATCTAAATGTAAGACCAGAAACTATAAAACTCCTAGAGGAGAACA
>SJYX01002005.1:145824-156108 GCA_006410675.1 Oreotragus oreotragus
TAGAACACTTTCTAACACCATACACAAAAATGAATTAAAAATGGATTAAAGATCTAAATGTAAGACCAGAAACTACAAAACTCCTAGAGGAAAACATAGGCAAAACACTCTCTGGCATAAATCACAGCAGGATCCTCTGTGACCCACCTCCCAGAGTAATGGAAATAAAAGCAAAAATAAACAAATGGGACCTAATTAAACTTAAAAGCTTTTGCACAATGAAAGAAAGTATAAGCAAGGTGAAAAAACAGCCTTCAGAATGGGAGAAAATAATAGCAAATGAAGCAACTGACAAAGAATTAATCTCAAAAATATACAAGTAGCTCCTGCAGCTCAGTTCCAGAAAAATAAATGACCCAAACAAAAAATGGACCAAAGAACTAAACAGACATTTCTCCAAAGAAGACATACAGATGGCTAACAAACACATGAAAAGATGCTCAACATCATTCATTATCAGAGAAATGCAAATCAAAACCACAATGAGGTACCATCTCACGCCAGTCAGGATGGCTGCTATCCAAACATCTACAAACAATAAATGCTGGAGAGGGTGCGGAGAAAAGGGAATCCTCTTACACTGTTGGTGGGAATGCAAACTAGTACAGCCACTATGGAGAACAGTGTGGGGATTCCTTAAAAAACTGAAAATAGAACTGCCATATGACCCAGTGATCCCACTGCTGGGCATATACACGCAGGAAACCAGAATTGAAAGAGACATGTGTACCCCAGTGTTCATCACAGCACTGTTTACAAATATCAAGGACAAGGAAGCACCTAGATGTCCATCGGCAGATGAATGGATAAGAAAGCTGTGGTACATATACACAATGGAATATTACTCAGCTATTTTTTAATGCATTAAAATTTTAATGCGTTTAATTATTTTTAGAATGCATTTGAATCATTTCAATGAGGTGGATGAAACTGGGGCGTATTATGCAGAGTGAAGTAAATCAAAAAGAAAAATGCCAATACAGTATACTAACACATATATATGGAATTTAGAAAGATGGTAATGATGACCCTATATGAGAGACAACAAAAGAGACACAGATGTAAAGAACAGACTTTAGGACTCTGTGGGAGAAGGCGAGGGTGGGATGATTTGAGAGAATAGCACTGAAACACATATATTACCATATGTGAAATAGATCGCCGGTCCACGTTTGATACATGAGACAGGGCACTCAGGGCCGGTGCACTGGGATGACCCTGAAGGATGGGATGGGGAGGAAGGTAGGAGGGAGGTTCAGGATGGGGGACACTGTATACCCATGGCTGATTCATGTCAATGTATGGCAAAAACCACTACAATATCTGCGATTCATGGGGTCGCAAAGAGTAGGACACGACTGAGCAACTGAACTGAACTGAACTGAACTGATGTTTGGCTGTGCTGGCTCTTCATTGCTTTGCCAGGGCTTTCTCTAGTTGCAACAAATGGGGTTACTCTTTGTTCTAGCGAGCGGGCTTCTCACTGTAGTGGCTTCTTTGTTGGGGACCACAGGCTGTAGAGTGTGCGAGCTTCAGCAGTGGCTGCACACAGGCTCCACAGTGGTCTCACAGGCTGTGGAGCTCGGGCTGAGTAGTGGTGCAGGGGGTTGTTGTTCTGCAGCATGTGGAATCTTCTGGGATCAGGGATCGAACCCATGTCCCCTGTATTGGGTAAGTGGATTGTTACCCACTGCACCACCAGAAAGTCCAAGGTCACAGTATTTTAACTTTCCCTTGGACATCAGTTTCTTCTTACACTGTATTTTCATAATTAAGAGGGGCCATTCAGCTGACTCAATAGCTATCTCCTGAGTGTTAACCACATGCCAGGAACTGTCCCAAGACTGGGATATAGCAGTCCACACTTAAGGTAATGTTTCTGCTCTCTTGGAGCTTATGTTCTAAAGTAGAAAAAAACAAGCAAATAATGGACAAGAGTTAATGATGAATCCTAGGAAGGAAGGATTAGAGATACAGAGAAGGGATTGGACATTATTTTGCATATTAGTAGAACGACCAGTGTAGCCTTCACAGCTAGAGCTGCATTTGAGCACAGATCTTGAGGAAGTGATGGATCAGCCACAGAAACATTTTGAGGAAGCCTCTTCTAGGGAGAGGAAAATATAATTGCAATGAGGGAAGGGTGCTTGGAATAGTTGAGGAATAGCTAGAAGTCTAGTTTTAGTTGGTCAGAATTAGTAAAAGAATGATAGGTGATGAAATCAGAGAATTTGCAGGATGGATAGAAGGAGATGATTTAGAGTCATGTGTGTTGTTGCTCAGATGGTGGAGAATCCACCTGCAATGCAGGAGACCCAGGTTCGTTTCCTGGATCAGTAAGGGAATGGCAACCCACTCCAGTATTCTTGCCTGGAGAATCCCATGCACAGAGGAGTCTGGTGGGATACAGTCCATGGGGTTGCAAAGAGGAGGACACAACTGAGTAACTAACACACAACAACTCACAAATGCTATGATAAGACTGTGGTCTCATTCTGAGTGATATGGCAAGCCAATGGATGGCTGTTAACAAAGTTTTGACATGGTTCAGTTGATACTTTATAAATATTATTGGATACTGTATGGAGAATAGGCTGCTAGAGTGGCATGGTTAGAAACACAGAGACACATTTAGGAAGCTTTAGACTAGAAGTAAGAGAGGTGACAGATGAGAGTGATTTCAAGTAGGGAGTTAGAAACATTAAGTAGTTTGTTAGGTACATGTGTTGAAGGTAGAGCTTTTGGGACTTATTGATGGGTTGAGTGTGGGGTATGAAAGAAAAAGAATCTATTATGAGAGTAAATTTTATATGACAGTAAATTCAAATCGTTGAAATCACGGACATGCCATTTGTTGAAATTAAGAGGATTGGAAAAGGTTGTAGGTTTTGAGGGTAGAAGTGGAATCAAGAGTTTGCATTTGGGCAAGTGAAATTTGAGAGGCCTTTCAGCTATCAGGATGAACATGTTAAATAAGAACTGCATATATGACTCTGGAGTCAAGAGGGAGATTAGTGCTAGGGATTAAAATTTGAATAATTTCACATAGATGATATCTAAAGGCAATAGTATCGGGTGAGATTACCTAGATGGTGAGTGTTAATAGAGAATGGAAGCAAAGAGCCTCGATGAATGCCCTAGAACATTCCAGTGATTCAAGTTTCAAAAGATAAGTAGATAGCAGTGAGAAAGGAAGAGGAAAAAAGATAAGTGGTGTCCCAAGAGTCAGATAAAATCAGATGAAGAAACCATACTGACCACTGACTTTGACACCATGAGATCATTGATAAGAATAAAAACAATTACAGTTTTAGAGGTGTATGACAAGAAATAATGGAAAGTGAATTCAGGAAGTGGAGACTACTTTGTCAAGAAGATTCATGTGAAGGAAGCAGACAAATGAGGACAGAGCTGGAGGGAGCTATGGGTTCAAGGTATTTGTTTTCAGATTGATAGATATCAATGGATAATTGTATGTGGATGGGAAGAATGTGGGTGTTAGTTCTAAAAGGTCTTGCAGGTCTTCATAAAACCATTCAACTTCAGCTTTTTCAGCATTACTGGTTGGGGCATAGACTTGGATAACTGTGATATTGAATGGTTTGCCTTGGAGACGAACAGAGATCATTCTGTCATTTTTGAGATTGCATCCAAGTACTGCATTTCGGACTCTTTTGTTGACCATGATGGCTACTCCATTTCTTCTGAGGGATTCCTGCCCGCAGTAGTAGATATAATGGTCATCTGAGTTAAATTCACCCATTCCAGTCCATTTTAGTTCGCTGATTCCTAGAATGTCGACGTTCACTCTTGCCATCTCTTGTTTGACCACTTCCAATTTGCCNAAGGTCTTGTAGGTCTTCATAAAACCGTTCAACTTCAGCTTCTTCAGCATTACTGGTTGGGGCATAGACTTGGATAACTGTGATATTGAATGGTTTGCCTTAGAAATGAACACAGATCATTCTGTCATTTTTGAGATTGTATCCAAGTACTGCATTCCGGATTCTTTTGTTGACCATGATGGCTGCTTCATTTCTTCTGAGGGATTCCTGCCCACAGTAGTAGATATAATGGTCATCTGAGTTAAATTCACCCATTGCAGTCCATTTCAGTTCGCTGATTCCTAGAATGTCAACATTCACCCTTGCCATCTCTTGTTTGACCACTTCCAATTTGCCTTGATTCATGGACCTGACATTCCAGGTTCCTATGCAATATTGCTCTTTACAGCATCAGATCTTGCTTCTATCACCAGTCACATGCACAACTGGGTATTGTTTTTGCTTTGGCTCCATCCCTTCATTCTTTCTGGAGTTATTTCTCCACTGATCTCCAGTAGCCTATTGGGCACCTAATGACCTGGGGAATTCCTCTTTTGGTATCCTCTCATTTTGCCTTTTCATACTGTTCATGGGGTTCTCAAGGCAAGAATACTGAAGTGGCTTGCCATTCCCTTCTCCAGTGGACCACGTTCTGTCAGACCTCTCCACCATGACCCGCCTGCCTTGGGTTGCCCTGCAGGCATGGCTTGGTTTCATTGAGTTAGACAAGGCTGTGATCCTAGGGTGATTAGATTGACTAGTCTTCTGTGAGTTTGGTTTCAGTGTGTCTGCCCTCTGATGCCCTCTTGCAACACCTACCATCTTACTTGGGTAAGAATCACTTTCATTTTCTAAAAGGTCAACATTAACTATAAAATCTTGTCATATTAGCATTGAACAATTAATGACATTTACTAAATATCAATGATTGTCCAATTTAGCAAAATAAATACATTTTAAAATTTCATTCACTTAAAAAGAAGATCTACATGCAGAGCATATTTTCATAATCACCCACATCCTTAGTTCTTTCCCCATAATAAAAAAAACGGATAAATTTTCCATATGGCATTAATAAGGAAGGGAGAGAAAAAAGGAGTTGCTTTTCATGATTAGGAACAAATCATAGTTTTCCTTTTACTATGGTCTCCCATTTCCAAAACAAGGAAGAACTGGAGAAAGCCAAGGTACTGTGGGCAATTAACCAGACTATGACACCTACATCTGCTGTTTTCCCTCATACTTCCTTTTCTCCTGGTATTTCTCTGGTAGTATGGCTGTGAGAAGTGGGTGAGGAATGTGGGGCTGATGTTCTACCCTGACTTAGAATAAGAGTTGATGAAAATGTAACCTTTAAAATATGGGTTTGTGTAAATGTACATTTACTGCTGTTTGATTTGGACGTGAAATTCTTTGCGTTTTGGTATTATTTCATTATACTCACCACTGACATCTGTTTCAAACATGTTTTCAGAATCTCTCTATTGATTGGGTAATACTGAGAAAGAGTTTCCTAAACTGTGTTTTGGCACATTTCCTCATTACCGTAATCCTTTATCTACCCTCTCAGCACTTGAAAAAAGAAAGCTTGCCTCATATCTGTCTGCCTCAAACATGTGTGCTGATACTCTAAATAAATATTAGAAAATATTAAGGTTTGGATTGAGATGAAACGGAATAGTGAAGGGAGAAGAGATCACACACTTTGGGAAAAACTTAGGAGAGATTCATTGCTGACCAGAATCAGACCTGAGACATCCATCTCTTGATTTCTAATGTAAGACTTACGTTTGCATCCCTACACACTACTACTACTAGTATGGTAATGGGTCATTTCTAGCAGTATGATAGAGGCTCAAATGATATTCAGATATTCATACTTTTATAACTGGTTTTGATGGAGACATATGCCATCAAAACTGTTAGTATGAATGTCTGCCTGCCTGCCTAGGAGTCAGGAAATACTGTTGCTTAGTTGCTAAGTCCTGTCTGACTCTTCTGTGACCCCTTAGACTGTAGCCCACCAGGTTCCTCTGTCCATGAGATTCCTCAGACAAGAATACTGGATAGGGTTGCCATTTTTTCCTTCAGGGGATCTTCTAGACTCAGGAATTGAACGTACATCTCCCGCATTGGCAGGCAGATTCTTTACTGCTGCCGAAACTGTACAAGAAAACTCACCAACTCTGTCATTTCAGACAAAATAGAATGAGAGATAGAAGATATAGAAAGGACTAGAACTGTCTGTTACTTTTATACTTATATACTTATTTGCACATTCATATAGCTGTGCAAACACACGTGCGTATGTAAATGCTTTATTAGGATTGTTCTATTGAGTTCTCTCATATGAAAAGAACTAGCTGGAATGGATTTAGTCATCTCCTTGTCAACAAATAAGAATTTATGTTCTGTGGTCCTTCTGTGGATTTTGGGGTCTGAATGTCTGTTCTTTGGAATTGTACATGCAAGAAATTTCACTAAGGGTGAGGAAGGATCACATACAGTTAGTTTTTAAAGGGAAAAATTCTCTCTCCTCTTCTCTTGTCTTAATCTTCTTCAGGTTTTGCTAAGTTTCTTCTCTTATAACTTTGGGTGGAGATCAAACAGCCAAGGATCAGAAGACTGTCCCTGACTTTGAGCTGCCCGAACATCTGGATAATTGCATAAAACATGCTCATATTTAATTATCAGGCCTCCACAGAAAGCCCCCGAATGAAAAAATTTTGGTCTAACAGTGAACACTTACTTCCCGGAAAGTTGATGGCTCAGATTCAAGTTAGGTAACAGAATCACTTGGTGTTATATCTGTCAAGGAAAGGAGAAAAGCCATCTCACCTTTGTCTGAAAACAGCAATTCTTGACTCTTCAAAATCCCGTTTCCCTACTCACAACAACAACTGAAATAGAGTATATAGTAAATATGTCTAGACTATTTAGATGATTGGTTCAAGAGTCTACACACAGAAGGTAGCAGGAATAAACACCTCCACCTGGATCCATTCTCACCCTCATTAAAATATATTGAGCATGATCACATCTAAGCATTTTACAAATACTATCTTTTTTAATACAACAACCCTATAAATTAAATGGCATTATTATCCCCACTTTATGTATGAGGAAAGGGAGAAGGAAAGCAGTTAAATGATAGGTAACATATTACTGCTGCTGCTGCTAAGTCGCTTCAGTTGTGTCTGACTCTTAAAACTCACCAACTCTGTCATTTCAGACAAAATAGAATGAGAGATAGAAGATATAGAAAGGACTAGAACAGTCTGTTACTTTTATACTTATATACTTATTTGCACATTCATATAGCTGTGCAAACACACGTGCATATGTAAATGCTTTATTAGGATTGCTCTATTGAGTTCTCTCATATGAAAAGAACTAGCTGGAATGGATTTAGTCATCTCCTTGTCAACAAACAAGAATTTATGTTCTGTGGTCCTTCTGTGGATTTTGGGGTCTGAATGTCTGTTCTTTGGAATTGTACATGCAAGAAATTTCACTAAGGGTGAGGAAGGATCACATACAGTTAGTTTTTAAAGGGAAAAATTCTCTCTCCTCTTCTCTTGTCTTAATCTTCTTCAGGTTTTGCTAAGTTTCTTCTCTTGTAACTTTGGGTGGAGATCAAACAGCCAAATTCCAGTGACAAGGATCAGAAGACTGTCCCTGACTTTGAGCTGCCCGAACATCTGGATAATTGCATAAAACATGCTCATATTTAATTATCAGGCCTTCACAGAAAGCCCCCGAATGAAAAAATTTTGGTCTAACAGTTTGTCTTAATCTTCTTCAGGTTTTGCTAAGTTTCTTCTCTTGTAACTTTGGGTGGAGATCAAACAGCCAAATTCCAGTGACAAGGATCAGAAGACTGTCCCTGACTTTGAGCTGCCCGAACATCTGGATAATTGCATAAAACATGCTCATATTTAATTATCAGGCCTTCACAGAAAGCCCCCGAATGAAAAAATTTTGGTCTAACAGTGAACACTTACTTCCCGGGAAGTTGATGGCTCAGATTCAAGTTAGGTAACAGAATCACTTGGCGTTATATCTGTCAAGGAAAGGAGAAAAGCCATCTCACCTTTGTCTGAAAACAGCAATTCTTGACTCTTCAAAATCCCGTTTCCCTACTCACAACAACAACTGAAATAGAGTATATAGTAAATGTGTCTAGACTATTTAGATGATTGGTTCAAGAGTCTACACACAGAAGGTAGCAGGAATAAGCACCTCCACCTGGATCCATTCTCACCCTCATTAAAATATATTGAGCATGATCACATCTAAGCGTTTTACAAATACTATCTTTTTTAATACAACAACCCTATAAATTAAATGGCATTATTATCCCCATTTTATGTATGAGGAAAGGGAGAAGCAAAGCAGTTAAATGATAGGTAACATATTACTGCTGCTGCTGCTAAGTCGCTTCAGTTGTGTCTGACTCTGTGTGACCCCATAGACGGCGGCCCACCAGGCTCCCCAGTCCCTGGGATTCTCCAGGCAAGAACACTACAGTGGGTTGCCATTTCCTTCTCCAATGCATGAAATGAAAAGTGAAAGTGAAGTTGCTCAGTCGTGTCCGACTCTGTGCAACCCCATGGACTGCAGCCTACCAGGCTCCTATGCCCATGGGATTTTCCAGGCAAGAGTATTGGAGTGGGGTGCCATTGCTTTCTCTGAATATATTACTACTGAGTCTATAACAGATGGTGCATGTTCAGTCATGTCCGTGGACTGCAACCCAACAGGCATCTTGTCCATGGAATTCTCCAGGCAAGAATACTGGAGTAGATTGACATTTCCTTCTCTAGGGGATCTTCCTGACCCAGTGATTAAACCCTTGTCTCTAGCATTGGCTGGCAGATTCGTTACTGCTACGCCACCTGGGAAGCCTGGTTATAACTGAGCAGTTCCACCTAATAGCCACACCTGAGATTTTCTAAATATCAGATCAATGTAATCAACTCCAAGAGACACATAAAAAGACATTTTGTTTTATAATAAAGATCTCTTGCTCTAAACTTTTGGTTCATTTGCTTTTGTATTTTATGAATTTCTAATTATATAACCTCTCAATAACAATATTCTGTCCAAACTAAGTATGATCCCATGACTGAGTCCCAAACACTAGTCACTACCTTCCTACCTGTTACTCTATTTCCTCTGCATTGCTAATACTACCCTCCTAACACAATCCCATACCAGAAATTCTTGACTCATCCTTTTCTTTTAACTAAGGTCCCAGTCTCTCCAATTCTGTCTCCCTTGATTCCACCACCTAGTCAAGACCCAGTTACTTCCTATTTGAATTGCCACCCTGCCATTTGATACCATCCTGTCTTTCAATTTACCTGTGTTCCATTGACAGGGCACCTCCTAAATCTAAAACATTAAGTGATCCCTGAAAATGCTTTGTAAAAACCAAAGACTAGGAAAGTTTTATTTGTGTTCTTTCATGCTATTAGTTATTGTGTTCAAAAACCTCCAAAATTATCTTAACTGTCAAGACTCACGCTAATTTATTATCTCTCTCTATATATGTATATACTCATTGGAAAAGACTTTGATGCTGGGGGGATTGGGGGCAGGAGGAGAAGGGGATAACCAAGGATGAGATGGCTGGTAGGCTACAGCCCATGGGGTCGCAAACAGTCAGACACAACTGAACAACTTCACTTTCTTTCTTTCTTTCTATATATTTAATAGCACTTATTAGGCTTTCATTTAAATACAGAAAGTGTTCAGAAGACCCAAAAATGTCTTATAGTTCTGCCTAAACAACATTTTTCACTTTGGGTAAATAAAAGGAATATGACATAACAGATAATATTTTAGAAACTTGAAATATCCAAACACTGTTTTGAATGCTTTAGATGCATTTCTTTAATCTTTTGAAAGAAAGATGCATTTCTTGTTTAATCTTTTTAACAAGTCTGTGAATGAAATACTCTTAGCATCCCCATTTTAAAGTTGTAGAAATAAACTATAGAAATGATCCCTGAACATCACTCATTATTAGAGAAATGCAAATCAAGACCACAGTGAGGTACCATTTCACACCAGTCAGAATGGCTGCTATCCAAAAGTCTACAAGCACTAAATGGTGGAGAGGGTGTGGAGAAAAGGAAACCCTCTTACACTGTTGGTGGGAATGCAAACTAGAACAGCCACTATGGAGAACAGTGTGGAGATTCCTTAAAAAACTGGAAATAGAACTGCCTTATGACCCAGCAATCCCACTGCTGGGCATACACACCAAGGAAACCAGAATTGAAAGAGACACGTGTACCCCAGTATTCATCACAGCATTTTTTATAATAGCCAGGACATGGAAGCAACCTAGATGTCCATCAGCAGATGAATGGATAAGAAAGCTGTGGTACATATACACAATGGAGTATTACTCAGCCATTAAAAAGAATACATTTGAATCAGTTCTAATGAG
>SJYX01002005.1:156340-167573 GCA_006410675.1 Oreotragus oreotragus
CAGACTTTTGGACTCTGTGGGACAGGGAGAGGGTGGGATGATTTCGGAGAATGGCATTAAAACGTGTATAATATCATGTAAGAAACGAATCACCAGTCTAGGTTCGATGCAGGATACAGGATGCTTGGGGCTGGTGCACTGGGATGACCCAAAGAGATGGTATGGGGAGGGAGGTGGGAGGGGGGTTCAGGATTGGGAACTCATGTACACCCGTGGCAGATTCATGTTGATGTATGGCAAAACCAATACAGTATTGTAAAGGAAAATAAAATAAATAAATAAAAAATAAATAAAGTTGTAGAAACAGTGGCACAGAGAGGTAGTTATCTTATTTGTAACACTTTAAATTGTGGCAGACTGGTATCAGAGGTCACACTTAAAAAAACTGTAATATATATACTCGTAGCTAGAAACTTTACACTGAACATAAAAGATATAAGGCAGAAAGGAAATACATTCTTTCTTCCCTAGAGCACCTCTTCTCAAGGGAAATTACTATTGATAGTTTCTCATACATGTTTCCAGAAATAAAATTATGCCCATTCCAATTTATAAATAACCTATATTTTTACACAAAATAGATCATAATATACTTTTTTTGTATATTTATATTTTCTGCATCTTAACTTCATTATTTAATAATATACCTTGTAACTCTTTTCATTGCATTATTTAATAGCCAGAAAATACTTCTTTGTATATTCATACTAAAATTTATTAAGCCAGCTCGCTAGCAATGGTAAATTGAATTCTCTAAGTTTTGCTACTACAAATGAAATTACAGTCAACATCTTTGAATTTAAAAGCAATTGTACTTTTTACTGATATATGGGTAGATAAAATTAAAACTGGAATGAGTGGATCAAACATTATTATACATTTTAGGTAGACATTGCCTAATTATCCTTCCCAAAAATGGCTGTAACTATTTACACTACCAAAAATAATATAAGAGAAAGCCAATTTTCCATATCCCTCTGTTCATAGTTAGCACTAGATTTTATCAGATGTTAATTTTATCCTACTGTGACAGGTTAAATTCTACTGACTTTTAAATAAAGTCTGTTCATGCCAACAGACCTCTATCCTCTCTCCACTGACTCCAATATGACTTCATTTATTGGATTCTTGGAATGGTTCTTGTAGTAGACTGGAAAATAACCCCCAAAGATATCTAAATCTTAATCTTGGGAACCTATGAATGTTACCTTAAAAGGCAAAAGAGAATTTACAGAAGTGATTAAATTAAGGATCTTGATATGGAGAGATTATCCTGGATTATTCTGGTGGCCCCTAAATGTAATCACAAGCATCTTTATATGAGAGAGAAGCAGAGGGAGATTTGACTACACATGTAGGAGATACAGTGATGAAGGTAAGACGTTGCAGTGAGGCATGAGGAATGCACAAGGAATGCAGGGAGCTTTGAGGAGCAGGAGAAAGTAATAAAATGGATTCTCCTCCATAGCTTCCATCAAGGACTAACCATTCCATCATCTTGACTATAGTGTGGAGGAACTGATTTGAGATTTCTGATCTTCAGAGAGAATAAATTTTTATTGTTTGAAGCTACCAAGTTTGTAATCATTTGTTACAACCATACAAATCTAATAAAACTTTTTTTTCCTTCAATTAAAATTCTGGAAAATTTGTGTTGCACCTTTCTTGAGGCTTTTCTGGTGGTTTCGATGGTAAGAAATGTGCCTGCAATGCAAGAGACCAGGGTTCAGCCCCTGAGTTGAGAAGAACCCCTGGAGCAGGGAATGGCTACCCACTCCAGTATTCTTGCCTGGAGAATTCCATGAACAGAGGAGCCTACAGGTGGGCTAAGATCCTAAATAAAGTAATAACATTTCAGAAAGTGAGACCTCAAAGTGCTACTGAGCCTTTTAATTATACAGATGTGAAAATAGGACCTGCCCTTGGTTGTGTGACTCACCCACGCCCCAACCAGATTAGGACTTCATCCTCTGACTCCCGGCACAGAGAGACCCTTTTGCTGCACTTTTTTTGCTTCCAAAGAGCCACTGATCCCTTCATTTCTATTACATAAAATTTAGTGCCAAATTATGATAGATTCTCCCCTAGCACAGGAAAAAAGTTATATTTTAATTTTTATTTATTTCAAAATATATTTTAATTTCTCTTGAGAGTTTTTTCTTTGTCCTCCATGTTCTTTAGAAGTATATTATCTAATATAGTAGTATTTGGGGGTTTCCAGGTAATTTTCTGTGATTAATATTTGGTTCAATTCCATCATTGTCTGAGAATATATAATTTCTATTATTTGTATTTGTTAAGGTATGTTTTAGGCCACAAATGTGGTCTATATTGGTGAATGTTTCATATGAGCTTGAGAAAAATGTATGTTTTGTTATTGTTGGATCAAGTGGTCTATAGATATCAACACTGTTCCCTTGACTGATGATGCTGTTAAACTCAACTATATCATTACTGATTTTACACATGCTAGATCTGTCCATTTCTAACAGAGGAGATGCTGACGTCTCCAACTACTAGAGTAGATAGATCTATTTTGTTCTTGCCATTCTATCAGTTTTTGATAATACCTTTTGGCACTGTGTCAATAGGCACATATACATTAAAGATTGTTATGTTCTCTTGCTGCTGCTGCTAAATCACTTCAGTTGTGTTCGACTCTGTGTGACCCCATAGACGGCAGCCCACCAGGCTTCCCCGTCCCTGGGATTCTCCAGGCAAGAACACTGGAGTGGGTTGCCATTTCCTTCTCCAATGCATGAAAGAGAAAAGTGAAAGTGAAGTCGCTCAGTCTGTCCAACTGTTAGCGACCCCGTGGACTGCAGCCCACCAGGCTACTCCGTCCATTGGATTTTCCAGGCAAGAGTACTGGGGTGGGGTGCCATTGCCTTCCCCGTATGTTCTCTTGGAGAAGTGATTCCTTTATTATTATGTAATGATTTTCTTTATCCCTGACAATTTTATTTTCTCTGAAATTGGTTCTGTCTGAAATTAATATAGTATTTCTGACTTCATTTTTATCAGAGTTAACACTGTATGTTTTTCTCTGTCCCTTTATTTTTAATCTTCATGTATTTTTATATTGGGGCTTCCTTCATAGCTCAGTCAGTAAAGAATCTGCCTGCAATGAAGGAGACCCAAGTTTGATTCCTGGGTCAGGAAGATCCCCTGGAGAAGGAAAGGGCAACCCACTCCAGTACTCTTGCCTAGAGAATCCCACGGACAGAGGAGCTCGGCAGGCTACAGTCTACGCTGTCATAAGAGTCAGACATGACTGAGCAACTAAGCACACAACACACATTCTTATATTTTAAATAGGTTTCTTTCAGGCAATATGTAGTTGGACCTTATTTCTTGATTCACTCTGACAATCTCTTTTAATTGGTGTATTCAAACCATTTTAAGTAATAATCCATAGAACTGGATTAATATTTAACATATTTGTTACTGGTTTTTACCCTTCTTTATTCCTATTTTTGTCTTCCATTCTTTTCTGTTTTCTGTGGTTTTAGCTGACCATTTTGTAGATTCCATTTTCTTTCCTTTATCAGCATACAATTATATTTCTTTTTATATATCATCATCATCAGTTCAGTTGCTCAGTTGTGTCCGACTCTCTGAGACCCCATGAACCGCAGCCCGCCAGGCCTCCCTGTCCAACACCAACTCCTGGAGTCCACCCAAACCCATGTTCACTGAGTCAGTGATGCCATCCAAACATCTCATCCTCTGTCATCCCCTTCTTCTCCTGCCCTCAATCTTTCCCAGCATCAGGGTCTTTTCAAATGAGTCAGCTGTTCGCATTAGGTAGCCAAAGTATTGGAGTTTCAGCTTCAGCATCATTCCTTCCAAAGAAATCCCAGGGCTGATCTCCTTCAGAATGGACTGGTTGGATCTGGGCACGACTGAAGTGACTTAGCAGCAGCAGCAGCAGTAAGGCCATAGTGCCTTTGGCAGGTCTGTGCTCCTTGTGTGTAGAAGGGGTTCTTATTTTTAACAGTGTGCTTTCATGAAGACCTTTCTGTTGGTTCTTCCCTTTTCTTCTCCCTTATTCCCTCTTCCCACTTTCTGGCCACAGCCTTGAATGACGTGTAAAATCACCTCAAATGCCAAAATTACTTTGGCATTAATCTCTGATCCCTATTAAAATGCATTTCTGGGAAAGGGGAGGTAAAATATGGTCAGCTTATATCAGTTTTTATAACTTTTAATGCCAGAGTTTAAGACTCTTATCTGAGATCACTAATTGGTAACAAATACTGGAGGGAGGGAGAAACAAAGGCACTGGGCCACAGAGAAAGGTGGGGCAAGGTCTCTTAGGAGTGACAAGAACCAGAAAGGGGAAAAGGGAACTAAATTGTAAGACTGAGGTGTCAATATCAAATTCATCTTATTTTAAAATGTTGCCTAGGTTTGCTTCAGTTCAGTTCAGTTCAGTCGCTCAGTCGTGTCCGACTCTTTGCAACCCCATGAATCGCAGCACGCCAGGCCTCCCTGCTTATTCCTCCTGTTTTTTTTTTTTTTTTAACCAAGAGTTTTATAAACCTATAACACACTTTTTTCTTTACCTTGAATATAGCTAGTTTTAGCCACTTCTTCCTTCAGACATTCCACCCAATTATAACCTTGAGTATCATTTATTCAGAAACTAATTTCCCTAGAAAGACAAAGCATCTAAATTAAATGTTAGTCACTATTTTTCTTTTTAAATCCGCTTTCTTCTTGAAATTTAATTTTACACAATTCATTTCACAAGTTGCTCATTTAGTAGAATGTCTCCCTGCCTCCAACAGTGGTATCAATCTTCCATTTGGCTTTATTCTATGGTGTTCCTACTGCAAGCTCAGTAGATTAACGATTGTCTCCTTCCCCAGTGGACAAGTTTGGAACTACCTTTCTCTAGATTCTTAACAGCTGTAAAAAGAACAAAAATTATTTTCAAAGACTGAAATCTATTTTTTTTTAAATAAACTAAGACAAAAAGTCTTCCCTGGTGGCTCAGTGGTAATCCGCCTGCAATGCAGGAGACCCAAGTTCGATCCCTGGGGAGGGAAGATCCCCTGGAGAAGGAAATGTCAACTCACTCCAGTATTCTTGCCTGGAGCATCCTGTGGACAGAAGAGCCTGGCAGGCTGTAGTCCTCAGGGTTGCAGAGTTGGACATGACTGAGCGACTAAGAAACAGGAAGATGAAAACAGAGTATTGGGAAGAAGTAAGAAAAGAAAAGAAAGCCTGTTTTTGTCATTCCTACCTTGTTATCACTTACATTGATTCAGAGTGCAGCTGAGAGCCTAAAGCTACTGTCTTGATCTGCATATCCTGTCTGCACACAGATTCCTAGCCTGTAGGTCTCTCGCCATCTGAAAACATTTCCAGAATAACTCCATACTTTAAGCCTCTTAGTGTTGAAATTGGTAGTCTTAATTCATTTCCTAAATTTATCTTTTTTCTCCAAATTAAATAACAGTGTCATGCAATCCTTCATCTTCTAATACCCTATCAGCAAAATCCTAGCTGGAAAAGTCCAAGGTTATCTTCCAGGCTTCAGAAATTTGGAGGCATTTAAGCAAAAATGATGTTGACAAGATACAGATACCCCTTGGCAGGAACACAATGAACTGTTTTCTCCTTTTTTTTTGCACATTTCCTCTAAGTCAAGCTTCAGTTGCTAATAGGCTTGGTTCCACATCTTGCATTTGATTTCTGATCACTGTGTACATTTCTCACCAATGATTAGAAAGCGTCTCTGTGGATTGCTTTGACTGAACTTTAAGATGAATTACTTCTTGGGGTAGCTCTTAAACCGTTCTTTCAAAATGCCTAGTGCTCTTAGGGTAAGCCCACAAGCAGCATCCTAGATTGATGGGCAAGTCCACATTGAAGGAAAGAGTATAATCCACTTCTTGAGGTAATTAAAATAGTAAGTACAGGTGGAGAAGTTCTCTACACTAAGACTTTACATACATGAATTTATTTAATCCTCACGACAGCTCAGTGAAAAGATTATTTTTAAACCTATTCTACCATTAGAGAAACTAAGGCTGGGAGAGGAAAGAAACTTCGTCTTGGACACACAGCCAGTAATGACAGAACAAGGATTTGATTCCAGGACGCGGTAATTAATCACTGCACTACAGTTCTTCTCATACTTACTCACTTTATTGATTTGTCTGTGCTGGGTCTTTGTTATGGCATACAAGATCTTTACTTGCATCATGTGAACTCTTAGTTGTGGCACATGAGATCGAATTTCGATCCAGGGATTGAACCCAGGCCCCCTGAATTGGGAGCACAGGGTCTTAGCCACTGGCCACTCGGAAAGTCCCTGTACTACCCTTCTTTCTCCTTTCGTTAACCTCCATAAGTTGCCTGAGTATAAATAAAGACCATAAAGGTCAACTTGCTTCATATCAGCCACGCGGCATTGTGAAAGGCACCTCTGGTTTGGTGAGAAGAGCATGGAACTTGAACATTAAAAGCCCTGCTATTGGTCTCTGGCTGGGCCTTTACTTCCTGAATTACTGTTCCCTTATCTTGAAAATTCTATGAATAATTCCTTCCTCATCACAGAGTAGGGAGGGCCCCATGTCCTGTGTAAAGTCTGATTTACACGTGTCTTGCATCTCCTGCATAGGCAGGTGGGTTCTTTACCACTCCACCACCTGGGAAGGAATACATGGACATATTCCTCTGTAAAAACTCCCTGAACTGTGCACTGAAGATCTTTGCCTTTTACTGCCTATACATTGTGTTTATTAGAAAGTTCTTCTTCATGGGTAATATACATTGTTGTTTCCCTGCTTTTCCCATTCATAAAAAAATTTCCAGAATATACATAGAACAGTCACGATTTTAGAAAGTAAGTTAGATTGTCTTCAAAGGCTCCAGATAGAGCAATATCCTAAGATATTATAGCAATTGCTCTACCATGGTTTTACTAATGTTTAGATTCTATATATTTTTTAAAAAGGCAGAATGCAATGATAATAATTGAATCCTCTGCTCTATGCTACTGTGGGCCATAAAAGCATGGACCGTATGCAGGCACAAGGTCACCTAAGGAAGAGCTAACATCATGCCTTCTTTGCAGTTCACCTGTTTTCATTTATCTTGACCCCTTCATGCCGTATGGCATCCCAGTTCTAAAAATAAGAAAGAAAGAAAAAAAAGGTGATGGGCGGTGCAGTTCTAGAATGTCTTTAACTGGCATGCCAAAGACACAGAAGATTTCTTTTCAAGTGTGTAAGTGCTTGTGTAAGCATTTTCTAGATCAACACGTCTTCTTGTGTTGCAGTTCAGAGGCCTCTCTGACAGGAGGTCAGTGCCACGTGTGGGCCATGAACATATTCAAAACAGATGCAACCTATTCTTCAAGGCCTAGCCTCTGGCTAATTCTTTCCTGACTTCTCTAGCACTGTGGCTATATATGCTCAGAAAAGAGAATCTACATTTAGGACGGGGTGGGGCAGGGCGAATATTGCTGCCGCATATACTGGACTCCATGTTGAGAGAAGTTGAATCAGGCTTCTCTTTCCCCATGGTAGAGTCCTCTTTGCCCCAGCTCTTGTTTCTCATCTTCATTCTCCATTCTCACTCCTCAGCTGCTACACTGTGACATGCTTATCCTTCTGCTTACAACCTCAACATTCCACTGCACCCACTGGCACTTCACCAAGACACACTGGCACCATTCCAGAGTCCATAGTGTGCCCATCAGGCTCTGAGAATATGTGATGGGAAGTCTAAAGTTGTAGCTCCCTCATTTTTTTTTTTTTTTGGTTCCCAAGTTAGCTATGCTCATTTCATCTAAAGTCAAATAGGAGGTGTTTCACAGTACCATGAGCCTCGATGGTAGAGTTTTTCATTGGATTGAAGAGAAGGCTCTTAAGAGTACACAGGGGCCCATTTTTCTAATCAATGCCAGAAAAGCCCTAGTTAGATGGAATCTTAGAGGTCATTTATTCTCACTTTCCACCCACCACTCCTCCAGGAAGGCAGTAATACAGTTCCTGGACAGGGAATCCATGCTACCCACACACAGGAACAGGATGTCTGCTTGTGCAATTCCATCTCCTCAGTGGCTCCTCCTCAATCATATTTCTATTCACTTGATCTTCACTCGACAATGTATCCCTTCCCGTCACATACCAGGTGTTTGGATATTGAAAAAAGCGAACATACTGCCTTTCCTCCTGACAAAATATTGCTTGAACCAAAAGAGATCCTAGAATTAAAAGCAGGACAAAACACAATAAAACCCTGACACATGAGACAAAAGTTTAGGAAATGTTTTTGCATTTAGCAGAAAGCTTCTATACTGTGAGCGTGAATTCTAATGCATGCATGTGTGCTCAGGCGCTCAGTCCTGCCCGACTCTTTGTGACCCTGCAGACTGTAGCCCTCCAGGCTCCTCTGGCCATGGGGTTCTCCAGGCAAGAACACTGGAGTGGATTGCCATTCCCTTCTCCAGGGGACCTTCCTGACCCAGGGCTTGGACCCTGGTCTCCCACGTTGCTGGCAGATTCTTTACCATCTGAGCCACCTTCACTTTCAAAGTGTTATTTAAGGTTTATGTGCAATTCAGGTTGAACCGGGCATCTGTGTCTCAGCTAAACGTGGTAATTCCGGCTAAATGCCCACTGACTTCCCAGAGAAAGAAGGTTCCAGAAAAAGTGTCCTGATACAAGAGCCTTTGTCATTTGCTTTTCAGATCTGGGTCTTCCTGGGCTGGGCTTCCTTCTGTTTACCAGCAGGAGATGNAAACCAGCTTGAACATCTGGAAGTTCATGGTTCATGTATTGCTGAAGCCTGGCTTGGAGAATTTTAAGCCTTACTTTATATATATATTTTAGTGATTGCTATAGAATTTGCAATACACATTACAATTAATCCAAGTCTACTTTCAAATAACACTGCACAGTTTTAAGGGTAGTCCAACTACTTTATAATAACAAAACCAAATGTCTTCTTCCATTCCTCAGATCATTGCTATCATTTATTAAACAAAAGCTATTATCATTGAACATATTGCTGCTGTATTACTTTGAACAAGATGTTGTCTGATAGATCAAGGATAAGAAAAATAAGTTTTTGTTTCTCCTTCACTTAATGTTTCTTGAGTGCTCTACCTTTCGTTATATAGATCTGAGTTTCTGACCTATATTACATTCCTTTTCTTTTAAACAATTTCTTTTAACATTTTCCACAAGACAAGTCTTTTGGCAAGAAAGTCCCCAAATTTTTGTTTTTCTTGGGAAGTATTTCTCCTTCACTTTGGGTGCATAATTTCACAAGATTCAGAGTTCTAGGTTGGAGGAGTTTTCCTCTCAATGCACTACTCTCTTCTTGCTTGCACAAGGTCTTAAAATGTACATGGAATTTGTTTTAAGCAGATTTTAAAATTGGGGTCCATGGGATCCCCACTAATTAAGCAAGTCTTAAGAGCCAAAGACTTACTTTACTTTTAGTTCATTATTATTATTATTAGACTTTTTAGCTGTGGCTCAAGGCTTGTGGGCTCTTGGTTCCCCAACCAGGGAATGAACTTGGTCCCCAGAAGTGAAAACACCGAGTCCTAACTACAGACCACTAGGGCTTTCCCTAGTTCATTATTGAATATGTTACAGAGCCTATGCTCAGTCCTGGAAATTGTCTTGGTCAATTCGGGCTGCTAAAACAAAGTACCATAGACTAGGTGACTTATTTCACATCATTCTGGGGGCAAAAAGTCCGAGATCAGGGTGTAAGCAGGATCAGATTCTAATGAGAACCATCTCCTGGACTACAGACTGCTCACTGTTCTCACAGGACAAAAGGACAGCTCCTTGGCTCTCTGTCTTCTTCATTTAAGGCACTAATTCTGTTCATGAGAACTCTACCCTCATGATGTAATTACTTCCCAAAGGCCCCATCTCCAAATACTACTATATTGGAATGAAGATTTCAACGTATTAGTTTTAGGGGAGGGGCACATTCAGTCCATTGCAGGTATCTTAAGGCAACAGGTACCACAACCATAGGAAAATTTATGCAAGGCTACAGTTAAAATGAAGCATAACTATCTTTTCCTTCTATCTTATACTTCAGTTTAGTTCAGTTGCTCAGTCATGTCTGACTCTTTGCAACCACATGAACTGCAGCACACTAGGCTTCCCTGTCCATCACCAACTCCCAGAGCTTGCTTAGAGTCATGTCCATTGAGTCAGTGGTGCCATCCAACCCTCTTATCCTCTGGCATCCCCTTCTCCTCCTATCTTCAATCTTTCCCAGCATCAAGGTCTTTTCCAATGAGTCAACTCTTCGGATCAGGTGGCCAAAGTATCGGAGCTTCCAATACTTCCAATGAATATTCACGACTGATTTCCTTTAGGATTGATTTCCTAAATAAATTTCCTTTAGGACTGATTTTATACTTAGTTACTTTTTAATATTATATAAGGGACAATGCTTAAATTTAATGGGGTCTCCAAGTGTAACTATAATTTCAGCCCCGTGGATGAATGCTAAGTCACTTCAGTGGTCTCTGACTCTGTGACCCTATGGACTATAGAACTCCAGGCTCCTTTGTCCATGGGATTCTCCAAGCAAGAATACTGGAGTGGGTTGCCATGCCCTCCTCCAGGGGATCTTCCCAATCCAGAGACTGAACCCATGTCCATAAGTCTCCTGCATTGACAGAAGGGTTCTTTACCACTAGCACTGCCTGAGAAGTCCAATTTCAGCCTCAGTATTAATTAAATCTATGAACTTTGTTAATTGGTGCACTTTAGTAAATGGAGCGCGGGCCGCTTGCGACAGCCGGGCCGGCACACTCAGCGAGGGTGAGAGAAGCTACCCCACGTCAGAGGTCAGGGGCAGCAACCTAGAGTGCCAGGCTGCGACGGCGCAGGAACGGCCGAGAGGAGCTACCCTGTGTCTGAGGTCAGTGGCGGCCGGGAGGAGCTACCCCTCATCCGAGGTCAGTGGCGGCCGGGAGGAGACACCCCGCGCCTGAGGTCAGGGCGGGGGCTGGGAGGAGCTACCCCGTGTCCGAGGTCAGGGGCGGCCAGGAAGAGACACCCCACGTCCGAGGCCAGGGGCGGCCGGGAGAAGCCACCCACGCCCAAGGCCACAGCCGGCGGGCGGGAGGAGCAACCCGAGGAGCAGGGGCTGCGCAGGCGCAGAAGGGCCTAGAGGAGCTGTCCCACGTTGAAGGTCAGGAACTGCGGCGGTAAGGAGATACCCCTCGTCCAAG
>SJYX01002005.1:168776-186796 GCA_006410675.1 Oreotragus oreotragus
AGTCGTGTCCGACTCTGTGTGACCCCATAGACGGCAGCCCACCAGGCTCCCCCATCCCTGGGATTCTCCAGGCAAGAATACTGGAGTGGGTTGCCATTTCCTTCTCCAATGCATGAAAGAGAAAAGTGAAAGTGAAGTCGCTCAGTCTGTCCGACTGTTAGCGACCCCATGGACTGCAGCCCACCAGGCTACTCCATCCGTTGGCTTTTCCAGGCAAGAGTACTGGGGTGGGGTGCCATTGCCTTCCCCGAAAATGTAGTCTATAAGTTTTAAAAAATACATAATATTTGGTACTTCCCTGGTGGTCCAGTGGCTAGGAATCTGCACTCTGAATGCAAGGGGACCAGATTCGATTCCTGGTCAGGCAACTAGATCCCACATGCTGCAAGTAGGAATTCCCATGCTGCAACTAAAGATCCTGCATGCCAAACTAAGACCTGATGCAGCCAAACAAATGAACAGAAAGTATGGTATAAAAAGTGTGGTATGTTAGTAGCTACTAAGTCACTTTGTGAGCCTGGGGTTAATGTCAGAAGAAATAATTTTTATATCTAGAGACTTCCCTGATGACCCAGGGGTTAAGACTCCATCCTTCCAACACAGAGGGCATGGGTGCAATCGCTGGTTGGGGAACTAAGATCCCACATGCCGAGCAGCATATATGTGGATAATCTTCGCACCTATTCTGAGTCAAAAAAAAATCCTATGCTTGTTCTAAGCCTAGATTATGCACCTCTGTCAGATTGTGTGTCAATGCTCTGTGGGCAGTGTTAGGTAAACAGCCAATTTTCCCCCCTTCATTTTTCTCTTTTCTAGATTACTTGCAAACTAGTTTCTTCTGGAAACATTCTGTCTTCTGAGCACAATAAGGGAATTGAGATTTCATTTTTGTCTAGATCAATACACTTGATTTAGTTAAGGTTTCATGGTGTTGATGCTGAAAACATGTTCTCTATGCACCCAGTGCTGAATTGAATCTCAGAGGCAGAGTTTTGGATGAAGTAGAAAAGAATAGTTTTCTTGAATTGCCAGGCAAAGAGGAACATAGCAGGCTTCTGCTTCTGAAAACTCTGTTTTCCAACTTGAGAGGGTTTAATGAGGAGTTTTATAGCAGTAGTTCAAGGGTGGAGTTGTTAATAAGATCAAGGTGTCTGCAGGCTTTGCACTCCTCTAATCTGGTCTCAGGTAATCTTGATGAGCCTTTCTTGACACAACTGAGCCACTTCCCTTTCACTTTTCCCTTTCATGCATTGGAGAAGGAAATGGTAACCCACTCCAGTGTTCTTGCCTGGAGAATCCCAGGGATGGCAGAGCCTGGTGGCCTGCTGCCTGTGGAGTCGCACAGAGTCGAACATGACTGAAGCGACTTAGCAGCAGCAGCAGCATGTTAGTTGTGGAGATAGTGAGAAGAGAGCAGATTTCTGAGTGTGGTTGTAGAGAGAACAAACAGGATTTGTGAGCCAAGAACATTACAAGGTTTTTAGGGACAGTAACTGGGTAGAGAGAGAGTTACTGTCAACTGATATGGAACCCACTCAGGAGGAATAGGTTTTGGATGGAGAAAAGGAAGAGTTCAGAGTGAGGCATGGAATAACCTACTTAATGTGGTACTGAATTCTCAGACTTGAACTATTTTTTGCCAAAGGAGGAGAAAGTAAGGGACACAAAGACAGATAAAATGAGGGGGAAAAAGGAAAGTAATTATTTAGGATTTTGTTAGATGATTTGTGAATAAGGTAGAAAAATGAACAAGATTTAAGAAACCATGTGGCTCTAAACCTTAGTCTCTAACTGTATGGTAGCTGATTATTTTAGTCTGCATCACCTTATAATACTGAAGGATATTACAGATCCTGCCCCACAAGGTTAACACAATAGTTTTGTAGTTTTAGGATTCATTGATTGCCATCGAATATACTGAGTAAAAGCAGCTATAAAAAGCAGCTATTCCCTTTTTAAATGAATAAAAAATATATTAAATACATCATGTGCATTTAAAAATGCACTTTTCATATGTGCATGCGTGCTAAGTTGCTTCAGTCATGTCTGACTCTTTGTGATCCCATGGACTGTAGCCTGCCAGGCTCCTCTGTCCATGGGATTCTCCAGGCAAGGATACTGGAGTGGGTTGCCATGCCCTGCTCCAGGGGATCTTCCTGACCCAGGTATCGAACCCAAGTCTCATGTGTCCTGCATTGGCAAGCAGGTTCTTTACCACTAGCATCACACATTGGAGTCTTTTAATTAGTTACAATATTTGATATGTAGGTATATTCATCAACTACTTTACTATCTCTGCTTAGACTTACATGTCTTTAATCTACATTCCACAGATTGGGTTGTAGGTCCAAAACAGGTTCTAAAATGAAAAGTTTTCCAGAGAAAATAAGTTAAGAATTAGCCAAAACAGTCATTCTGCTCAGCTAACCAAAATCAACAGCTATAAGGAAAGAGTGTGCAGCTAGATAAGTTTTAGCAACTTCTTTCTGCCTTCAAAAGACAAGTTACCACCTATTTTCTTGGAAAAATTTATTTGCCATTGTGAAATACGATGTTTCAACAGAAACTCTGTAGGCCAAGTCTTGGTTGAGATCCTAGGACAATCAGGGGGAAATTTGCAATAGACAATCGGGGGAAATTTTAATTATTTTTTGCAATTATTTAGGATTCTGATTTTGCAGTGGAAAAACAAAAAGATGTGGTTCTGTGGCCAGATAGGGGATTTAACAGTATCCCAATCCCATTGTTTCTCTAGAAGACATCTCTATTGTAGACAAGTCCACTGGGGTTTATCCTCTGTATATAATATTGAGTTGGCCAGGAAGTATGTTTGGGTTTTTCTATAAGCTGTTATGGAGAAAACCCAAACGAACTTTTTGGCCATCCCAATACAATAAATCATACCTCCATGTGCTTCCTTTCGTATCCTTCCAGCTTTGTTTTTGTCTCCTTTAGAAAAGCTTTCCTTGTCAATGTACCTCTTCCTTTTAACAGTCAGTATTTTCTTAGTATACTTTTCTAAAACCCTTGCTAGTGACCCAAACTGTACTAGAAGTAAAACGGGATGAAAAATTGTATAGGACATTGTCTCAATACTTGAAGCCCAGTGGGCACACAAAGGAAAACAGTGTTCCTTTCTACCTGGAACACTGGGATTTTAAAAAGGCTTAGGCAGGAGGTGATGCTTAGGTTAGTAGATACTTAGATAGTAGATATTTTCCAAGGAAATAAAACAAAAGAGGTGACTAGAACTAACATTTCCAAAATCAGTAGCTCAGCATCTTAGGGCCTAACCCATAAGCAAGTGAGTGAAAGTTGCTCAGTTGTGTCCGACTCTGTGATCCCATGGACTATACAGCCCCTGGAATTCTCCAGGCCAGAATACTGGGGTGGGTGGGTAGCTGTTCCTTCCTCCAGAGGATCTTCCCTACCTAGGGACTGAACCCGGGTCTCCTGCATTACCAACCGAGCCACCAGGGAAGCCCCCCATAGGCAAAGGGGGACCATTTACAAGCTTAGACTAATGGAATCATACCCTAGAATTTGGTGTTCAAAATACCACTCTGAAGGAGTGTACTGGTGGGTGATCTGGACGGTGATCTGCTGGTAAGAGGGACTTCCCTGGTGGTCCAGTGACTAAGACTCTGTGCTCCCAGAATAGAAGGCCCAGGTTCGATTCCTGGTCAGAAAACTAGACTCCACATACCACAACTGATAGTTTGAATGCTACAGCTAAAAATCTCACAAGATGCTACCAAAAAAAGATCACATATACTGCAACTGAGACGAGCCACAGCAAAGTAAACAAATAAATATTAAAAAAAGAAAAAGATTGCTGGTAAGGAGAGCTAAGAGACAAGTGCCATATTTCATGCCAGTGCTGAGACAGTCATTCTGGAAAGAAGTAAGAGAATGTTAAGAAGTACTTATCCTCTGGGTGGATGTTAGGATTGAAATTCCTTGTGCTGCTGCTGCTAAGTTGCACCAATCATGTCCGACTCTGTGCGACCCCATAGACGGCTCCTCTGTCCCACCCCATAGACAGCTCCCCCGTCCCTGGGATGCTCCAGTCAAGAACACTGGAGTGAGTTGCCATTTCCATCTCCAATGCATGAAAGGGAAAAGTGAAAGTGAAGCTGCACAGTCGTGTCTGATTCTTCGCAACCCCATGGACTGCAGCCTACCAGGCTCCTCCGTCCATGGGATTTTCCAGGCAAGAGTACTGGAGTGGGTGCCATTGCCATCTCCGATTAAAATTGAGGCTTACTTGTTTTGAATGAATAAGCTTTACTGGTGGCTCAGATGGTAAAAAATCTGCCTACAGTGCAGGAGACCCAGGTTTGATCCCTCGGTCAGGAAAATCCCCTGGAGAGGGGAATGACTACACATTCCAATATTCTTGCCTGAAGAATTCCATGGACAGAGGAGTTTGGCTACAGTCCATAGGGTCACAGAGTCGAACACGACTGAGTACCACTCTCATCCTTTGGGTGAATGGATACATTGTAATGAGAACATAGGAGATAATACACTCTTCATAGGGACAATAATGAGTTCACTGAGGTAAATACCTTAAAAGTCTGTACTGAGTGCCTCCTGTAGGCCAGACACTCATTTAAGCAATAAGTACATATCTGCTCGGTAAGGGCAGGGGCTTGGGGAGACAGAAACTAAACTGATAATAAATACATAAGCAGGATCGTGTTCAAGAGTGAAAGCCTGTCGGTGATCCCACCCATGTGGAAATGCTCTGCAAGCACGCAGCTTGTAGACCAGCCAGGCAGTCAGGAGTGAGGCCTTGGCCAGAGTTACATGCCTGTGAGTCAGCATCAGTTCATGAGTGGCCATTGATATGACTGGAGTGAATGAGAATTCCCAGGAAAGGGACAGAGTGAGAGCCTAGAGGCTTGGGGAGCAGCAACATTTAAGCAAATGATAATATACTGTGAACACATCAGCATGTATGCAGAGCCATGAATAAGTTACTATGGAGACTAGGAGAAAAAGAGCTATTGACTGAGCCTGCATTAGTCAGTGGAGACTTCCTCAGAGAGATGTTAACACAGATGAGGAGAATATTCTGGGTACTCAAGAAGATAAAGAGTTCTGCCCAAAGTATCCATGTGACAAAGGAAGGAGAGAGTGTCCTAGAGAGAGCAATGGGAAGGGACCTGAGGGACTTTATTTTGGTAGGTGTATACGGTGTTAAAAGTGAAGATGTGGCTGGAGATGGAGCTGAAATCACAGGAGGACCAACTGGAGCCAGGTCAGACCCCAACCTGCATGCCCCCTGGCATATACATCACTTAAGTGCTATGCTTTGTCTTTTGCGTTAATGCGACTTTGTCTATTGTCTTTATGCTTTGTCTTTTTGTTTTTAACCTTGCCTTGCTGTGATCTTATCAACTCTTTGTGAGCAGAGATCTTTGCTTCCTTTATTCCTCATCTCCTTTCCCCTTACGTCTTACATCATTCTCTTACTCAATTTGACTTCAGAGGCTTATTTTTAAAAATAATTTAAAGGAATTATTATTTCTCAGATATGGAGAGACTCATAGAGTTGGCATTCCTTTCACAAATGACCAAAGATGAGTAGATGACTTTTGTGGGATTTAGGGTATGATTCTTTTACATACAGAACACTTTTGATTGGCTAAGCAGCAAAATAGGCAGATTTTTTATGTTGAGAGAGAAGCCTTAATAAATGCAGGACAAGTCAAATAGCAAATGTAGAGATGTAATATTTTGGCTAACTTGATGCAAAGAACTGACTCATTGGAAAAGACCCTGATATTGGAAACGATTGAAGGTGGGAGGAGAAGGGGATGACAGAGGATGAGATGATTGGATGGCATCACCAACTCGATGGACATGAGTTTGAGCTGGTGATGGACAGGGAAGCCTGGCGTGCTGCAGTCCATGGGGTCTCAAAGAGTCAGACACGACTGAGTGGCTGAACTGAACAGAGAGATGTAATGGAAAGTAGTGACATTTAAGAGTTGAATTTGGCTGGTGAGCTGATCCAGAATTATTATGAGTATGTACGTGTGTGTGTATGTGTACTTCATTATGAGATTGACACGTTCAGAGAGTGATACAGATGGGAATATCATCTCCACAGAAATAGCAAGGTTTTTATATTTAAACCTCTAATTGTTACCTCCCCACCCAAGAAAAAGTCTGGGAGAGGCTGATAACTTCTACCTCATAGAGCACTTATCATGACTTCAGCACAAATAGCTCAGAAATAATTTAAAACATAGTTATGCAGCTGAGATTGTTAATATTATCTACAAAGACATACTCCTGCTTTACCAGCATCACTAGCAGCTGCAGTTTCCCAACAACCCTCCACTTTGGATCTTTGCCAAGCCCTTCCCCCTTCATCACCATGCCTGGCCATTTCCTCATACATGGAAAAAAACACATTGGTAAATGTTCACAATTTTGTAGCTTCGTGCCAATGATATTTCAACTCCTCCACCATCCGTCTAAACAGAGTGTCACCCCTGCCGAGGAGTTGAATGCTTACTCCCTGTTGTCTACTTGTTTCCCCTTTTCTTTCCATAAGTGTTTTTAATATTTCATTATTCAACAAACTATCTAGTTCAAGATAACATTTTACAGATAAAGAAACTGAGACCCAGGGAACTTCCCTGGCAGTTTGGTGGTTAAGCCTGCACCTTCAATGCAGGGGCCACAGGTTCAATTCCTGGTCAGGGAACTAAGATCCCACATGCCACATGGTGTGGCTGAAGAAAAAAAAAAGAGAGAGAGAGAGATCCAAACAGATGAAAGGAATGACTCAAAGGCACAGAGCCAGTTTGTGGCAGAACTAGATAGAAGCAGGGGGTCTCATTAGAGGGCACTTTTCTTTCTGTCCTTTCATTCCTTCTCCAGCAGGAGCAGGAACATAGGGGTCTATGTAATGCTGTTTGCAAATAACACTAGTTTACATATCCTTCTGTGGATCTTCTCTTTCCCAACCCTATCCTTTCAGACTTCCTCTTTTTTTCTTTCCATTTAAAATCAAAACAGCAATACTTCTAGGTTATGAATATTTCAGGGAATCCAGATAAGTAAAATTCAAAGTGGGTAAGCAGATAGAGTAGGTAAATATAATAGGGGATTGAGAAGAGGAAAGAGAATTGAATTCGCCAACTTTCGTTGTTATTATAGATGAGAGAATTCTCCTCTGAGGCAGAAAGTGGCCTGAGAATGGTGGAGGGGGAGGAAGGGAAGAAGTGTCAGATTGTTAGTGATTTCAGTTTTCTTATCCAGGGAAGTTTGCACTTAGAAAATGCTTGTAAGACTTCCCTGGTGATCCAATGGTTAGGAGTCTGCCTTTTAATGCAGGGGACATGGGTTCGATCCCTGGTCCAGGAAGATTCCACATGCCAAGGAGCAACTAACCCAATGCCACAACTACTGAGCCAGTGCACTCAAGAGCCTGTGAGCCTGCAACAAGAGAGCCCCCGCTCATGCAACTAGAGCAAGCGCATGCACAGCAGTGAAGACTCAGCACAGCCAAAGATAAATAAATAAATAATAGAATTTAAAAAGAAGACAAAGAAAATGCTAATAGTTGGTAGGGCACACCCAGAATTTTTTCCCTTTACTCTGGCCTAAAACAAGCCTAAGACTTACATGCACATGTTGTATTCAGAGCGTCTTCAGTTGGCTCTGCCACACAAGCGTGCTAAGTCTCTCCAGTCTTGTCTGACTCTTTGCGACCTTGTGGACTGTAGCCCAGGGTACTGTAGATCAGGTTCCTCAGTCCATGGGATTTTTTGAGGCAAGACGACTGGAGTTGGTTGCCACGCCCTCTGCCAGGGGAACCTCCAGACCCAGGGAATGAACCCCATCCCTTATGTCTCTTGCATTAGGCAGGCAGGTTCTTTAATACTAGCGCCACTGGGAAGCCCTGGCTCTGCTACATCCTCTGAATTTTCCCCTTTGCAAAGGGAAAAAGGCACCAAATGTTTATTTCCCTGAATGCTAAGGAGGAGCAATTTGTACAATGTCTCTCCTGGGTTAAAAATGATCCATTCTCAGTCATGAACGGTGAGGAGAAAATATCTCAGAAGTGAATGGCAGGCTGCAGGAGGACAATCTATCTCTTGGGACCTCTCTCTTTTTAAGGAGAAATTGCAGGAAATCTGCAATAGTCCAGAAACCTGTTACTGCAGTTCCGCCATGGCAGCTTCCCTGCATTCTTGCTGAGGCAATGGTCTGGGACAGCTCCACAGAAGAAGGTTTTCTGTTCCAGTCTCCTCTGTGAACCCTCTCTGCGTCATACCTACGGTGGTATCTTGCTAAATGTAGCATACTTCAAAGAGTTCCAGGGACAGGAAATTCACTCCATACTGGAGCAATTCACAACACTTAAGTGACATTTTTGACTGTTAAAAGTTCTTGCTGTGCAGCACGAGGAGGCCAGTCTGGTGCTCTGTGATGACCTGGATGGATGGGATAAAGGGAGGGGAGAGAGGTTCCGGAGGGAGGGGATATATATATGTATAATTATGGCTGATTCTCATTGTTGTATAGCAGAAACCAAAGAAATATTGTAAAAAGGAAAAAAAAATTTAAGTTCTCCTTTAGAGTTTTAGCCAAAGCCCCTTCTATAGATGCTACCCACTATACTTTATTCTTCATGGGGACATTTCTCTTCCAGAATTTGGAGCCTATGTTAAGGAATGAAAAGCAGAAAAGATCTGCTATGATGTACAATGCATTTTTTAAAGTGTAAATATACCTTCAAACAATAATAAAAGTGAGAACAGTGATTAACTTTCTCTGAAAGGAACATTTAATAATGTTACTTAAAAGTCATATGTTACAGAGCTCTGTAATAAACATAAAAAATTTGTTTTTGGAAATTCTAATCCTTCAAAAGGCTTCCTGCATTCTCAATATCTGGTGCATGGTTTTTCACTGAAAAATCTTAAAGGAGAGTGAAGATCCTTCTTTTTCCAGAGTATATTCTTTTTAACCCATCCAGTACCTATCATCCATCCCTATAAAGATGTACAGTCCTAGTAATTTGGGGGTTATGAATCTATTGACACAATACCATATATCCTCTTTGTGTGATACTACAGTCAACTTGTACCAAATATATAGGGCAGCTATTATTAATTTAAATTTAAATTTATTGACATAAAATAATTTGAACAAAGTTAAAGTACACAATTTGATAAATTTTGACATGTCTACATCCATGAGACTGTCTCTATAATCAAGATAGTTTCTTCATGTCCCTCTGTAGTTTCCCCTTCCAGATCACCACCTTCTGCCTTTGCCAACCACTGATCTGCCTTTGTCACTGTATATTGGTTTGCATTTTGTAGAATTCTTAATAAATAAAGTCATACTATATGCACTTAAAAAAAAATTAGGAATAGGGGATCTGGTTTCCTTAACTCAAAATAAATATTTTAAGATTCATCCATGCTGTTGTTTGTATCAACAGCTTATTCCTTTTATTGTTAAGCAGTATTTTATTGGGTGAATATATCATTCACCTTTTAGTGAACACTTGGGTGTTTCACATTGGGGCTATTACAGATGAAGCTGCAATGAGTATTTTGCTACAATCTTTGTATGGGCATATATTTTCATTTCTCCTTGGTAAATATCTAAGCATAGGGTGACTAAGAAGATATTATTACTTAATTACTGAGTATCAGTGAAGATCAATCTTTCCATCAAATTCAGTTGTAGCTCCACAGTGCTCCACTGACTAAATGTTATGAGGCTCTTAATGAAAAATTGTTGAATAAATAAATCAGTTCCTTTTTCTAGGTAACTTGCATCTCCTCTTCTTTAATCCACTCAAAAACTTAGGAGTTCCCTGGTGGCCCAGTGGTTAAGAATTTGCCTGCCAGTGTAGGGCATGCAGATTTAATTGCTGGTCGAGGAAAATCCCACATACCTCAGGGCAGCTAAGCCCATACACCCACAGCTAAGCCCTTAAGCCTCAGAGCCTGTGCTCTGCAACAAGAGAAGCCACCAGAATGAGAAGTCCGCAGACTGCAACGAAGAGTAGCCCTTGCTCACTGCAACTAGGCAAAGCCCACGTGCAGCAAGAAGACCCAGTAGAGCCAAAACCAAATTTAAAAATAAATGAAACTTTAAAAACTCATTCAAGCACACACAACTGTTTATAAAGAAGACAAGGATGTTAAGGACTTTCCCTTCCAACACAAAGCTTGTCAGTTGCAAAGATGAGCCTCAAAACCACTTTAATGTTTCTCTAGAACCTATGCCTCTTTCTCCCTGTGTCTCTCTTTGCCTCTTCCTATCCCCTTCTTTCTCCCTCTCCCCCTCCTTCCCTCTCATCATGCCATTTATGCTTGTGAGTTTTATGGAGGAAGTAAGATTTTAGTCAGCCTATGATAGGTGGGTGATACTTGAATAAGAGCAAAGAAGAAATGCCAAATGTGTGGAAATAGGGAATCATGAGGTGTGTTTGGAAGACTATAAAGAGACTAGCCTGAAGGACAGTGGAGATTTATGTTGGGAAGTAATGGACATTGACTAATTGTCTTCCCTCGTAGCTCAGTTGGTAAAGAGTCTGCCTGCAATGCAGGAGACCCGGGTTCAAGCCCCAGGTTGGGAAAGATGCCCTGGAGAAGGAAATGGCAATCCACTCCAGTATTCTTGCCTGGAGAACTGCGTAGACAGAGGAGCCTGGCGGGCTACAGTCCATGGGGTTGCAAGAGTCGGACACATCTTAGTGACCAAACCACCACACTGGACATTAAGGCTGGGATCAGTATCCGACTGTAAGAGTTGCCACTTTTTCCTCTAAGAAGAGAACAGCGATTGAATTCTGAGGAAGAGCAAGATATGATGAATTGAAGTAATCAAGTTAATGATCTTGCTTGTTAGAGTTAGGTTGGTTGGTTAACTATATACTAAAATACCCCAATTATATAGCAGTGAGAAGTGGAAAGAGAAGATGGTAAAAAGAAAGAAAGAAAAAAAAGAATGGAAAAGAAAGTGCTGGTGTAAAAAACACTCAAAGGAGAAATGGCTCATATTTTGTAACTAATTATTCAGTTCAGTTCAGTCACTCAGTTGTATCTGACTCTTTGCGACCCCATGAATTGCAGCATGCCAACTCCCGGAGTTCACTCAGATTCACGTGCATCAAGTCAGTGATGCCATCCAGCCATCTCATCCTCTGTCGTCCCCTTCAGGTACAATTAATTCTTTACTTTTTCTCTCATAACTTGCTCCTCTTTTATGTGTAATGAGTCTGGCGGTTTTCTTCGGGTCATCCAAATATAAATACAGGATGGTTGAAAGATGAAACTGAGTGTAAGCAATATCAAACAATTCCCTGCAAGATGCTAAAAAAAAAAAAAAAAATTCAGATTGATGTCTTGACAGTTTCTTCTTTGCTCCCCAAAAGAACTGCTCACCAAATTTCAGTTATTTGAGAAACCTCCATTGTTTGGTAGCAGTTATTTGAAGTTCAGCAGCATGAGGTTCATGTTTAAAATGCATGGCTCATGTTTAGCCTCATTGGATTTCAGATGAAAAGGAGGATGTCAGAAAGTACTAGTGCATAAACAACTGAAGCCCAGCCTTTAAGGAAAAGATTACAAAACTGAAAGGGCTGTCAAGTTAGAGAAGTCTTAAAAAGAACCTCTGGATAATGGTTTATAACGTTATCTCTCCCTAAGGACCCAAGAAATGGAAAAGGTATTTGTTTTTCTGAGTTGCGTTTGGCCAAACACCATAAATGCACTTCGTTAAAAATGTCTTGGTGCCACAAATTCACAGGCTGGAATATGTAAAACATATGTTTAGGAGCTAATGAGGCCTTCTTTATGTGGGAATGATCCCTGGGTGATCCCCTGAGAAAGATACTCATGGAAACAGACTTTCCTGATTCCTTACATGAGCCTTAAAAATCCAATGAAGGAGCCATTCAACTGCCATGACATTCGTTTCTGTTTGCTACTTTCTTCTCTCTTCTACCCTTACTTCTTCCTTTTACATGAAGGTAAACATTCCCTATATCAGCTTGGAATTATGAAATCATAGGTGTACTTGGTTTCCACATCCCAATACTAGCTTTGAGGCTATAGTGCTGGATCTCTACCTACCAACTGAGTATGGTCTGAAGAGAGCTTGGATAAGGAGAGAAGGATCACCCAGAGAATGATCACCAAGTGAATGATCGCTGAGTAGCTTTCAGGGCAGAGACAATGAGTGAAATGCTGCTACACAATCAAGCTCTTATTTTCACAGTAAAGCTACAGAAAGAGCATAACGGAAGTGGTCAAAGCTCTCCCAGGTGACAAGTGGGAGAATTGAAGTTTGGAGCAAGCAGGTTGGACTCCTGTAGGAGAAGCTACTGGTACCCATTTGTGTCCCCTCCCACGTGAGCAAGCCAGCTACTGCCCTGTCTGAGAACTTTCAGCAGCGGCACCCAGGTAGGGTAGAGATCCCAGACAGTACCTCCAACGCTACACACATACATATAGCAGACAGCTGATGTTGGATGATGGCAGGCAGTGTATATATACTCTGACTCCCATATCTTCTGTATGGGAAATCTCTGAGGCTCATCTATGACTGACTTTCAGAGGTCTCCAGTGGGATAAAGCTACTGCTTAGGCTGGAAGAAGCACAAGCTGGGAGAAATATCAATAACTTCAGATATGCAGATGACACCACCCTTATGGCAGAAAGTGCAGAAGAATAAAAGAGCCTCTTGATGAAAGTGAAAGAGGAGAGTGAAAAAGTTGGCATAAAGTTCAACATTCAGAAAATGAACATCATGGCATCCGGCTTCAGTGAAAACAGTGGTTGACTTTATTTTCTGGGCTCCAAAATCACTGCAGATGGTGACTGCAGCCATGAAATTAAAAGACACTTACTCCTTGGGAGGAAAGTTATGACCAACTAGACAGCATATTCAAAAGCAGAGACATTATTTTGCCAACAAAGTTCTGTCTGGTCAAGGCTATGTTTTGGATGTGAGAGTTGGACTATAAAGAAAGCTGAGTGCTGAAGAATTGATGCTTTTGAACTGTGGTGTTGGTGAAGACTCTTGAGAGTCCCTTGGACTGAAAGGAGATCCAACCAGTTCATTCTGAAGGAGATCAGTCCTGGGTGTTCTTTGGAAGGAATGATGCTAAAGCTGAAACTCCAGTACTTTGGCCACCTCATGCGAAGTGTTGACTCATTGGAAAAGACCCTGATGCTGGGAGGGATTGGGGGCAGGAGGAGAAGGGGACAACANTCCAACCAGTCTATTCTGAAGGAGATCAGTCCTGGGTGTTCTTTGGAAGGAATGATGCTAAAGCGGAAACTCCAGTACTTTGGCCACCTCATGCGAAGTGTTGACTCATTGGAAAAGACTCTGATGCTGGGAGGGATTGGGGGCAGGAGGAGAAGAGGACAACAGAGGATGAGATGGCTGGATGGCATCACCAACTTGATGGATGTGAGTTTGAGTGCACTCCGGGAGTTGGTGATGGACAGGTAGGCCTGGAGTGCTGCGATTCATGGGGTTGCAAAGAGTAGGACATGACTGAGAGACTGAACTGAACTGAACTGAATAAATTTGTATTTCTAATAACCTGTCTTTTATCCAAATGACTCTCCAATGAGTGCTGGATCAGGCATTCAATAGAAATTAAAATCTTCAGGCTTTGTGATATACAACAAGCAAACTCAATAAAAAGATGGGAATTTCCTGAAGAAGCTGGTTGAGACATGACCAGGGGCCTCACAGGAGCTGGACCTTGCAAGACAAATAGGACTGAAACAGGTTGCAAAGGGACGCCATGGCATTTAGCAAAAGGACTATTTATTTCTGACTGTGGTCAGACTTTCTCTAACTGAGGCCAGTGGGAGCCGCTCCTAACTGCGGGACATGGGCTTGTCCTTGCAGTGGGCTTTCCTGTTCAGGAGCACGGTCTCTGGGACATGCAGGCTTCAGTGGTTGTGGCACCTGGGCTTAGGTGCTGTGTGGCATGTGGAATCTTCCAAGACTAGGGATCAAACTTGTGTTAGGAGATTCTTAACCACTGGATCCCAGAAAAGTCCCAGGACTCTATTTTTTAACTCTTAATTTTGAAATAATTTTACTAAGAGTTTCAGAGATAATTGGGCTTCCTCGGTGGCTCAGCTGGTAAAGAATCCACCTGCAATGTGGGAGACCAGGGTTGGGAAGATTCCCTGGAGAAGGGAACTGCTACCCACTCCAGTATTCTGGCCTGGTGAATTCCATCAACTGTACAGTCTATGGGGTCACAAAGAGACAATGAATTGGACACAACTAAGTGACTTTCACTTCACTTTTTCAAAGAGTTCCTGGACACCCTTCACCCGGCTTCCTCTAACGTCAATATTTTTCATGTCCACAGTACAATCTATCAAGATTAAGACATTAGTAATGGTATAATGCCATTAACTAGACTATAGACTATTCCTATTCCAACATTTTTTTTAACAGTAATATCCTTATCATCTATTCCAGAATACAACCCGGGATATCAGCTTGCACTTACTCATCATGTCTCCTGGGGCTATTTCTGGCTATGGCAATTATTCCGTGTTTTAGAAAGATTGCTTACCTTTCACAATCCAAGCTATTATAAGTATTCACCTATTACAAAACCAATTTTATAGATAATAAAACTGGGATTTAAAAATAAGTAAAGAAATAGAGACACATGGGACTTTCCTAGTGGTCCAGTGGTTAAGAATCACTTTCCAACGGTACCTGCATTTGAATACGGGGGAAATGGGCTCAATCCCTGGTCGGGGAACAAGAACCCACATGCCACTGAGCCTGTATGCTGCAACCAAGACTCAATGCAGCCAAATAAATTAATTATTAAAAAAATAGAGACACAGACATAGAGAACCAAAGCATGGATACCAAGAGGGGAAGAGGGAGATAGAATAAATTGGGAGACTGGGACTGACATATATACACTATTGATACTATATATAAAATAGGTAACTAATGAGATGAGAACCTACTCTACAGCTCAGGGAACTCTACTCAGTGCTTTGTGGTAACCTGTATGGGAAGGAAATTCAAAACAGAGGGGATATATGTAGACATAGAGCTGATTCACTTCACTGTACAGTAGAAACTAATGTAACACTGTAAAGTAACTATACAACAATTAAAATTAATTTAAGAAAAGGATGGGGACAACTCATGAAACCTCATTTATTTGTATATTTCCATAGATTCATTTCTTATTAAAAAAATAAATAAAAAGAAGTAAACGTTGAGGGTCACACAAAACTAGAATTAGGACTAACCCATGTCTGACTAAGATCTCTTGGAGAAGGAAATGGCAACCCACTCCAGTATTCTTGCCTGGAAAATCCTATGGATGGAGGAATCTGGTAGGCTACAGTCCATGGGGTTGCAAAGAGTCAGACACGACTGAGCAACTTCATTTCACTTCATGTCTGACTGCTCAACTATCAGTCATTCAACCATGCCACATTTCAATTTTTTTTCTCTTTATTTTTACTCTTTCCCAACCCCTTTCTCCTACCATGTCTTTCTTGATTTTTTCCTATACATGCTCATTTTCTCCCCTTCTAGGGTTTTTCCTATGTGTAAGACAGGAAGGAAAGGCAGAGAATGAAATAATGCCTTTTACTATGACTTAACCATAAGTGAAAGTGAAGTTGCTCAGTCATGTCTGACTCTTCGCGACCCCATGGACTGCAGCCTACCAGGCTCCTCCGTCCATGGGATTTTCCAGGCAATAGTACTGGAGTGGGTTGCCATTGCCTTCTCCAAGTCCAGTCTTTTCCAGTCTCAAACAGAATGGACCAGCAGAAACCCTACCAAAAAAGTCTGTTAGAAGTGGGGAAGAGCTTTATTTTTCACTGCAGCTAAAAGAAGGAGATTTTGTCAGACCAGTGGAGGTCTCAGGCCAGATGACTTTTAATCATGAAAAGTTTTCTTTCACCATTGATCACATATCTCTTCCCCCCATGCTCTTGTGCTTTTATTAATTTTGGTCTAGAGTTTTCTTTCTAAAGGTGGATTAAAAAAAGCAAGGAGTTGCTGCTCCCCACCTGGAGTGTTAGACTGTAACAATGTCCTAGAGGAGAATGGCACAGTTCCAAGATGACCATCAGCAGTCAAGGCATTAAAAGGCTCTGTACCATGGGAGGATATAAATCATGCATCACACCTGGCCTTGTCTGTTTATTAGGCATTATTTGCAAAGCACTCTGCTTACTCTTAGCACTCTGTAGTTAATAGCACTTTCCTTCCTGGAACAAATTTCCCCTAAAGCTGAGACTGTAGAGGGTTACCTTGAGTTTTATTTATGAATGGAACCCAGAGACATAGCCTGATCTGAGGAATGAATGCTGTAAAGGCTATTAGCAGGATTGCAAGATGAACTTGGAGACCTCCACCTCCCCACTCCCAAGAACACTTGTGAGAAGCCACAGGAAGTCTATGCAACTGGAAAGCAGGCACTAGCTCAGCATGGGGTAGAGATGACATCACCTTTTGTGCCTGGGGCTCCTTCTTCCTCTTTTCCATTCTCTCCTCCCCAGCTTGTGATGGACCAGTTGCTGATAGAACAATAGGAGAAGTAGATTCTCAAATAGGATTTATAAAGTGTGTGTGGAGAGGGGGGCATGTGTGAGCTGCGAGAAGCAGTGGTGATGAGAAGAAGCAGACCCTGCACTGAGAATAAGCCCTTAGAACAAATCCAGGTAAATTCCTTCATTGAGAGAAGAGAAAACTGAGGTCCTAAGGGGGCACTGACTTGTACAAAGGCAACCACTTACTGGAAGCAGAGTCAGAACTAGAACCAGGGTCATTCTTCTGCAGAATTGATTGCTCCCTTCTAGAAACTGTGCTGCTTTTGTACTGAAGAGATCAAATCTCCAATTCTCCAGGCTCAGTCCAGGCAGATCTAAAATTGGGTAATTAAAAGAATATAGCAGTATGGCAAGAAAGTGGGCATTCTCAATAATACTAGTACCTTATATTCTTCACAAGTTAAGGCACCAATGCATATACTTAAGTAGCATAAGGGTTAAGTTCCTTACCGCTGGTTGTACCAATAGTTAATATGATCCAGTCTTGTGAATCAAAGCAAAGTGTTTACATGATTAAAATATTGTCTCACTAATATGCCATCAGTGTATTATCAACTCTTTGTGACCCCATGGACTGTAGCCCACCAAGCTCCTCTGTCCATGGAATTCTCCAGGCAAGAATACTGGAATGGGTTGTCATTCCCTTCTCCAGGGGCTCTTCTTGTGCTTGAGAGAGAACCCAGGTCTCCTGCATTATAGGCAGATTGTTTACCATCTGAGCCACCATGCAAGCCCCATTACCTACAAACTTCACAAGGCAAATAAGAGTATCTGTTTGGGTCACTGCTCTTTCTATAATTAAAACATTTGCATCCGAAGTCAGGGGCAGTGACCAAGAGGAGCTACCCCGAGTCCAAGGCCAGGGGCAGCAGCTGGGAGGAGCCACCCTGCACCCAAGCCAGGGGCGGCAGCGGGGAGGAGCAATCCCACGTCCAAGGAGCGGTATGTGGGCACAGGAGGGCCTAGAGGAGCTATCCCACGTTGAAGGTCAGGAAGGGTGGCAGTGAGGAGATACCCCTCACCCAAGGTGAGGAGCAGCAGCTGCGCTTTGCTGGAGCAGCTGTGGAGATACCCCATGCCCAACGTAAGAGAAACCCAAGTAAGATGGTAGGTGTTGCAAGAGGGCATCAGAGGGCAGACACACTGAAACCATACTCACAGAAAACTAGTCAATCTAATCACACTAGGACCACAGCCTTGTCTAACTCAATGAAACTAAGTCATGCCCGCAGGGCAACCCAAGACAGGCGGATCATGGTGGAGAGGTCTGACAGAATGTGGTCCACTGGAGAAGGGAATGGCAAACCACTTCAGTATTCTTGCCTTGAGAACCCCATGAACAGTATGAAAAGGCAAAATGACAGGATACTGAAAGAGGAACTCCCCAGGTCAGTAGG
>SJYX01002006.1:0-18466 GCA_006410675.1 Oreotragus oreotragus
TCAGAAGTCCATTTCTAATTTTTAATATTATAGCAACTGGCATAAATTATAAGCATCAGAAGCAATAATAATCACCCAAGATGAAAAATGAAACATTTGTACACAGTCTATAATACTTAGATTTACCAAAAGGAAAGCAAAAAGTACTTTGATGTACAAAATAATTGATTATAACATCTTTAAAAGAAAAGATCTGGTGTAAAATTTGATTCCAATAGCCTTCTTGGCAAAGAGATTTCCTGTTACTATTTAAATGTAAATGAGTCATGAAGGTTGTGTCAGAAATATTTAACTCAAAACCAGACTCAACACAGCAAGCAATACAGAGAACAAAGCCCAACCAAGCAAGTGGAAATAAAAATGTTTGAGTTTCCAGATTTTGATAACTTTATGCAGTTAGAAACAGAGGGAAGTGATAAATGGGTACAATTAAGATACTCTATATGCCATTTATTAAATACTGTGTGACATGCAAGTATATGGATTTCTAGCTTAACCAATCACAAATTTAATCAAAACATTTAACACTTTGTCTTGATGGCACTATAGAGAATTCAACTATCGATTTAAACATATTTATGTGGCCTTTCACAACAATCTAAGAGTCTTTGATTTTTTTTCAAAGAAGAAAAAGGATGTTTAATTGTGGCCTCCATGCCCTAACGAGAAACATAAGCTTGAAGTCATATCTCTGTTCCAATCCACTGAAGCAGACATGCAATTTAAAAGAATTTATAAAGAATTAATCACAGCTGCGAGAACGCAGTCTACAGAGAGTTTTACTTAACCGAGTACTAATGCAATTGACTCAGCTAATTCTTCTTGTTTGAAAAGAAAATGTCCATGAAGACTTGCAATTGAAGATGAATACTAGAATTTGTCCCAGAATAAGAAAAACAACAATAGCAATGACCATTTATAGAACAGTGACTAGGTGCAAAGTTTTACCTGAAAAATACTATCTATCAAAGACAACCCTGTGATGTGTGAAAGTCACTGAGCTGTGCCCAACTCTTTGCAACCCCATGGACTATACTGTCCATGGAATTCTCCAGGCCAGAATACTGGAGTGGGTAGCCGTTCCCTTCTCCAGGGGGTCTTCCCAACCCAGGGATCAAACCCAGGTCTCCCATATTGCAGGCGAATTCTTTAATCAGTTGAGCCACCAGGGAAGTCCAAGAATACTGGAGTGGGTAGCTATCCCTTCTCCAGGGGATCTTCCCAACCCAGAAATTGAAATAGGGTCTCCTGCATTCCAGGTGGATGATGCGTATGGTCAATCCAACTGACCAATTGGATTATTTCATTCTCTGCCTTTTCCATGTGACCTTCAATACCTCCACCTACAGGAGACAAAGTATATATATTTCTGCCTATTGGAAGTAGGTTTGGCCAAGTGACTTGCTTTAGCCAATGGAATGCTACCAAGCACGATGATGATGCCATGAAAGACTTTCAGTGGGTCTGCGTCATTTGCGTTGGACATTTCTCTTACCTTCTTCAGTGAGAGAATATGCCCTGGGTGCCAGCACCAGGGTGAGAAATGTACAAGGATCAGAACCCAGCTGGTCTAGAGTCCAGGTGAACTTCAACCCACCCACAGGCCAACAGGCAAGAAAAATTCATGCTTTCTGCTGTGAGTCAGTGACATTTTTGGATTGTTTAACACAAAGCACTACTGTATGTTAAACTAATTCAGTGTATTAGTTTGCTAGGGCTACGGAAACAAAGAACCACAGACTGGGTGGCTTCAACAACAGAAATTTATCATCTCGTAGTCCTGGTGGCTAAAAGTACAAAATCAAGGGGTTGGCAGAATTGGTTCCTTCTGAAGGCTCTCAGGCCTGTCTCTCACCCACTCCTTAGCTTGCAGGAGGCCATCTTCTCTCTATATATATCACTTAATCATGTTCCCTCTTACCTGTGTTTCCATGTTCAAACTTTCCCTTTTCATAAGGACCCCAATCATATGGGACTACAGTATACCCTAACATCCCTGCTTTAATTTGATGACCTCTGGAAAGACCCTTCCTCCCAATAAGGTCATGTTCTGAAGTAGCTGGAGGTTAAGACTTCAACATGTGGATTTTGGAGGGACATGATTCAGCCTGCAGCACACAGGTACTATTTTTAATACTCACTTTGCGACAGAAAAAGTATCCTTTCCAAGATCACAGAGCACACACAAGAGTTGAGCTGAGTTTAAACCTAGACTTCTGACAAGGACTCTGCTCTTCAACCTTGCACTTCAGTGCCCACCCATCACTTTGTACAAAATGCCAAGAGTGACTTCTTAAAAGCTGATGGGTTTACCAGTTATTTTTAGAAAAACACATATACATTGTGCTCCAGAACTTGGGTTTCCCATGTCATTATTTTACAAGAAGTATCAGAAAGTCTTAAGTTAGAAGAACTGCTAGATTGTAAGTCCCTTTACTCAATAAATGTTTCTGGAACCCCAACTATGACCCAGGTCCCCCAGAGAGCAACAGTGACCAAAAGCATCTCATTTCCTGCCCATGTGGAAACTCAGTCAATTGAGGATGACAGATGGATAAAACGCTCAAATATCTTAATCTGATATCACAGATTAAGTATCACAAAGGAAAGTTACAGGGTTCCGTTAAGAGCTTGAGTCAACAATCATGACCCATCTAGAGATGTCAAGGGCAGCTCGGGAAACAAGAAGCGAGATGAGATCCCAGGCAAGAGGGAGAATCATGTAAGCAAAGGCATGGGGAAAAGAATATTCTGGAAAGTAGAAAAACAGCACATGGAGAGACTCAGCTGTAAAAGGGAAGAGTAGAAGACTCAAGTGAAAACAAGACTCTACTCCAGAGCATCCAGGGCGTCAAATTTGTAAGGGATGTGGTAGGAGATGCAGCTGGCAAGACAGGCACATCTTTATCTGTCTGCTCATAGCATGTTGTACTGTAATGATTTTGTTCTGTGATGCAGGTTTCTTTCTGCATCTAAATATATTGTCTTTTGATGATCTGATAATGTTGTTTAGTTATTTATTCATCCACATAAGGTATTTTAAATCCCTATATTAATGTCTGTTTGTTTGTATGGTTATTTGTATTGTTTTTTTTTTTTGGTAGAAATTTAGGTGGTTTGAGTATTTAAGTTTAATGTCCATAGTATTACCTTAAATTAAAATTTCAGAATGTAGTATCTGTCTGGAAAAGGATAATAAATATGTTAAGGCACAGTGGGTTTCTTTTGAATGCTTTTTTTTTCATTGATTTTTATTATAAGTATAAACCAAGAGATGCATTTCTCTGGAGAAAAGTTTATCTCCTGGATAAATAAAATCATGCTAAAAAAAAAAAAAAAGGTTTACCCTTGAACAAGGCAAGAATTAGAGACACTGACCAAGTTTAAGTTTAGAGTCAGTGCATATATCCATGGTTTAGACCAACTGCAATTCAACCAATCACAGATCACGTCGTGCTCTGGTGTGTATTTACTGAAAGCAATCTGAATATCAGTGAACCCATACTGCAGTTCAAACCTGTACCTTCCAAAGATTAACTATATTATTTATGTGATCTGCTTAACAATCCTAGAGAGTAGGTACTACTACCAGTCTTATTTTCAGATGAAAAAACTGGGGCCCGGAACTTTCCCCACAGCCAAACCAGCTGGTAGATGGCAGAGCAAAGGATCAAACCCAATCACATCTGGCCATGGAGGCCTACAGTGCACTCAGAGCAGAAGAAAAAGAGGATCATTATTTAATAGAATGGCTATTATATTATCGAATAGCTTCTGAACTCACCATCGCACCTAGATTATATACATGTCATGACTGCTAATCTATCCGATGCATTTGCACTACATTATTTTATGATTTCCGTGTAAAATGTTTAACCTTATACAGTTGCCACCTCATAGGTTGAAAAATGATCAACTATTAGCAATTCTGTATCTTAATTCATACCCTAATGTAAGTAACTGATTCACCCCCTAATATATGAATTGCTATAGAATCATAAATGGTGTGCGTATGGCCACACCATCCAGATGAAGCAAGAATGTTCACAGAACTTCTAACCCCAGACCTCTTGATATCTCTTCATGATGATGTGTGTCTAGGGATGTGCCAAGACTGGGGGAGACGGGAGTGGCCCACCTTAGGTGCTGACAAGAAGGAAAGGGGGCACTTCCTCTAAGAACATGGGCCACTGCAGGATCGCAGAGCAGCCCGCTGTGTGTGTCTACTCTGACACAGTGATTCTCAGCTCAAGCGCAGGAAGAAAGCCAGATGAAAGAGCTCTCCAAAAGTTTCAGCCGTGCTTAGCTTCCAGATCTTTTAGGGTAATTCATCACAGCTTTTCCATGAGACAGTTCTGGGTCTTAATTAACTCAAGGTACAAACTGCTGCCCAGTAGCACTTCTTCCTAAAAGAAAACCCCAACTTCCAGCCCCACCAGTGAAATGAATCACCTGCATTGTCCATTGTTTCAGAGCCCATGACAGCTGAGAAGTAAGGCTGTGGACGGGCCTTTTTCACGATTACTGGCCTCTGTGTTGCTAGACTTTGTGTCAGATATTCTTGGCCGTGGACCCGGCAGAACAGCCAGGGCACCTGCATGCTGAACTTGGCTCTTGGCTAAGGTGCACAGGAGGCTGGTTTCCAACACAGCTTAAACACAATTAACTTTTCATCTGATGTAGTCTGCCTCTCTCTGCTCCTAATGTTCCCTTAGGACGTGGGATCCAATAAAGTCCAGCCTGTGGCTAAGAAAGAGAGGCAGAGAAACTGACCAAATATTGTTCAATGCTATATTACAAACCTATGGGAAAGGAGTTTAATTAAAGACCACAACAGTTCTTTGGGGAACTGTTTCTTTTATTAACCATTCCTGCCAAACAAAGCAGCTTTAAACAAACCCAACTGCTTGGAGATGTGTATGCCTGAGATTTCTTTTTTCTTCTTAATCGGTTCTGCTTTTTGGTTATTTGGTCATTAGGAAAACTAGAGGTGTCTCGGACCCACGAAATCCAATTTAAGTAAGCTCATTGCACATTTATAAATATGAGCAAATGACATTTAAAACAGACAAACCAACAGGGACAGTTCTAAGTGTGAAATTGTTGTTTGGCATAAAGTATTAACATAAATAGAGAGAGGAGCTATTTGTGGAACAACTAACAAGTTCAGGACATTTTAGTGAAATCCAGGCACAGCTCAAATGTGGGTATGACATTTACAGAAGTGGAGGAAAGGCAATTCTTTTGCACTGTTGTGTAATAAAACCACTAGTCAATGCTACTGATACGATAGCATCAATTGCAAAAGAGTCAAAAAGCTGAAATCAAAATAGAAGAACCACATCTAATGGGGCAATGAAATTGGATTTTAAAGTATGATTGCAAAAGAGGAAATGCCGCTAAGGAGCAAAGCCATCAGGTATGAATTCTTTTAACTAGAAAAAAAATCAGAGGATATGTAAATTGTAAAATGACCCCTGGGAACTTCTCTGCTGGCCCAGTGGTTACAACTCTGTGCTTCCACTGGAGGGGGCTCAGGCTGACTCCTGGTCAGAGAACTAAGATTCTACATGCTATGCAGCACAGGCAAACAAAAATACAATAAAATAAATTTTTTTTAAAAAGTGACCCATGAGTACATGTGAACATTCCAAGACCATGCAGGAAGTGGTTACGTGGAGTCTCACCCTTCAAGAAGGTACACAGGACAAAGAGAATAAATGAAAACATGTATGTGTGATGGAGTTTGCATTTCTCAAAAATGCCAAGAAAACATGCAAAGTAACAGAGTAAACATTCTGTAAACATGGAGATTATCAAGCAGGCGCTATAATACTCTACCACTAACATAAATAGGGCTCCCTCCCTCAGCATGCACCCGGCAGGACTCTGCTTTGCCTAATCCTGGGCAAGTCACACATGGCAGACTGTATTTTCCAAGCGTGGCTTTAACAACATGCCCCAACCCACAGGGTCTTTTACAGTGAGACTTCACAGCACCCTGTCAGATCGTGGAATCTATTCCTTTATCTCCTTAAACCCGGGCAGGCCCAGGAAAGCCTTCACCAGCACAATACACCAGAAGGGACACTGTGTCAGTTACCCAGGAAGTCTTTCCAGAGCCTCCTGATCTTACCCCTCAAAAGTCAGCCACTGCGAAAAAGTACAGTCACGCTGAAACCACCATCCTGGGAAAGCTGAGCCACACAGAGAGGCCTTGCAGGACGTGAACAGAGAGAGGCCAAGAAGCACTGTTGGTACCAGGCCCCCAGGAAAGTGCCAGTGGCTCCACGGGCCCAGCTGACGGTCTGTGAGTCAGACTCCAACAGCCACACCAAGTCCTTCCCCAATACCAGACCCCTCCAAAATCGAAAGCAAAACAAACCAGCTGTTTTAACCTATCAATTAGGTAGCTGTCTTTGCAGAACATCAGTCTTCCACGTTTGAACTTCACCTCGAAAATGTGTATTCTGGCCATGTTAAATTCTAAAAATGTCACCCTTCTCTGAAAATCTGAGTCAGGCAAGATTCCAATACTTCAGAAATCCTAATGTTGCCAATTACTCTGATGTTCGGTTTTCTATTAAGGAATTGGAAGAAAATATTTTTCTCAAACTGTATTCTGAAGACCATCTTCATGTGAACATATGGTGTTGTTCAGTATGTAGATTCCTAGGTCCCACCTCAGATCCACTGAATATGCATCTCTGATGGTAAAGCCTAGAAACACGTGTTTTTATTTTTTAGTTTGTATTTATTTGGCTGCACCAGGTCTCAGCTGCAGCACACAGGACCTTCAGTCTTCACTGAGACATGCCATATCTTTAGTCGCATCATGTGGGATCTAGTTCTCTGACCAGGGTTCAGATCCAGCCTCCTACTCCTCCAGACTCCTTGGGAGCTTGGAGTCTTAGCCATTGGACCACCAGGGAAGTCCTGAAACATGTGTTTTTAAACACTCCCCTCACGCCCAACATATATAAATTCTGGTCTCATGACCTCCTGAAATTCTTAGCCTGCTTTTTTTCAAGGCAATTTCCAAAATAATTCTAGAAGCATCTTGGCAGCTGCATCAGTAAGACATTCAGGCTTGCCAACGCCATGACTTCATCCACTTCAGAATACTATTTGGTGCAATCATACGCAGCACAAGATGAGTCTCTGTACTCACCCTTTACAGTTAAACAAGCAATCTATCAGCAAAACAAATTTGCTAGATTAATACCAACAGCTCGTAACAAGTCTACCAGCCATTCTGTTTGGTGACGGCAACTCAGTAGTAAAATTTAACTCAAACAAGCTTTCTCCAGCAAATTGGCCAAAAAAGGTCCTTCGGGAGTTTCCATAGAATGTTACAGAAAAACCCGAACAAACTTTTTTACCAACTCAATACAATACGCAAAATATCTTGCTACACAATGCAGAAGGGCCCTGAGCACTGGCAACTCAATCTGGTCGGGGATGAAGTCATTAGGTAAACAAGAGCTTATTATGCAGATTGTAACAAAGACCTACAAGCAGCATTTTGCTTTACTTGGCATGGAAGACCTACAGGTATTGAGCAAGGAAAGGGGCTGTATTAGTAAAGCACGTGTGAGCAGAGCCTTTTATTTTCAGTAAAGGAGAACTTCTTCCTCCAGGACAGAGTTGCCCTAGAGCATAGTCAACCCCTTTCACAACAGACCAGGAAGGGACAATGGTGCATTGAGATGCCCAGGGCCACACGTCAGCAAAGCAAAAAGGTTGTAACAAACTATTAAGGACACGGGTTAATTGTTCAGTGACTTCTGTCAACAGGATGACACCCCAAACTATTTCTGTGTAGGAGTCAAATCCCGACAAGAGGAGAGAGTCACAGTTCATAAAAATAATAATAACCAAATAAATGCCCCTAATGCCCACACTGTGATGTCACGACTCTGTGGAGATTTTCAAGACTGGTGATGCACATGATCACCTGAAGTCTGAAACAAGTCAAGGCAGATAATAGCAGTTCTGACAGCTATACTCCACTCATGGGGTAGTGACAATGCGCTGAAGACTTGCAGTGTTTCCCTCTCATCCTCACCATCTTAAGTTGATCGAGGAAGTGTTTTAGATTTCAGAAACTGAACAAGAGAGGTCTGGTGAACTGTCCCAAATCACACGACTACGACAGCTTGAAAGCTGGAATTCTGAGGTGTTCTGATGGTCCACTGATCGGTCAAGAAGACAGAAGTTGTAGCCATGCCGAGGGTAAATGCTCCTAAGTGCTTCTCCTACTTGACGAGCAGAGCGGGTTCCGACTGACAGCTGCTCAGACGCGCTGGGCTCTGGTTGGCAGAATCCAAGCCGCGACCAGCCTTTACCAGCGTCACTGGGTCCAAATCCTTCATTGCCCCAGGCCTTGGTCGCCTCACCCGTAGAACTGGAATAGCAGTCCAGAATTGGTGACACCGAAGAGTTACGCTTTTGAGAAGTTGCTTTGTATGTTTTTGTCTCTTTTCCCCTCTTTGAAGAGAGACGGTCCCCTTTAGACTGCCTCAGAGATCTTTATTTTTAGCAGGGGAGAAGGCAGAAGCAGCCTGTTGCCACCATCTCGGTGTTTTATGAAAGCCTAACTCCATGAAAGCCATGATGCTAGATGAGCCAAGAAACGAGACAGCCGTGGAAAGGCAGGAGAAAGAGGAGAGCTCCCCCAGACTGGGAAGAAGGCAGCGGCCTCTGGGTCTTGGGAACAGTCTCCACCTCCAGCGCAAAGACAGCTCCTGCTCCCTGTCTGTGCCCTGGGAGGTGGCTGTGCAGAGCACAGGAGCCACAGGCCTCGAGTCTCCCACCTGGTGAAAGCAGCCAACCTCCTGAGTGTCAGGAAAGCAAGAGAGCCACCAGAATCAAAGTTTCGGGCAGTGGACATGGGAGAACAGGAAGTAATCAAGGTGACCGAAACAAATGCCCTGTCGTCCCAGATGTCCTGTGGTCAGTGCAGGTGAGGTAGGAGTGGAGCACAGCCTTAGAATAACCCCGCTGCAACTAAGCATCTTACTCACTCACTCCTCTGCAAGCACTTTTTCCCCCAGCACGGAATAAGATCACGCTCCTCTGCTGAGCCCTAGAAAGAAATCTCTTACCTCAAGGGATCATCTTTGATGAGAGAAAAACGCTACGTATTAGACTCATGCAGGGAAAGGCAGATCCTGTCCCAGTGGCTCCAGAGCATCTGATCCTGGGCTCTGATGACAAAGCGAGAGCCCCTCAATGGCAAAGACCCACCATTCAAACAATTCACTGCCAAGTCTCACCAATTTCAGAAGACAACTGAGTTGAGTGCCACTGGTCTGGTTGCCTCAGATTCAGTGTTAGCCAGGGGAAAATCTAATGCTGCTTTCCTGCTCACTTAACAAGGATAGGGGCGTACGAAGCTGTTTCATCAGGACCACTGAAGAATTTTTATGAGCAGCTCCATCACATCTAACTAGCTCCTTTAGTAACAGAAAGGAAATCTATGTCAGAGGTCTGTCAGCCTTTGATGGATGTTTTCATTCTCTGAGTGTTTCTGTTGCTCTCCTCACTATGTGACCGAGCTGTGATGGGGAGTGAGAGCTTATGAGATGCCCGAACTCCACCTGCTGCCATGCCCTGCAGCTACGACACTGTCGAATTCCAAGCCCAGTCTCTGCAATTACCAAGTTCCGCTGAACGGGAAAGACTGGTGAGCATTTCAGGGGGTTTCTCCAATTTGCCTTAGAAAATCCTCACATTTTCCCTTGTTGCTGGTATTGAAAAGAAATTAGTTTGTTTGTGATTTTGCCAGCCAGGGTTACCAATGGCTTTTTCTATGTTAACAGGCTTGACTCGGTCATAATCAGTGATCAGAGTGATTAGGAGATTAGGGTCAAGAAACACACTATACATTAGCCGAGTTTTTAGTTCTAAGACCCTATACAAAATTCTTTCTATCAAAGATGCTTCACTGTAATTTTTATGGTTATTAAAACATGTTCTTCTTGGAAAAATAAAAAAGGTATGTATTTTTGTCACTCACAGCCTCTGTGGTAGTTTTTATATTCTCAAGATGGCTATATACACACATACATATACATCACCCTCCAAGTTCTTTTCACACTGTGCTATGGATGCTCCACATGAGAATCCATGTTTCCTCCCTGTGAAATGATGTGGGGCCTCGAAACTGCACTGATCAATTAAAATTCAGTGCAAGTGAGGCTGCATAATTTCCAAGGACAGGTCATAAAAGGTGATATGGCTGGAGCATGGTTCTGCACCCTTTCCTGCTTTCTTTCTCTTTCTCTCTCTCTCAATGCCGGCTTTGGGAGTCCTAGATGGACATGCAGGAAGTCTCCACACCAATGAGATCACACAAACGAACTAAACAGAAGGTGTCCCAAAGCTCCAGCTGTCCAGCCCCAGCTGTTTCAGTCTCCACCAGACAGGAGTGACTCCCCCAGGCGATTCCAGCCTTCTATCCCACTCTCCAAACGGATGCCAAGTAGAACAAAAATGAGCTGTCCTCGCCAAACCTGCCGCAGATGGCAGACTCCTGAGTCAAACGAACAGTTGTTGGTTTAAGTCACTAAATTTTAGGAAGTGTCTGTTACTGACCACCAGCTACCATCAACAACCATATCAACTTCAGATAAACCACTGTTACCACCTTGGCGTACACTATTCTCAAGTGATAAATGGAAATTTCATATACTACAAAGAGATCAATGAATCATGGTGGATGGTAGCTGCTGAGGAGAGTTTCATGGGAAATCTCGGACTCATGTTCACAGAGCAGAAGAGGTGGACAACATGAAGCATGATGACCGTCTGTGGTTTTTTTCCCCTGCCCGGCACCCCACTCCAGTGTTCTTGCCTGGAAAGCCCCATGGACGGAGGAACCTGGTGGGCTGCGGTCCATGGGGTCGCTAAGAGTCGGACACGACTGAGCAACTTCCCTTTCACTTTCCACTTTCATGCATTGGAGGAGGAAATGGCAACCCACTCCAGTGTTCTTGCCTGGAAAGCCCCATGGACGGAGGAGCCTGGTGGGCTGTGGTCCATGGGGTCGCTAAGAGTCGGACACGACTGAGAAAATTCCCTTTCACTTTCCACTTTCATGCACTGGAGGAGGAAATGGCAACCCACTCCAGTGTTCTTGCCTGGAGAGTCCCAGGGACCAAGGAGCCTGGTGGGCTGCCGTCTATGGGGCTGCACAGAGTCAGACACGACGTGACTTAGGAGTAGCAGCAGCGTCATTACCCCTATGGTAACCACATTAAAATATGCCTTATAACCTCGTTACCCAAAGGATGGTGGAAACTTCCTGGACCAGGGATCGAACCTGTGTTTCCCTGCATTGTGACAAACTCCCAGGTGATGCTGATGGCACAGGTTTGATCCCTAGTCTGGGAAGATTCCACGTGCCTCAGAGCAACTATGCCCGTGCACCACAGCTACTGAAGCTGCACGCTCTAGGGCCCTCGAGCCACCATTCGTGAGCCCCTGTGCCACAAATGCTGAAGCCTGTGTGCCTGGAACCTGTGCTCCACAGCCAGAGAGGCCAAAGCAAGAAGACGACTGTGCACCACACTCAGAGAGTGGCCCCCACTCTCCACAACTGCAGAAAGCCCAAGCACCGCAAGGGAGGCCCAGGGCGGCCAAAATAAAAAAATTACATGGATAAATAAAACCAAAACAAAGCAGAATGAAATAAAATCCCTTGCGCCACTTCTTAAAGAGTATTTTTTCAAAAGATCCCCAGGTAATTTGTTTGTGCACTGTAGTTTGAAAGCACTATCTTTCTCTGCTCATTGTGTATGTGACCTCAGTGGGGTGGCCGATCTATAACCGGATGGTTCAAGGACAGGACTCAGGCCAACCCAAAGATCAGGAAGAGGCTTCTGCTAACACAATACAAAGGAATCTTTTCTTTCCGGCTTGCTAAAATGATGAGATGAAATCATGAATTGTGGTCATGCATGCGGTCAGGAAGCTGGCGTCTAAATACCACTCCTTCTCCACTTTTGTATATACATCTAATTAGAGAGACCGACAGAGGAGTCCGAGGGGTATATGTGAATAATGTCAATTTTATTACTGAAGAATTAAGCTTGACTAAAAGTCAGAAATGGACTCCCTAACTTCACCCTTAAAAATCGCAGTTATCTGCCTCACAAGGGAATATCCTACCCTAGTAAACTTATCACGTGGCCAGCCATTAATACCAGCATCCTGAAGACAGATTATTCCCCAAAAAGAGAAAGCCACTCAGTTGCATATGTCTGGTTCCTCCAAGCAAATATCATCAGAGGGGAATAGGAGTCCCTGCGTCTCTGGAGGCAGGAGTGGGGAGATATGTACTTCTCCTTCACCCAAAGCTAGCCCTGCTCTCCCCCAGGTGGAAAGGCCAGCTTGAGAATGAAGGTCACCCTGAGCCAAGAGATGGAGTGGTTGTGGATAATGTCAGCATTTATGGCTCTGAGAGAAAGTAGTAAATATCCTATCAGCTGCCAAATTGCTTAAATCAATATCATGTCCTGACTCTAACATACAGGAGAAATAAAACAGAAAATAATTACAATGAACTATGTATTGTGATATATACGTGCTTGAGCATTATTACAAAGGATCAGGGGTCAGCAAGCCTTTACTATAAAGGACAATTTAGTAAACACTGTAGGCTTTGCAGGCCACAGAGAGGCTCCACTGAATACTTTTTTTAAAAAACTACACAGCCTTTTAAAAATGTAAGACTCAATCTTAGCTCATGGGTTGGACAAAAACAGGCTACAGGCTGGATCTGGCCACAAGTTTTTAAACTGCTGGAGCAACAACACTAACTAGACCTACAAGATGTCAGATGCTGGGACCAACTTACTATCAGTAGGTCTGGACTGGGTATGATGAAATAAAGCCTGTAAGGCATATCTGTATATATGCATGTCAGAGCCCCCGAATGCCCTCAGCCCGTGCAGACTCACACAACAGGGCTGCATCAGGGTTAAGTACCATTAGTGCCGCTGCCTCTAAACTAGTGGCTGTTTCTCAGTTTCTGGATGAAACGCACTAAAATATGCCTCTATTTTTACTGCAGTTGTTCTCCTGGATGATTCAGGGCACATTAAAATGACACAGAAATATACTGTACTTATCTGCAAAATGGCATTAAGATCCTGTCTCCTGTAAATGGAAACCAGTCTTCACCTACAAGAATGTCTGGTTAAGTAATGTGAACATCACGTAGGATGCCATGTGCGTACATGCTTAGTCATGTACAACTCTTTGCAACCCTATGGACTATAGCCTGTCAAGCTCATTCCATGGGGTTTTTCAGGAAATAATATTGGAGTGGGTTGCATTTCTTCCTTCAGGGGATGCTTCCAACCCAGGTACAGAACCCATGTCTGCTGCATCTCCTGAACTGGCAGGCAGATTCTTTACCACTGAGCCACCTGGAACGCCTCCAGGATATCATATTCGAAGGAGGAAAATTCTCTAACCAGTGGGACTGTCTGTGCATGTCAGGAAGCTTAGTATCCCTTACCCCTGATCACCAAGGGCCCTGACCCCTCCCAATTACTATGACAACCAGAAACACTCCCAAACATTGCTCCCTGACAAAAGAGGTGGACTCAGAGATGGAACAGAAGGTGATACAATTTCACATAAATATACTTTCAAAATTTCTAAAGTTCCTCCCAGAGGCTTGGAGGGGGACCTGCAAGGTACGGGACCACAGGCTTCAGTGGCATCACCTTCCCAGTCACTCTGCCTCTTCCTTTCGGTGAGAATGGGGAGGGAAACACGGGACCAAGAATCACACCTGCACTGTGACTGCGTTGGTCATCTCCCATGACACTGGTCCTGCCACAAATCAAGCCAAATAATAATCATTCAGAAATGTCTATTATTAAAAAGCATTTCCACATCTGTTATTTTGTTTGATTTCACCACCCTGGCTTTCTCCTGACTTGTGAGAAGAAACAGTGAACCTCAGGGATCTGTCCGGTCACATCTAGGAAGGAAGGAGAGAACTAAGATCAGGTTTCCCAATTTATGCCCTACCCCACCTACCGTTCTGCAGCCAAAAAGTCTCTGTCCGTCGTCCTGCTTGCCAGCCTGGAAGTCACAGGCAGGCACTTCCACGGACACGGTTTGGGGCCTCAGCCACATCAGAGAGATTAGGAGCTTCAAATGAACATGAATGTTCACCCACTTTGATACGGGGTTTGTTTGTTTACTTACTTGTTGTTTCAGTTGGTTTCCGTAAATCCCTTTGCTTTAGAAGACTTGAGATTAAGTTCAGGAAACCTCCAGATATAAAATGGGACCAATGATTTGCAATGGATTTTAAACAATGGCCAACTTAAGAAAGATTCAGTTAATTCTTGTCCAAAGCATTTAGATGTTGCTAGGTGTATGTAAGGAACAAGGCTAAGAAAATGGCTGATGGTAGAGCAGTTCAAACCCCCAGGGATTATATTATTCCTACAAGACTCTGCCAGCCTAGACTTCTATCTCTGCGTTTAAAGCCGTATTCAGAACGTGCCACAAGGCAGGCAAGAGATAACGCGAAGGAAAAGCTTTTGTGCTCTGTCCCCCTGGAATAGAAAACTACTGACTGTGTCTTCTTAGAATTCATGGAGCTTTCAAGAAGTAAACAGTTAGACCTTGGTCAGTTTGATGGTGGAGAAACTGGATACTTCTCTATTCCTGATGACCTAGGTCAGTTCATTTACGTTTTCCCAGATATGCTGCAGTCTATACTTATCAGTGAAAGACACTATTTCCAAGAAACACTCAGAAATCTAAAAGTAACACTTGCTCTAATAGCCTATTTCTACCACCTCCACAAAAACAAAGTTTTATTTAAGGTTTCTGTACCTTAGAGTTATATACCATGCATCCATGCACACACACTGCTAAAAGGAACAAGCAAGTTTGTTCCAAGATGAAAACAAGAGCATAAAGCAAACAAAGCAAAAGCCGTAAGTGGGCAAAGGCCAGTGACGGGCGTGGGGAGGGACCCGGAGAGGAGAGCCACCCGACTGTCAGCAAAAGCGCAGTGTGAATTACAGCTTTTGCAACAAAGAGAATACGATGGAGGCGCCAGAGATATTTCATCATAATCTACATAGACCACTGAGTTTATTTGGTAGTTAAGGAGGTAATGGCTTTCTTTCAAACTCATTTTAAAAGTTCTTTTTTTAATGGTGGCGATAAATGTTTTTTAGTGCGGGGACTATATTCACGAGAGTGGCCACAAGGCCACATTCCATCCTTGCTAAGGATGCTTAATGAGGTGATGCTGCATTCACTAAAATACTCCATGCTATTTCAACAATCTCAGTGTGAGGAGAACTAACTCTCAGGGTAGGAAGATGGTACAGGGAAGAAAAGAGGTATTTTACCCTGTGTGTGAGGCACTCCAGGATTTTTCTTAAGTATGCTGCCAACCAGTTTTTCCCCCGGAGGTCCTAAGTGGCAGGGAAATGTAACTGGGGCATAAAAACAAATTAACAGAAATAATGTATGAAATAAGCTTTTGCCCGTTTCCAATTATAGTATCAAATTATGCTAAAAGGTTGATGAATGTAGTTTAACATCACAGAAAATTTAGGGGCTAGACATGTCACAGTCTTGTCCATTCATAAAATTTAAAATCAACCACTAAGATAAAAGGAAATTCGTATGCTATCTCTCTAGTTTGAAGAGAACATGTGCCTCCTCCAGCATTCTGCAAAACCAACTCAAGTTTTCTTTTTACTATCAATTATCTTATTAACAAATGCTAGTTTGAAAAAATCCCTTATCATCAAATGCCTAGACTATTGAGAAGTATTTAAAATTCATTATAATGGTGTTTGAAACATGTGCTTGAATCCTCACAGCTCCTATGAACATTTAGATGTTTGAGTTTTGGAGAAAAATAGAAAAAGGTGTATCCAGCGGGAAAAACACCTCAAATTATATTTTAAAATCTATTATTTCCATTGCAGTTGATCCCATGGATACACAGATGTGTTTCAGGGTTTTATTACTGCAACTAAGTCTTCACACTGATGTTATTAAAATGCAATAGGTTGAAAACAAAGACAATGAACTGAGGTGGAAAACCAAAGGCAAATCTCAAAACCCAAACTGTGTCCAAGATTAAACAAATATATCTAACATTGAAGAAGCGAAAGTACTGAAGATTGATGAATAATTAAACACCTCAAAAGCAAACCAATGAGGGGGGAAGAGGGTACTTAAAAAAAAAATACCCAGAGATTTAAAGGCATAAATCATGATTTATAACCCATGCCAACTCTGACCTCATAGAAAGCAAGAAAGATCAAAGGTGATGCTTCATCATGTATTTATTGCTTGGCCAAACCATTATTCATCGATCTTCATTTTGAAAGATATATATGGAGTACAAATTCTCATAGAACCATCACAGGGAAATTTTTATGTGCAGAATTTATCATGAAATCTGCAGCTAATAGCACAATATGCCCAATTTGTAATTTGCCTGTCTCTTCTCAGATTTATAGCATCACAGCTTTACAGCCAAAAGATGCAAGCTGCAATGTGTTGTGAGATGGTAGCTGACAGTTCAAATAAAGTCACTATAATTCTGCAGAGACCTTAATCTTTAATTCTCTAATGAAGATACCAGGAAATGACCACCACTGCTGCCTCCACTCACATCCACACATGTGCATGCTTGAAAACGCCACTTGGAAAGATCGCTGCATTGCTGACTTCAAAAACAAAGTCAGACGTCAAAGTTTTGAGTGGGATTGCTTTTTTAATTAAAAATGCATCAATAAAATTACTATAATAGAATTCTCTTTTCTATTCATCTTGGTTGGAGAAACGTAAGATGGTATGACAAGTGTGTCTTTAATTCCAGAATACAGCTTTCCAGTAACAAAACACTGAAACCTATGCTGACCCAAAATATAACTCTGAAACACCTAGAAGACCTCTAGCTACCTTAAGTGATGTCAAAATCTATTTAAATCCCTTTCGACAATTTTATGAGATGACCTAGCAAGGTGACAGGCCTGTTTATTTGAGGAGAAGAAAAAGTCCAGAATTTCTGGACTGGCACCAAAGCTGCTCAGCATGGTCCCAATCAGTGTGGCACAGCACATGTGTTAGCGGAAAACCTCCTCCCAACCCCTCACAGCAGCCACGGCCCCAGGGATGCTCATCTTCAGGCAGGAGCATCCTCATCTATTCACCCAGAACAGAAAATGGGGGTGCAGTGAAGTTTTACTATATGGTGCCCATCAGAGACATACTATGATGGTTAATTTCATGGATCACCTTAGTAGCCATGGGGTGCCCAGATTAGACATAATCTTTGGGTGTGTCTATAAATGTCTTTCTGAATGAGGTTAGCATTTGACTTGGCAAGCTCAGTGAAGTCCAATTTGGTTTCAGTTCAGATCAGTCGCTCAGTCATGTCCGACTCTTTGTGACCCCATGAATCGCAGCACACCAGGCCTCCCTGTTCATCACCATCTCCCGGAGTTCACTCAGACTCACTCCATCGAGTCCGTGATGCCATCCAGCCATCTCATCCTCGGTCGTCCCCTTCTCCTCCTGCCCCCAATCCCTCCCAGCATCAGAGTCTTTTCCAATGAGTCAACTCTTCACATGAGGTGGGCAAAGTACTGGAGCTTCAGCTTCAGCATCATTCCTTCCAAAGAAATCCCAGGGCTGATCTCCTTCAGAATGGACTGATTGGATGTCCTTGCAGTCCAAGGGACTCTCAAGAGTCTTCTCCAACACCACAGTTCAAAAGCATCAATTCTTTGGCACTCAGCTTTCTTCACAGTCCAATTCTCACATCCATACATGACCACTGGAAAAATCATAGCCTTGACTAGACGGATCTTTGTTGGCAAAGTAATGTCTCTGCTTTTGAATATGCTATCTAGGTTGGTCATAACTTTTCTTCCAAGGAGTAAATGTCTTTTAATTTCATGGCTACAATCACCATCTGCAGTGATTTTGGACCCTCCCCCACCCCGCCAAATAAAGTCTGCCACTATTTCCACTGTTTCCCCATCTATTTTCCATGAAGTGATGGGACCAGATGCCATGATCTTTGTTTTCTGAATGTTGAGCTTTAAGCCAACTTTTTCGCTTTCCTCTTTCACTTTCATCAAGAGGCTTTTTAGCTCCTCTTCACTTTCTGCCATAAGGGCTGTGTCATCTGCATATCTGAGGTTATTGATATTTCTCCTGGCAATCTTGATTCCAGTTTGTGCTTCTTCCAGCCCAGCATTTCTCATGATGTACTCTGAATAGAAGTTAAATAAGCAAGGTGACAATATACAGCCTTGACACACTCCTTTTCCTATTTGGAACCAGTCTATTGTTCCATGTCCAGTTCTAACTGTTGCTTCCTGACCCGCATATAGGTTCCTCAAGAGGCAGGTCAGGTGGTCTGGTATTCCCATCTCTTTCAGAATTTTCCACA
>SJYX01002006.1:20377-253127 GCA_006410675.1 Oreotragus oreotragus
ATTGAGTGCAGCACTTTCACAGCATCATCTTTCAGGATTTGAAACAGCTCAACTGGAATTCCATCACCTCTACTAGCTTTGTTCGTAGTGATGCTTTCTAAGGCCCACTTGACTTCACATTCCAGAATGTCTGCCTCTAGGTGAGTGATCACACCATCATGATTATCTGGGTCATGAAGCTCTTTTTTGTACAGTTCTTCCGTGTATTCTTGCCACCTCTTCTTAATATCTTCTGCTTCCGTTAGGTCCATACCATTTCTGTCCTTTATCGAGCCCATCTTTGCATGAAATGTTCCCTTGGTATCTCTAATTTTCTTGACGAGATCTCTGTCTTTCCCATTCTGTTGGTTTCCTCTATCTCTTTGCATTGACCGCTGAGGAAGGCTTTCTTATCTCTCCTTGCTATTCTTTGGAACTCTGCATTTCGATGCTTATATCTTTCCTTTTCTCCTTGGCTTTTCGACTCTCTTCTTTTCACAGCCATTTGTAAGGCCTCCCCAGACAGCCATTTTGCTTTTTTGCATTTCTTTTCCATGAGGATGGTCTTGATCCCTGTCTCCTGTACAATGTCACAAACCTCCATCCAGAATAGAGGGCGAGGAAGGAGGAACTGGCCCCTTTTCCATCCTGCCTGCCGGAGGTGGGACATCTCAGCTCATCCCTTCCTGTCCCGGGGACTGGGACTTACCACCACTGGCTGCCCTGGTTCTCAAGCCATCTGACTCAGCCTGCAACTCCACCAGCTTGCCTGTACCTCCAGCTTACAGTATGTGTCCTACTGGTTCTGTTTCTCTGGAGAACTTTACCTAACACAGATTTAATAAGTTCAGTGGGTTCCAAGGTCAGACTGGGTTTGTAAGTTCCACGCTCAATGAAGTTCTACATGGTTCATCACTTTAGGACCTTTCAGAGCCTCTTAGTACAAGGTACACTATGACTTCCTGAAGTGAGGTAATCCCTCAGAGCTCCTTCTAGACGGAGGTACCCACAAAAGCCGTGAGCGTGACTAGCTTCTCTAGAAGGCAGCTTCCTGGTTGCCTCCAAGGCCTTGGGGTCAGACAAACCCAAACCAAAATCCAGCTGGGCTACTTTTCCAGTTGTGTGAGCTTTGGCATTTATTTCAGCACCTCGGGCCACCGTTTCTTCATCTGTAAACTCACAATGAGAGCATACTCTTAGTTAAGGTTCAAAGAAAAAAATAGTAGTGACTATGAGACCCTCTCCAGAGAAGGCAGGATAGAAACAGGAACCGATAAGAACGGTCCTTCATTGAGCATGTGGCAAGCATCTGTCCCACTGCAGCTGCACAGCTTCCATACCCACTTCCCAGCGGTGGCCCAGCTCCCCCCGGGGAGCCACCTGTTCTCCACACGTGGTTTCTGTGGGATGGTAACTGCAGACACGCACAGTAACTGTGGAAGTCAAAGCACGGGGCTCCTTCCTCCCCACGCCCAAGTCCTCTGGTACAGACAGAGGGGGCCATATTACTTAAGCTCAGTCATCAGCATTCTTTCCATCAGGACTCCTGAGCCTTTGGGGATCATCAGGTTAGAGGTCAGCTGTGGCAGCAGGAATGTTCCTATGATCCAGGTGATGCTGGGCTCCCTACCTATTCCCACTTCTGGGGCATTCAATTTACTGAACCCCCCAAATCCATCCAATCAACCTTATCAATATGAAACCAACATTCTTTGCCAATGGTGCTCTGATCAGTAGAGGTACAAGCCTAGGACAGTTGAGCTCTGGTCCTTGATGGAATCCAAAGAGGAAGATAAAAAGGACAGGAATGTCTCTAAATGAAGAATAAACCAAACATGTACCTAGTTCATGTGTGGGTCTCATGGGTCCACTTCTAAAAATAAAGGAACTCAGACTGCATCCTTCAGGATCCTGCCAGAAAAAAAATGGAAACTTCTCTGCATTTGACACAGAGGGAATTAAAAGCAGGAAATTGATTACCCAAAGGAGGAAAGAGCTGAGAAGCCAAAAACAGACAGTAAGATGGCCCCAGAAAAAATCAACAGCAGAAAGGCCTTACAGCCCTAAAGCAACCAAGGGAAGTACATGCGTGCAAAGCCACTTCAGTCGTGTCCAGCTCCTTGAGATCTTGATTGTAGCCTGCCGGGCTCCTCTATCCATGGAATTCTCCAGGCAGGAATACTGAAGTGGGTTTCCATGTCCTCCTCCAGGGCATCTTCCCAACCCCGGGATCGAACCTGTGTCCCCTGCCTTTGCAGGCGTGTCCTTTACCACTAGCGCAGCCTAGGAAGCCCAACAGAGGGAAGGGGTTGCCTTATTCAAGCAGAAGCTGAGGGCTGAAGCCACAGGGAAATCAAGGTTGCTGCCAGAGACACTGCCCAGGGCAGAAAGGTGAGGATGGGAGAAAACAGACCCTGGCTTGCCCTGCCTCTGCCTCCAACCTCCCTCCCACGCACCCCACTGGCCTGACCGAGGCAGGTGATACAGGAACCTGGAGGGACCACCCCTCTGCCCCCAGAATGGATTCTAGGCAAATAATCCCAGGACTGGCAAACCAACCCTCACACATAAAAGTGTGTTATGTCTACAAATAGGCTTTGGGTCACGTGGTTCTCGGCTCCTTGCAAACCTCCTGGCCTAATCCTGTTCCATCTATTCAAGTGAGAAAAAGTACTTTCATCCGCCCACCTCCTACAACCCAAGTCCCGTTCATCTCCCCCTCAACAAAAACCTACAAAAGCGTTTTATTCACCTCTCCTCCAGACGTTCTATGCACTTACTGGTCTCAGAGGCTTCCAAAACTCTTCATTTTAATAAGTATTTTATCTCACACTGAAAGCCAAGTGGAATATACTTGCTGTATTTATCATTTCTGTGGTTAATAAAATCTCTAAGAAACAAAATAAGGATGAATCCACAGGCCTTTCTGGTCTCATGACAAGAAGGATATATTTTAGAGAGGCTGTATTGGGTGGAATTAGGATTCCTTCAACCAAATTTAATATAAGTTTTCCTCCAGGGGAATTTCTGATGAGATTGTCCTGCAAAGGGACTGTCTCCTAATGGGATTAGCTGATCAAGATTACATTGTGCTGTTAAGTAGCCATTTTAGAAGAAAATACAACCAGGAGGGGGGTAAACACAGCGGGTGAATACAGCTTGCTGGCACAGCCTGGAGAGCTAGGTTGGTAGCCTTTTCTGCATCTGGTGGAAACTGGCAAAGTGAAGTTGAAACTATTTACCTCAGATTGGGACTTTAAATAACCTACATGGCTGGCACTCGAACCCAGGCAAAACTCATGGTACTTGGTTTCAGGACCTAATGAAGCTCAGGTTCTTGATGTCTCACACAAGAAAGAATTCAGTGAGACACAAAGTGACAGGAAGAAGTGGATTTATTCAGATTCAGAGAGAAGCACACTCCACAGACAAGAGTGTAGGCCATCACAGAGGGTGAGTGCAGCCTCGAAATGTGGCATGGTTAGTTTTTATAATTTCACATGCTAATAAGCGGGAGGGTTATTCCAACTACTTTTGGGAAGGGGTGAGGATTTCCAGGATTTGAGCCACCTCCCACTGCTTGGTCTTTTGACAGTGCCTTGACAGAATCAAGATTGCCGAGAGAAATATCAATAACCTCAGATATGCAGATGACACCACCCTTATGGCAGAAAGTGAAGAGGAACTAAAAAGTCTCTTGATGAAAGTGAAAGAAGAGAGTGAAAAAGTTGGCTTAAAGCTCAACTTTCAGAAAACAAAGATCATGGCATCCGGTCCAATCACTTCATGGGAAATAGATGGGGAAACAGTGGAAACAGTGTCAGACTTTATTTTTCTGGGCTCCAAAATCACTGCAGATGGTGACTACAGCCATGAAATTAAAAGACACTTACTCCTTGGAAGAAAAGTTATGACCAACCTAGATAGTATATTCAAAAGCAGAGACATTACTTTGCCGACTAAGGTCTGCCTAGTCAAGGCTATGGTTTTTCCTGTGGTCATGTATGGATGTGAAAGTTGGACTGTGAAGAAAGCTGAGCGCCGAAGAATCGATGCTTTTGAACTGTGGTGTTGGAGAAGACTCTTGAGAGTCCCTTGGACTGCAAAGAGATCCAACCAGTCCATTCTGAAGGAGATCAACCCCNGAATTGATGCTTTTGAACTGTGGTGTTGGAGAAGACTCTTGAGAGTCCCCTGGACTGCAAGGAGATCCAACCAGTCCATTCTGAAGGGGATCAGCCCTGGGATTTCTTTGGAAGGAATGATGCTGAAGCTGAAACTCCAGTACTTTGGCCACCTGATGCGAAGAGTTGACTCATTGGAAAAGACTCTGATGCTGGGAGGGATTGGGGGCAGGAGGAGAAGGGGACGACTGAGGATGAGATGGCTGGATGGCATCACGGACTCGATGGACGTGAGTCTGAGTGAACTCCGGGAGTTGGTGATGGACAGGGAGGCCTGGCACGCTGCAACTCATGGGGTCGCAAAGAGTCGGACACGACTGAGCGCCTGACCTGAACTGAACTGGACTGTCATGGCGCCTCTGGGTGTGCCATTTCACTTTCTGACTGAAGATCAAGGTCTAGTCTTATCTGCCATCTTGGTCCCATTTGATTCTAACTGGTTTTTGTTGTGGGCTTCCCTCATAGCTCAGTTGATAAATCATCCGCCTGCAATGCAGGAGACCCAGGTTCAGTATCCCTGGGTCACAAAGATCCCCTGGAGAAGGAAATGGCAACCCACTCCAGTAGTCTTGCCTGGAGAATTCCATGCAGAGAGGAGACTGGTGGGGCGGGGGCGGGGGCGGGTGGCCTGGTGTATCTGAGCTGAGCACTCTCCTCAAGAACAGATTGGAAAGAGATTTGATCTTGATGTAGACCACTGACTTTCTCTTTATACCAGGGTCATGGGGCATTTCAACTATGGTGACAGACCTGGCCAGTGGTGTCCCTGTGGACTGGGGTGACCGTGCCAGCAACCGAGGAACACTCAGCCCTCTGTGGAGCATCCTACACTTCTCTTTTCAAGGGAGTGGGGCAGTGGGCTCATATGTTCAGACCAGTGATTCCTCTGAACAATAGTAACCCTGGCTCCTCCAGGAGCCTTTGTTTGAGAAAAACAGTGGGAACACAATCAAGAAATGGATTAGAAACAGCCCAAAACACACCTGAAGACAAAGCAATCTTTGAAGCAGGAATTTTCCAAAGGCCAGGCGTTGGGTGGGAGCTGTGATTCTCCCCGAGTGCAGGAAGTAAGGACCAGCACTGACTGCAGAGGATGCTGAAACAACAGTAATACTGCCTAGTCATCAGTCTCCACTCACTGTCACCACGCACTGGCAATGCAAGAAACCAGGGTTGGAACCTGCCGTGTCAAGGCAAATTCCTCAACCTTCTGAGCCTCAGGGCCTCACCTGCCAAAGCATGACGCCACCACTGGCCTCAGAGAAGCGTGCAAGGGTTCAGTTAACGTGCAAGTACATGTTAAGCACTCATGCCAGCACCCAGCACACTGTAAATGGTCAATAAGTGATGAATACCTGCTACTGTTGTTATCTGAACAAACTGTCACCAAAAGACTGAAAGAAGATAAATGTGCTGCATAGGATAAAGATTACTCATGTGACAAAGGATGTCAAATAAATGTCGTTTAACTAGGGGAAGCATGTGGTGGCTATTGGCATGGCTAATATCAGATTACAGCAGTCACAACAGAGAGAAAAATCTACCTCTCTAGTGTGTCATGTGGCTATCGATCAATCAGAACCCCTTGGGGAGGTCTGGTCTTTCACCCAGAGAAGGCCGGCTGAAGAGAGAGACGACGGGGGAGGAAGAAGAGAAAGGAATGGGAAGGAGGGGAAGGAAGAGAGAAATTTCTTTCACTGGTCCCTGAATTGGATCTCATAAACCCCAAGAGGATTGGAAGAGAGAACCAGTTTGAAATGAGCCAATAACAGAACTGGTACAAAGCCTCTGAAATATCTCCAAGAATCCGTCAGTGACAGACCTGTGGCTGTCAAGGAGAATGGAGGTCAGGGGAGAGATGAATTGGGAGTTTGGGATTAGCATATCCAAACTATTATATACAGAATGGATAAACAACAGAGTCCTACTGTGTAACACATAGAACCATATTCAATATTCTGAGATACACCATAATGAAAAATATGAAAAACAACGTGTTTATATGTGCTTGTATATGTATACACATATACATAAGTACATATGCATGTATAACTGAATCACTTTGCTGTGCAGTAGAAATTAACACAACATTGTAAATCAACTAAACTGCAATCAAATAAATATTTTTTTAAAAACCTACAGTGTTTTTCTCTCTCCTCTTAGGAGACATTCCAAAAGACATGACAAAACATGGCCACGTAGGTCAGAGGTTTTTAATAAATTTCTGAGAAGGAGTACTGTAAAACATAAACTCCCTTTAACAAAAATCTAGACTTGGAAACGTAAAGTCAACTACGCCAAAATATCAACAGAGTTAAGTCAGGGAAGTACAAGAATCCCCTAGGACCCTCCTGGTCCTCTTGCATTAGACATGGTGGACCCTTTTTTTTTTCTCCCAAAGAGGAAAATAGGTCAGTTTCTTAAGATCCTGGAATTGAAGTAGAAGAAGAATTTTTCTCCAAGTTCATTTGAAAATAAACAAGACATTATGGAACACTGAGGGTTTAACAACAGGGGTGGAGAAGCAAAGGAGCAAATTACAGGACAAAGGAAATGCTTTACACCATCAGAAATAAAAGCTAAACCCCAATTATAGTGATACATCTTTAATCAAATATCATCATAGACATAGGTCCAACCAAAATCTTGTTATAAGCAGCTTATAAATTAGGTTTTTGGGACTGAGAGGCATAATCTTTCTTCAGATCTGGACTGTGGAATCCCTACCGTAATTCAAACCAAAGCTATGGAAAAAGTTAGAGATAGTTATGTACTTAATTCGTGAGGCACTATTTTCAAATAACTGCCATTTTCTAGAACCTCAGGGCTCCTATAATCCAAAGATCATAAACACACTGGATGGCCAAGAAGATGGGGGAAACTTAACTTTTGTACATAAGGAGGATTTTTAACTTGAATTTCGGCCCATTTGATTAGGGACTGAGTAAAATTATATACTGAGTTTCCTAGGTGGCGCTAGTGGTAAAGAATTCACCTGCCAATACAGGTAGATGTAGGAGACAATGTAGGAGATGGAGGGTTCAATTCCTGGGTCACAAAGATCCCCTGGCGGAGGGCATGACAGCCCACTCCAGTATTCTTGCCTGGAGAAGCCCACGGACAGAGGAGCCCAGCAGGCTACAGTCTGCTGTAGCCTATAGCATAGTCTATAGGCTATGTTCAACCTACCAAAAGAAACCAATGTGCTCAAAATATGATAAGAATCCTCAAATAGGATTCTTATCAATAAAGGAGTCTTAGACTCCACCGTGGTGGCTTAGATAGTAAAGAATTTCCATCCAATGTGGGAGACCTGGGTTCAATCCCTGGGTTGGGAAGATCCCCTGGAGAAGGGAATGGCTATCCACTCCAGTATTCCTACCTGGAGAATTCCATGGACAGAGGAGCCTGGTGGGCTACAGCCCATGAGATCACAGAGAGTCAGACACAACTGAGTGACCCACACTTTCAGACTCCACCCAAACCTGCTGAATCAATTTCTTAGACTAGAGCATCTTACCTAGTTTCCCAGGCAATTCTTAGACACACTCCACCTTGAAAAACCTCTGATTTGGAAACTGTTAAAAGAACGTGATAATTCAACAGTTCCTTCAAGATCTACTAAACAGCTCTTCATTCGCTCATTTGAAATGCACGCCCTACAATCTCTCTTGAGATTATTTTCTGATTGGCCTTCTGCTAACCAGGTAAAGGCCATTCTGCATCAGCAGTAAGTGACAGTTTCTAAAATCAAGTGAGTTTCTTAAAGCCACATACACACATGGTAAGAACGCACAATACTCCTCCCGGGAACCCACAGCAACTTGCCTAGGGTCGCAGACTGCTCCCCACATGTTCCCCTAAATTCAAGGACCTTTTATGATGAGGAATTAAATGTCTCTGGCATACAGAGAGAAATTAATTAGCATCTACCAAATGAGAAGTATTTCATTCCCTGCATGAAGTTATATTTTGCTTTTGTCACAGCCCAAAAAACACGGAGAAAATCTCTGTAAGAATTAGTTATGCCCTATGGTTTCTGGTGGAGCTGCAGAAACTACCCCTTGGGCTGTTATTTGCAGTATTTACATTTTTTTTTTTTTTTACTGAATTATCAAGTGAAAATCCAATTGTTTCTAATGGTGCTCACTCTGTGTGTTTCCCATTCCCACATATGAGAAAGGGTTTATTATCCATTTGTAGTAATTAAGACACTGATGTTATATAGACCCATAAAATTCCTTCATTAAGCCAGCAAAGAGCTTTTCATCAAAATCACTGTAGCTAAATATTTATTTAAAAATAAAAACAAAATTAAAATGAAGAACTCCCATGACCAAAAAGAAAAAAACCACTCTCAGTTTGGAAAGTGGTGGTGAGCATCGCAGAGTTTCAAAGCACATAACTATATTTTCTTACAGAGTAGAAATGGCCCTAACCAGCAATCAATCATGGCTAGCTATAAAGAAATGAAGTAATTAACCATAAGGAAATAATTCAGCAAGATGCTAACAGTTTAATAACATGTAAGTATTTGCATTTAAGCATTATTGTTTCTAAATGGTTTCATAATTGTTTTAGATTTGCAAAAGGTGCTAACATGTGAACAAAAACAGAGCAAGACAAGATTCTGTGATGGATCTGTTCAGCTGGATGTGTTATTAGATCCAGGAATGAGGTCTCCATGGCCCAGGTGGAGTTTAGACCACAGGCTCTTTGCAGAGCTAGTCTGCACAGGGCAAACTCAACAGCTCTCAGAAGCACACACACTTCCCCTGCCAGGGGAAAAAGCAGGAAATCCAACAAATCTCTTTCATGAGGAGAAACATCTCATGTTGCTCTCCTCCTGTCACTGGGGAAGTTCATTTAGGAAGCCAGAGCTGAGGAAGCAAAACATGTTGATTGGAACGTGTGAGCACTTCCCACTGTGCGGCAGAGGGATCAAGCTTTTATTAGAAAGCCCTTTCTTCATCTTTGAGGCGCTACAAAAAGAGCCAAGAAGCAAGCTGCAGTTGTCTGTTAGCAAAGCCTTCCGCTCACAGTGGAAGCTTTCTGCATTTCCATCCTCAACCACGCGAAGAAACAGGCATCTCTCTCCATTTTTCATCAAATTCTGGAAGAGTGGCTCTCTCCCAGCACTTCAGGGATCTCTTCTCGGGGTGCCATGAGCTCTCTATAAACATTCTGCTTTTGTCTCCTGCCTTCATGTCTATGAAATCTTTAAAAGTATCTGAAGACTGGGAAATACCACTGAGTTCTCCTTGGCAAACATTTATATTGACACCAATTAATGTAACATCCACGGATACAAGTTAATGAAAGAACGGATAATGGGGGACTTTGGATGAAAATCATATTGTTGCCAAGTAAAGGCCAACAAGACCCCTTGGTGTGCCCTAGGAGGAGAGACATCTGGAGAGAAGGGAGTGGCCCAGCTTAAGGCCTGACATCAGCCAGCCTCACAGGCAGAGAGCACCAAGCAGTCAGGAGCACCTCATACCAAAACAATGGCCCCTTTAACTTTCAATGAATATTGTTAATTTAAATGTCATTGGTTTTATTCCTATGTGACCTGTAAAATCTGTGAAAATTTTACAGTTGAATAGCAGACCTGAGAGCTATCATCTGGGCATTACTGATATCCGGGGGCGGGTAAGTCTCTGTTAATGGGGCCTGCCCTGTGCATTGTAGGCTGTTTAGCAGCATCCCCGGCCTTTACTCACTAGACACCAGCAGCAACCCCCTTCACTGGCGACAGCCAACAACCTGTTCAGACATTCCTAAGTGTCCTCTGAAGGACAAAAACGGTTCCCAGTTGAGAACCAGCTCACCTCGAGTCTGAGACAGGGTCCAGGCAGGAAAGAGGGGACACACGGAGACTGGGTCATGCGCGGGGAGTTTAACATGGAAACTGTTAAAATGTGGGGAGGAAGGAGGGAAAGACTTTTCCCAAAGGACTTGAAAAGAGTTGGGGAGAAACATCAAAGTGTTAGTCGCACAGTCGTGTCCGACTCGTTGCAACCCCACGGATTGTAGCCCACCAGGCTCCTCTATCCCCAGGATTTCCCAAGCAAGAACACTGGAGTGGGTTGCCATTCCCTTTTCCAAAGATCTTCCCAACCCAGGGATCAAACCTGGGTCTCCCAGATTGCAGGCAGATTCTTTATCATCTGAGCCACCAGGGAAGCCGCAAGGGGCAAAATTTTAGAAAAGCACAGTGTCAGAGTGAGAGGAGATGGGATGGGGATGCGGGGAAGAGATGCTCAGCTGGACCCCAGCTGCTCCCAGCATCCCAGCCCAGGCACCAGCCAGGAGGAAAGAAAGCCCGCTGACATCCACTCAGCCCAGATGTCTCCAGCCCCAGCTGCCATTTGGCTGCACCCACACAAAAAGCTCCAAGTGAGAAGTGACCACCTAAGTCAGTCCAACAACAGACCCACGAGAAATACTAAAAGGCCGCTTTCTAACCCAGTAAACCTTGGGGTGGGTTATGTGGCAATAGATATCCAGGCTAAGAATAATCAAGATGTTCATCAACAGTTCCCAGTGTATATACTGAATTTAACAGACACATACAGAGCATCATCTACACTATTTTAAGAAAACTAAAGACAATATAACCACCCTGCCATATTCTTAATTTCTGAGTCTGAACCCATTTGGCTCCTTATGTCTGTTTGCTACACTTGCAGGACCTGAGAAGGAGGATGATCAGTGAGGACCCAAACCACCAACAGGGCCCCACATGTCTTCTCCCACAGAGCACTGGAGCATTCACCAGATGTACAGGTGTGTTCACAGTGTCACAAGTGTCCGGGGGAATCAATGGGAGAATGTCTCTTTAGCCTTTTACATTCAGCTCTGTGAGATGGATACCCAAGAGTGTGTAGAAAAACACTGTTCCTTTTTTATTTGTTGCTCCACATTCCAAGGAAATAGAGGAGCCAGTGAGGGCTGGAGGCAGAGAGAAATCAAGATGTCAGACTTCATACCATTATCTGACAGCTGAGCTTCCTCTAACAGGGTTGGGCTCTCCATACCTGGCTCCTCATTTCATCAGGATGAATTATCCCCCAGGAAGGGCCTCAGCCCTCATGCTAATTGGCTTCCCAAGGTGCCCACTCCATCAGGAGAGACAAGGCCAGACTTTCTGAATTCCTCTTAGGCTCCTCTAGAAAGCCTGCTCCCGACAAATGAAACAGTGGAGAATACTGACAATCTAACAGATTAATCAGTGTAACAGAGTGACCCAGGAGTCAGAATTTAAATTTGTTTTTTAGCAAGAAGCTGACAGCTGCTTCTCTGCAGAGCAAGGTTAGCAGCTCAAATGGCTCCAGGCAGGGGTGATCCTCAAAGTATTTACCAACTGGTACCACCTGGGCCCCAAGGGGTTCAGTACCATCCCCATCAGCATGTATCAGCCCTGCCTACCTGGACCAGCAGGAGAAGGGAAGGAGTGGGCACAGGGGCTGTAGAAGAGGAAAGCTCACGCTTGCTATATGGCTGCTGTCAGCTCCAGACAATGGCAGATGTGGGAATACAAGCCACGTGCTCTCAGATACACAGAATTTCCCGCCCCACCCCCCCCCACCGCCAAAGAGGCTCCAACTGACTTCTCTATGAAATTGAAATGCCAACAACTTGTTTGAAATTTCACAACAAAAGAAGAAAACTCTTTGTAGGCCAAACCAAATACAGATATATATGACCCCTTTGTGTCAGCTCTTCACTGCTGCACCAAAGGAAGAAACGGACAGTCCCCCGGAGCAAACTGCCACTGTTCTACTGTTCTACGTAGGGGAATCTGATAGCCTCTTCATAAGCAGCAAGGCTCCTGGGCTTTCACACTTTGAAGGGATTAATCTGTTGGCCCTCTAAGTTAGCAAAGCCCTCCTCCACTCTTGCATTAGACATGGTGGACCCTTTTTTTTTTCTCCCAAAGAGGAAAATAGGTCAGTTTCTTAAGATCCTGGAATTGAAGTAGAAGAAGAATTTTTCTCCAAGTTCATTTGAAAATAAACAAGACATTATGGAACACTGAGGGTTTAACAACAGGGGTGGAGAAGCAAAGGAGCAAATTACAGGACAAAGGAAATGCTTTACACCATCAGAAATAAAAGCTAAACCCCAATTATAGTGATACATCTTTAATCAAATATCATCATAGACATAGGTCCAACCAAAATCTTGTTATAAGCAGCTTATAAATTAGGTTTTTGGGACTGAGAGGCATAATCTTTCTTCAGATCTGGACTGTGGAATCCCTACCGTAATTCAAACCAAAGCTATGGAAAAAGTTAGAGATAGTTATGTACTTAATTCGTGAGGCACTATTTTCAAATAACTGCCATTTTCTAGAACCTCAGGGCTCCTATAATCCAAAGATCATAAACACACTGGATGGCCAAGAAGATGGGGGAAACTTAACTTTTGTACATAAGGAGGATTTTTAACTTGAATTTCGGCCCATTTGATTAGGGACTGAGTAAAATTATATACTGAGTTTCCTAGGTGGCGCTAGTGGTAAAGAATTCACCTGCCAATACAGGTAGATGTAGGAGACAATGTAGGAGATGGAGGGTTCAATTCCTGGGTCACAAAGATCCCCTGGCGGAGGGCATGACAGCCCACTCCAGTATTCTTGCCTGGAGAAGCCCACGGACAGAGGAGCCCAGCAGGCTACAGTCTGCTGTAGCCTATAGCATAGTCTATAGGCTATGTTCAACCTACCAAAAGAAACCAATGTGCTCAAAATATGATAAGAATCCTCAAATAGGATTCTTATCAATAAAGGAGTCTTAGACTCCACCGTGGTGGCTTAGATAGTAAAGAATTTCCATCCAATGTGGGAGACCTGGGTTCAATCCCTGGGTTGGGAAGATCCCCTGGAGAAGGGAATGGCTATCCACTCCAGTATTCCTACCTGGAGAATTCCATGGACAGAGGAGCCTGGTGGGCTACAGCCCATGAGATCACAGAGAGTCAGACACAACTGAGTGACCCACACTTTCAGACTCCACCCAAACCTGCTGAATCAATTTCTTAGACTAGAGCATCTTACCTAGTTTCCCAGGCAATTCTTAGACACACTCCACCTTGAAAAACCTCTGATTTGGAAACTGTTAAAAGAACGTGATAATTCAACAGTTCCTTCAAGATCTACTAAACAGCTCTTCATTCGCTCATTTGAAATGCACGCCCTACAATCTCTCTTGAGATTATTTTCTGATTGGCCTTCTGCTAACCAGGTAAAGGGCATTCTGCATCAGCAGTAAGTGACAGTTTCTAAAATCAAGTGAGTTTCTTAAAGCCACATACACACATGGTAAGAACGCACAATACTCCTCCCGGGAACCCACAGCAACTTGCCTAGGGTCGCAGACTGCTCCCCACATGTTCCCCTAAATTCAAGGACCTTTTATGATGAGGAATTAAATGTCTCTGGCATACAGAGAGAAATTAATTAGCATCTACCAAATGAGAAGTATTTCATTCCCTGCATGAAGTTATATTTTGCTTTTGTCACAGCCCAAAAAACACGGAGAAAATCTCTGTAAGAATTAGTTATGCCCTATGGTTTCTGGTGGAGCTGCAGAAACTACCCCTTGGGCTGTTATTTGCAGTATTTACATTTTTTTTTTTTTTTACTGAATTATCAAGTGAAAATCCAATTGTTTCTAATGGTGCTCACTCTGTGTGTTTCCCATTCCCACATATGAGAAAGGGTTTATTATCCATTTGTAGTAATTAAGACACTGATGTTATATAGACCCATAAAATTCCTTCATTAAGCCAGCAAAGAGCTTTTCATCAAAATCACTGTAGCTAAATATTTATTTAAAAATAAAAACAAAATTAAAATGAAGAACTCCCATGACCAAAAAGAAAAAAACCACTCTCAGTTTGGAAAGTGGTGGTGAGCATCGCAGAGTTTCAAAGCACATAACTATATTTTCTTACAGAGTAGAAATGGCCCTAACCAGCAATCAATCATGGCTAGCTATAAAGAAATGAAGTAATTAACCATAAGGAAATAATTCAGCAAGATGCTAACAGTTTAATAACATGTAAGTATTTGCATTTAAGCATTATTGTTTCTAAATGGTTTCATAATTGTTTTAGATTTGCAAAAGGTGCTAACATGTGAACAAAAACAGAGCAAGACAAGATTCTGTGATGGATCTGTTCAGCTGGATGTGTTATTAGATCCAGGAATGAGGTCTCCATGGCCCAGGTGGAGTTTAGACCACAGGCTCTTTGCAGAGCTAGTCTGCACAGGGCAAACTCAACAGCTCTCAGAAGCACACACACTTCCCCTGCCAGGGGAAAAAGCAGGAAATCCAACAAATCTCTTTCATGAGGAGAAACATCTCATGTTGCTCTCCTCCTGTCACTGGGGAAGTTCATTTAGGAAGCCAGAGCTGAGGAAGCAAAACATGTTGATTGGAACGTGTGAGCACTTCCCACTGTGCGGCAGAGGGATCAAGCTTTTATTAGAAAGCCCTTTCTTCATCTTTGAGGCGCTACAAAAAGAGCCAAGAAGCAAGCTGCAGTTGTCTGTTAGCAAAGCCTTCCGCTCACAGTGGAAGCTTTCTGCATTTCCATCCTCAACCACGCGAAGAAACAGGCATCTCTCTCCATTTTTCATCAAATTCTGGAAGAGTGGCTCTCTCCCAGCACTTCAGGGATCTCTTCTCGGGGTGCCATGAGCTCTCTATAAACATTCTGCTTTTGTCTCCTGCCTTCATGTCTATGAAATCTTTAAAAGTATCTGAAGACTGGGAAATACCACTGAGTTCTCCTTGGCAAACATTTATATTGACACCAATTAATGTAACATCCACGGATACAAGTTAATGAAAGAACGGATAATGGGGGACTTTGGATGAAAATCATATTGTTGCCAAGTAAAGGCCAACAAGACCCCTTGGTGTGCCCTAGGAGGAGAGACATCTGGAGAGAAGGGAGTGGCCCAGCTTAAGGCCTGACATCAGCCAGCCTCACAGGCAGAGAGCACCAAGCAGTCAGGAGCACCTCATACCAAAACAATGGCCCCTTTAACTTTCAATGAATATTGTTAATTTAAATGTCATTGGTTTTATTCCTATGTGACCTGTAAAATCTGTGAAAATTTTACAGTTGAATAGCAGACCTGAGAGCTATCATCTGGGCATTACTGATATCCGGGGGCGGGTAAGTCTCTGTTAATGGGGCCTGCCCTGTGCATTGTAGGCTGTTTAGCAGCATCCCCGGCCTTTACTCACTAGACACCAGCAGCAACCCCCTTCACTGGCGACAGCCAACAACCTGTTCAGACATTCCTAAGTGTCCTCTGAAGGACAAAAACGGTTCCCAGTTGAGAACCAGCTCACCTCGAGTCTGAGACAGGGTCCAGGCAGGAAAGAGGGGACACACGGAGACTGGGTCATGCGCGGGGAGTTTAACATGGAAACTGTTAAAATGTGGGGAGGAAGGAGGGAAAGACTTTTCCCAAAGGACTTGAAAAGAGTTGGGGAGAAACATCAAAGTGTTAGTCGCACAGTCGTGTCCGACTCGTTGCAACCCCACGGATTGTAGCCCACCAGGCTCCTCTATCCCCAGGATTTCCCAAGCAAGAACACTGGAGTGGGTTGCCATTCCCTTTTCCAAAGATCTTCCCAACCCAGGGATCAAACCTGGGTCTCCCAGATTGCAGGCAGATTCTTTATCATCTGAGCCACCAGGGAAGCCGCAAGGGGCAAAATTTTAGAAAAGCACAGTGTCAGAGTGAGAGGAGATGGGATGGGGATGCGGGGAAGAGATGCTCAGCTGGACTCCAGCTGCTCCCAGCATCCCAGCCCAGGCACCAGCCAGGAGGAAAGAAAGCCCGCTGACATCCACTCAGCCCAGATGTCTCCAGCCCCAGCTGCCATTTGGCTGCAACCACACAAAAAGCTCCAAGTGAGAAGTGACCACCTAAGTCAGTCCAACAACAGACCCACGAGAAATACTAAAAGGCCGCTTTCTAACCCAGTAAACCTTGGGGTGGGTTATGTGGCAATAGATATCCAGGCTAAGAATAATCAAGATGTTCATCAACAGTTCCCAGTGTATATACTGAATTTAACAGACACATACAGAGCATCATCTACACTATTTTAAGAAAACTAAAGACAATATAACCACCCTGCCATATTCTTAATTTCTGAGTCTGAACCCATTTGGCTCCTTATGTCTGTTTGCTATACACTTGCAGGACCTGAGAAGGAGGATGATCAGTGAGGACCCAAACCACCAACAGGGCCCCACATGTCTTCTCCCACAGAGCACTGGAGCATTCACCAGATGTACAGGTGTGTTCACAGTGTCACAAGTGTCCGGGGGAATCAATGGGAGAATGTCTCTTTAGCCTTTTACATTCAGCTCTGTGAGATGGATACCCAAGAGTGTGTAGAAAAACACTGTTCCTTTTTTATTTGTTGCTCCACATTCCAAGGAAATAGAGGAGCCAGTGAGGGCTGGAGGCAGAGAGAAATCAAGATGTCAGACTTCATACCATTATCTGACAGCTGAGCTTCCTCTAACAGGGTTGGGCTCTCCATACCTGGCTCCTCATTTCATCAGGATGAATTATCCCCCAGGAAGGGCCTCAGCCCTCATGCTAATTGGCTTCCCAAGGTGCCCACTCCATCAGGAGAGACAAGGCCAGACTTTCTGAATTCCTCTTAGGCTCCTCTAGAAAGCCTGCTCCCGACAAATGAAACGGTGGAGAATACTGACAATCTAACAGATTAATCAGTGTAACAGAGTGACCCAGGAGTCAGAATTTAAATTTGTTTTTTAGCAAGAAGCTGACAGCTGCTTCTCTGCAGAGCAAGGTTAGCAGCTCAAATGGCTCCAGGCAGGGGTGATCCTCAAAGTATTTACCAACTGGTACCACCTGGGCCCCAAGGGGTTCAGTACCATCCCCATCAGCATCTATCAGCCCTGCCTACCTGGACCAGCAGGAGAAGGGAAGGAGTGGGCACAGGGGCTGTAGAAGAGGAAAGCTCACGCTTGCTATATGGCTGCTGTCAGCTCCAGACAATGGCAGATGTGGGAATACAAGCCACGTGCTCTCAGATACACAGAATTTCCCGCCCCACCCCCCCCCACCGCCAAAGAGGCTCCAACTGACTTCTCTATGAAATTGAAATGCCAACAACTTGTTTGAAATTTCACAACAAAAGAAGAAAACTCTTTGTAGGCCAAACCAAATACAGATATATATGACCCCTTTGTGTCAGCTCTTCACTGCTGCACCAAAGGAAGAAACGGACAGTCCCCCGGAGCAAACTGTCACTGTTCTACTGTTCTACGTAGGGGAATCTGATAGCCTCTTCATAAGCAGCAAGGCTCCTGGGCTTTCACACTTTGAAGGGATTAATCTGTTGGCCCTCTAAGTTAGCAAAGCCCTCCTCCCGCTTGCTGGGCAGACCCCTGGAATAAGAAAAGTCAAATAAGCATCAAGTTCCAGGACCTTCCTGGAAGTAGCTATATTATAGATAGCTGCTACCTCCAAATTAAACATTTTAGAAAATCATCAGGATAGACTGGGATGAGATATGAAATAAGTCCTCCAAAGAGAGCTTCAAAACGGGGAAGAAGTCTTGACCGTACTCCAGACTCAAGAGTTTCCCAAGATATTAATGCTTTGGGCATAGGTAACTAACTGATCATGTGATGGGAGCTCTAGAAATAGGAACCTAGCGGCCTGGGCAAGGCCTGGGCCAGCAAGGACTCTACCCTAGTGGACTAGCAGAGTCCACAGACGGTGAGCCTTCACTTTTGTGTAGTGAAAAGGAAAAAAGAGGAATCAGTTTTTCTATTCTTTCCTGAGAACATAGAAGGTAACTGTGAGCAGGCTTGATCACACCTAGTTTTTACTTTAACTGTTCCTGATCTGCAGCCTGTAACTAAGTTTGGGTTTCTGCCCCTAACTCTGCATGGGCTACATTCTGTACCTTTTATCCTTTGACTGTATGCTAATTACATCCTCCAGCTGGTGCTCACCTTTACAGCACTCTTTTCATAGACCACCCCTTGTAGTTCTTCTCTTTCTGCATTTCAGAGAGAAGGGTGCAGGGCAATGCATAAGACGTTAGACCCAACCACCTGACGCCAGCCTGTGACTGTTTCTGAAACAACACAGAGGAAGACGACAAGATCCTTACACCTTTGTTCCTCATCACCTACCCATGACTTGAGCCTTCATCTTAAATAAGCCCCTGGACTCCTCAAGGGAGGAGGGGCCCAGCTCTGGAGGCACCAGCCAACTGCGTTCTCCCCTCCGCCAGCTGAGGATGAAAGCCACCTTTCTACTTCCGCCAAATTCTGTCTCCGTACTTTTTATTTAACTTCAGTGGGCAGAGAAAGCCAAGATTTTTGGCACTTCAAACCCTTCACACTGGCCATCAAAAGCAATAGCCATTGTGGGCTTATCAGATTCTCCCCTTCTCTCCCAGCCTACTGTTTAGAGGTACAGTCTTTTAGATCAAGTAAAGCAAACCCATGTGCTGGACCAGCTTTATGGGCCTGTGACGTGTATTCACAGAGGACCCATGTGTGCAGCTTACTTGGTTCAATGCTCATCTTGAAATTCTTTTTCTGTTTTCCTTTTTCTTTTTCTTCTTATTTTTTCTACTTTTTTCTTAAAATTTTTTTAAATTTTTCTTTTTTTTGTCAGCTTAAAATTCCTAATTTTCGAACAAGAGGTCCTGCATTTTTCATCTGCACTGAGCCCACAAACTTTGTAACTGGTCCTGCCCCTGAGATTCCTTAATAAATACAGAGGACCACTACTAAAATGGAGGGTGGGGGGGCGGTGCCTCAAGAAGTTGATCAAATCTCATCACTCATAGAACACTGTGTTCTATAAAGTTACCATAAATACTGAACCATACTTCTAGGAGAAATGCAAGGTTAGGTTCCTGTGAGCTTTTGATCACAATTATTTTCATCCACTGTTCAACGTTATGTGCTTCATTATTAATATATTGTAATTAATACAGTATGTGTTCAGTATATGTTTCCAGTTAAAGACATCTTATTTAAAATAATACTGTTGGAGGAACACATTTGAGTCAGTTCTAATGAGGTGGATGAACCTAGACCCTATTATACAGAGTGAAGTAAGTCATAAAGAGAAAGAGAAGTATCATATACTAATGCATATATGGTGAGAGAGTAACAGGCAGGAAGGCCAGGGGGTCTCCAAACAGAGGAAACAGCCTGCAAGTGTCAGACATTTTTCTCTCTCTTAAACGGAAGGAGGAAACAAATTAGCCATATTTTTTTCTTCTCTATACAAATTTAAAAGGAGGTTTCTCTTAAAATACTGTGTTGCCATAATGACACCTGGTTTCACCTGAAGTTAACTATTCTCAAACCTTGAGACAACCAATGCATTTTTCTTACGGAAATGTTTGTCTTAAGCTATGCTAATGTACTATGCATTTACCCCAGACTCTGTCTTCAAGTCAGTTCCGCCTAATGGCTCAGACTCAGACACTGTTCCCCGGAGAAGGCAATGGCAACCCACTCCAGTACTCTTGCCTGGAAACTCCCATGGACTGCAGCCTAAACCCACTCCAGTACTCTTGCCTGGAAACTCCCATGGACTGCAGCCTACCAGGCTCCTGCGCCCATGGAGTCGGACACAACTGAGGGAATACACTTTCACTTTCATGCATTGGAGAAGGAAATGGCAACCCACTCCAGTGTTCTTGCCTGGAGAATCCCAAGGACGGAGGAGCCTGGTAGGCTGCCGTCTACGGGGCTGCACAGAGTCGGACACGACTGAAGCGACTTAGCAGCAGCAGCAGCAATCTATGTAAACAAAACTACTTGTACAGTAATCTGCCCTTCTACAAGATTCAAGTTAATCATTTTATGGCCCAGGATGAATCATCTGGTGTCAAGATTATCCCAAAATGTATCTTATGGGTGAGGGACCTGGTGCCATTCTGAGTTTTAAGACATTCCTTTCTTTCCTTAACAGACTGCTAGTGACTATATAACATCTAGCTGAAGACTAGCAGGGAGGTACTCTTTCTGCCCCCTTCTGATGCCTATGTCAGAAGTTTCTCTATCTCCTTTATACTTTAATAAAACTTTATTACACAAAAGCTCTGAGCGATCAAGCCTCATCTCTGGCCCCGGATTGAATTCTTCCCCTCCGGAGGCCAAGAATCCCGGTGTCTTTTCATTCAGCAACAACCTTTCAATGGAATCTAGAAAGATGATACTGATGAATTTATGTGCAAGGCAGCAATGGAGAAACAGACATAGAGAACAGATTTATGGACATGGGGAGAGGGGAGAAGAGAGTGAGATGTATAGAGAGAGTAATACGGAAACTTACATTATCATATGTAAAACAGATAGCCAATGGGAATTTGCTGTATATCTCAGGGAACTCAGACAGGGGCTCTGTATCAACCTGGAGGGGTGGAGAGGGAAGTTCAAGAGGGAGGGGACATATATACACCTATGGCTGATTCATATTGATGTTTGACAGAAAACAACAAAATTCTGTAAGGCAATTATCCTTCAATTAAATAAATAATTATTTTAATATGTCAAAAAATATATATATATATACTGTCAGGACTTCCTGGTAGTCCAGAGATTAAGATTCTGTGCTTCCAATGCAAGAGGCAAGGGTTCGATCCCTGGCAGGGGACCAAGATCCCACATGCTGCATGACCTGGTCAATAAATAAACACTCTCCTGGTTAAAAAAAAAAAATAAGACAAAATAAAATATAAAGTTAATTCATTAAACTAAAACTTGCAGCCAAAAGTACTATATAATTCATACCTGCATGAAGCTCATCTAACGTGTATTTTCCTCATAAGGCACTTCACAACATTACTGCACTCAGCAATGCTAGACAAAACTTTAACACTATCTAAGGGGGAATGCAAGGCAAGCAATATTGAAAGTGCAGGATAAAAAAGAGCTTCACTCTGAAGAAATGAATGCAGAACAGCTGACCATCCTGGTGAGGCGAGGCTACAAAAGGTACAAGAGAAAGAAGGTTAAAAGAAAACAGCAGGGTACAGTGAAGTTCCTGGCAGGATACAGAGAAGAGACATCAGCGAAGGAGAGAAACAGAAGATGGTGAACAGCCTGGGCTCCTGTGGAGGTGGCTGGGGGTGGGGGAGGATAGAGGAAAGGATAGTTAGGGAGTTGAAGATGGCCAGTACACACTGATGTATTTAATGGATAACCTAGAAGGACCTACTGTATAGCACAGGGAACTCTGTGTATGTGGCAGCCAGGATGGGAGGGGAGTTTGCGGGGAAATGAATACATGTATATGTATGGCTGTGTCCCCNCAGAGGCAGCACCGACGGTGGGTCAGCTTATGGAGGCCGCAGAACCCTTCCCTCCAAGCTTCACACAGAGGCTGTACTCAGTGAAGGGACAAGAAGAGGGTCCGGCTTTCACCCTTCCTCACCAACTCTGTCACCCGGGGTGGTGCACCAGCCCTGACCCCCAGGTATCTCGTTCCCGCTATGAGAAGTTGAAATCACCTCTAACCAAGGGGAATGTGTGCTAAGCTCCACAGTGTCTCTCCATGAGAAAAGAGTGCCTGGGAGAGAATCAGCCCAGGAGAAGCGCCACTTCTTGCTAAGAAAACTGGAGGTAAAATATGTTTCTTGAAGACACAAACATTGAATGCAATCCACTCTAACAAACCGAGAAGTTCCGGCATTTGGGGAAGAAATGTTTATGAAATCACCTCTAACCAAGGGGAATGTGTGCTAAGCTCCACAGTGTCTCTCCATGAGAAAAGAGTGCCTGGGAGAGAATCAGCCCAGGAGAAGCGCCACTTCTTGCTAAGAAAACTGGAGGTAAAATATGTTTCTTAAAGACACAAACATTGAATGCAATCCACTCTAACAAACCGAGAAGTTCCGGCATTTGGGGAAGAAATGTTTTTAGCACTGTGGGCCATGCTGAGGCGATGCAGCTGACAGAACCTCTGCCCAGAACCTTCCATCAGCTGAAAGCTGGCAAAGCGACCTAAGGAGAGCAACCAGGTTCGGTCCAGAAAGCCACGGGTGAGGAAAGTGAGCCTCTTTGCGGTTACAAATGGCGACGATGGAGTCCCACGCCTCGCTGGCAGTATGGGGGAGACCTTCTAATAACAAGGTAACTGTGATTTTGTCAACCTTTGGAAAGGAGAGATTCCTATCTCCTGTGATGATCTGGGGGATTCTAGTTCATACGGCAGATGAGACTTAGATCTCTCACTATTTTAAGCTCCTCAGGCACACTCAGAAAAATTTTCAGGTACTAGTTATACATAATTCATTCTCTGGAGCATAAATAAGCTACAGAAATGAAGAGATGAAATTTGAAATAAAGGTTAATTGAAGAGGTGGGAAAACAACGTAAGACTTGTAGAACTAAAAAGAGAAAACCAGCTGAGGCCTTTTCTACCAAGTTGAATAAAAAGTTGATCATTCCGTCAGGAAGTATTTACTGAGGACCCACTATGTACCCATCTGATGGTTTTAAGGTGTGGCCACAGAATTTTTTTTTTAATGTGAAAGAAAGCAAAAGTCACTCAGTAGTATCCAACTCTTTGCAACCCCATGGACTGTAGCCTACCAGGCTCTGCTGTCCATGGAATTCTCCAGGCCAGAATACTGGAGTGGGTAGTCATTCCCTTCTCCAGGGGATCTTCCCAACCCAGAGATTGAACCCAGGTCTCCCGCACTGAAGGAAGATTCTTTATCATCTTATACTTAGTCCTTTCAGACTATGATAACAAAATACCACAGACTGCGTAGCCTATAGACAACAGAAATTTATCCCCGTTTTGTTGGCTGGAAAGTCCAACATCGAAGTGCAACACAGCCACATCGTGGTGAGAGCCTCTTCCTGGTTCATAGCTGGCGTCTTCTCGCTCTGTCCTCACACGGTGAGAGGGCCCAGGCATCCCTGAGGGTGGGGAGTCTCTTTTATTGATTCGTTGTTGTTGTTTACTTGATAAGTCATGTCCAACTCTTTTGTGATCTGCAACCCCCTGGACTGTAACCCACCAGGCTCCTCTGTCCATGGGATTCTCCAGACAAGAACACTGGAGTAGGTTGCCATTTTCTTCTCCAGGGGACCTTCCCCACCCAGGGATCCAACCCACATCTCCTGCATTGGCAGGCAGATTCTTTACAACTTAACCATCTTGATATTATGTTGGAAAAAACATAATTGCAGTTGCAGATAGTGATTTTTAAATCACTATAACTAGGTTTGAACACACCTTTGTTAGTCAAGATAGGAACCATGAAAATCAGCACATTTTTGCCAATGAGAATTAAGTTTGTTTATTCCTAGAGCATAAAAACCCATGCTTTGGGGTTCCATGAACTCTTGTAAAGCATTTTTCTGCCTTCTGCTGGTTGTGAAAGCATTTTCCCTGCAAAAAGTTGTCAAGATGCTTGAAGAAGTGGTAGTCAGTTGCTAAGAAGGAGGTGAATATGACGGATGAGGCAAAACTTCGTAGCCCAATTCATCCAACTTTTGAACCACTGGTTGTAGAATGCATGATCAGGCATTATTGTGCTGAAGAACTGGGCTCTTTCTGTAGACCAATTCTGGCTGCACGCATTGCAGCTTTCGGTGCACCTCATCAACCTACTGAGCAGACTTCTCAGAGGTAACGCTTTTGCAGGATTCAGAAATCTGTAGTGGATCAGACTGGCAGTAGACCACCAACAGTGACCATCACATGTTTTGTTGCGAGTATGGTTTTGCTAAGTGCTTTGCAACTTCTTCTCTGTCCAACCACTGAGCTGGTCGTGACCAGCTGTCACATAAAACTCACTTTTAGTCACATATCACAATCCAATTGACAAATGGTTTGCTGTTGTGTAGAATAAGAGAAGATGACACTTCAAAACAATGATTTTTTTTTTTTGATTTGCGGTCAGCTCATGCGGCATCCACTTACCAAGCTTCTTCACTTTTCCAGTTTGTTTCAAATGCCAAATGACTGTAGAATGGCCAATGCTGAGTTCTTGGGCAATTTCTCCCGTAGTTGTAAGAGGATCAGCTTCAGTGATGGCTCTCAACTGGTCATTGTTAGCTTCCAGTGGGCAGCCACTGTGCTCCTCATCTTCAAGGCTCTCACCTCCTTTGCAAAACGTCTTGAACTATCACTGCACTATATGTTTGTTAGCAGTTTCTGGGCCAGATGCATCGCTGCTGTTGTGAGTTGTCTCTGCAGCTTTATGATCCATTTTGAACTCAGATAAGAAAATCGCTTGAATGTGCTTTTTGTCTAACATCATTTCCACAGTCTAAAATAAGTATAAAATAAGCAGCAAGTAATAAGTCGTTACCAAAAAACACAGAGCAAGAAATGTATATTAAAATGATGTATAACGTAACATTTATTTAAGACTGTACTCCAATATCAAATGGCAAATTCCAAAAATGCAAAAACGATAATTACTTTTGCACCAATCTAACACAAGCACACTAATTCCATTCATGACAGCTCCACTCTCACAATCACTTCTAAAGGCTCCCACATCCTAATTCCATAATCTTCAGGGGTCAGAATTCTAGGTATGAATTTGGGGAGGCACAGATGTTCAGGTCACAGCCACACTCTTCCTTCAAAAGGCAGAAGCTAATTCTCCTTCTCTTGAATGTGGGCCAGACTTAGTGAATCACTTCCAAGCAATGCAAGGTGGCAGGCACGACCATGTGTTTCTTCTGAGGTGGAGGCATAAAAGACAGTATCACTCCCATCTCTGAGGGAAGCCAGCTGCCATACCATGAGGGCATTCAAGCAGCCTGTGGAGGGGACCCCGCAAGCAAGAACTGAGACCTCTTAACGAGCACAAACTTGTCAGTCACATGAGACGGCAACCTTGAGCTTGGATCCTTCAGGCCCTGTCCAGCCTTCAGAGGACTGGCACCCCATCTGACGTCTTGACTGCAACCTCACAAGTAACTGAGAGCCAGAACTACCCACCATGAAGATACCAGTGTTTACCGCCACTCTAAACCAGTAAGTTTTGGAGTCATTTGTTATGTGACTAAAAATAACTAATACAGTTTGCTACTTTGCAAAATTCTGGCAACACAGGAGTGAAATCAACACAGTCTCTACCAGAACAAATCTTCACTACCCACAGTGAAGATTCAGCTGGGGAAAAGCAACAGTAAGAATAAGAGCTATAACAGGAGAATCGGTCCAGGTACGAGTGTGGTTACGCTGTCATAACAAGCAACCTAAACATTTCAGTAGCTTAACATAGCACAGCTTATCTCCTGTTCATGTTACTATTTTAAATGCCTCAGGCAAAGTGAAGAAAAGTCTGCTACTTGAAAAAGATTTTCCAACACAGCCCAAAATGATTGTGACACTTCTCTGCTAACTGCTATTATAGAATCTAAGTAGTGGGCAGGACTTTATCTGGGCTTCCCCAATGGCTCAGCAGATAAAGAATCTGCCTGCAGTGCAAGACACATGAGTTCGATTCCTGGGTCAGGAAGATCCCCTGGAGTAGGAAATGGCAACCATCTCCAGTATTCTTGCCTGGGAAATCCCACAGACAGAAGAGCCTGGTGGGCTGCAGTCCAGAGGGTCACAAAGAGTCAGACACGTCTCAGTGATAAAGCACACATGACTTTATCTAACTTATATTTTCAAAAGATCAAAGCCCAACTGTGACTGAGAGGGCCCTGCCGTCGGAACTGCAGGACTGAGGGTCAGAGCAGCCACCACGCGACTTACTTCAAGCTGCCACAGCAGAGAGAAGAGCAAACAGCCAACTATGACTAGTTCTTAAGGCTTCCGCTGGTAAGTTATACGGTCATTTGATTGTGTGGAAGTTTGAGGAGGGACAGGGGAATATAATCCTAACATGCTCCCAGACTAGATATTTATGGGGATCATCCCCAGTGACTATCAGAGATCTGGGGTGGCTATGAGAACACAGAGAAAAGAGCAACTGACCTTCCCCTGGAGTAGAAAGGGTCAGAGCTGGCTTTGCAGAGGAACAAATGCTAAGTAGGAAGAGTTTATATACTAGTCAAGCACAGAACAGCATTCCAGATACAAAAAGAGCACATAAAGAGTTCATCTGCCCAATAAATTTGCATGTGTTGGAAAGGAATAGGGAGTAGAAAGAGGGGGGGTGTGTGTTAGGCTGAAAACACAGTCAGGAGCTAGGTCTGATGAGGGATCACATGCAGGGCTGAAGTTTATGCTGTGATGACCAACTGTATTATTACTGGAAATTCGGTCCTTGTCCCCAATGCTAAATGAGAATAAAGAGGAAGAGGTTTTGAGAATAAAGGAAAGAGAAATTTATTGATTTGCTTGCAAATGAGCAGAGTAGCAGACCAGCCTCTTGAACACTACCATCCTGCCTTCGGGGAGAGAGTAGGCATAGATAAAGGAAAGTGTTAGGGCTAGGGTTAAGACAAGAGGGATAGGCAAGAACAGCAAGAATGCCCACCCATATTAATCAGTAGCAAAGAACACACAGTAACAAAGATTTAAGTTTCAGCTCCCAGCAAGGAGGAAGAGGATGGGGAATACAGTTTCGCTGAGAAATCATCCATTAGAGTCTTAGACTTGTAGCCCTGTTACAGTATTTCATAATGAGGACTTCGGGGTGGATGATTCTTCATGTCTGAAATGGACTGATCCACTGCAGGATCTTTAACATCCTGGGTAGCAGACGCTCAACACCAGTATCACTCCCAGTAATTATGACAGTCCCAACTTCCATATCCATCCCAAACACCTCTCTTTTACTCCCAAAGGCAACCATTTTAAACCATTTTATATCTACTTCTTCTAGTGATTAATAATTGACTAAAATTTTATTCCTAATATAGAGCCATTTTCCTTCATTTGACATAAAAGAAATCCACACATTTGATGAGAATATGGTGTTAAAAAATTTTAAGAATACTGCTTCTGGAATATGGGTAAAATTCTTTCATTCTTGAAAATTTAGAGGCACGCAAGAATGTAACTTTTCTTATTTCTTTGGATTTTAAAGTGAAATATTTGAAAAGGCAGCATTTAGGCACTTGAAATGTAGTGTTCTTCAATGATCCCTGTGACAGAGTAGCTAACTATCCAGTATCCATTTCCCCTCTTATTTTACTAGTTTTAGTTCAGACACCTGCCTCAAAACTCCATTTCCCAGCCTCACCTGCAGTTGTATATGGTCATGGGAATTTCTCACCAATGGGACATAAAGCAAAATTATGAATACCAACTCAAGTCATAGTTTTAAATGACATGAATGAAACTTTCACAGTCATTTTCTTCTTCCTGCTGGCTAGGATGGAGATGTGACGGCAGGAGCAAGAGCAGCAATTCTGAATCTGAGATGGAAGAGTCTATCGAGTAAAATGGAGCCTCTCTATCAGAGATTGATACTGGAGAGACAAACTTAGTCCTGTGTAGGGCTCTTTCATACAATAACTTAGACATCCCCTAGCACACATCCTCAAATTATAACCAAAACAAAGACACTCAAATTCTCTTCATTCATTTACCAAACAGCTGGTTTACTACTATAGGTCAAACTTTGTTCTAGGTAATTAAGGGGAGAGAGCAAGGGAATGAAAACAGGAATCCTTGCCATAATGTGAGATAATTAGTGGTACTGGTTGGGCATGAGTCTGCAGTGGCTGCCATGACAAATAATACAGACTAGGCAGCTTAAAGAAAGAAAACTATTTTCTGGGAGTTCCTTGGTAGCTCAGCAGTAAGAATTTGCCTGCAATGCAGGGGAAGTGGCAGGAGCCACGGGTTTGATCCCTGGGTCGGCAAGGTCCCCTGGAGAAGGAAATGGCACCCACTCCAGTACTCTTGCCTGGGAAATCCCATGGACAGCAGCCTGGAGGGCTTCAGTCCAAGGGGTCACTGAGGGTCAGACACGACTGAGCAGCTTCACTTTCACTTTTCACTTTCATGCATTGGAAAAGGCAATGGCAACCACTCCAGTACTCTTGCCTGGGAATCCCATGGACAGCAGCCTGGAGGGCTTCAGTCCATGAGGTTGCAAAACAGTTGACCACAACTTAGGGATTAAACAACAACAAAATGGATCTTCTCCCAGTTCTGAAGGCTGGAAATCCAGGATCAAAGCATCAGCAGGGCTGATTTCTTCTGAGGCCTCTCCCTGAGCTTGCAGACTTTGTCTTCTCACTGGGTCCTCACACTGGCACCCCTCAGGCTACGCTGTCTGTGTCCTGTTCTCTTCTTCTTGTAAGTACACTGTCACATTGGATTAGGGACACCCTCATGGCCTCATTTTACTTTAATTACCGCTCTAAAGCCCCATCTCCCCAAACAGTCATATTCTGAGGTCTTGAAGGCTAAAGCTTCAACACATGAATTGGAGGGGGCTACAATTTACCCCATAACAGACGATAAGGTAGAGAAGCAGTTAGACAGACAGACAATGCCAATTTACTAAAAGCAACAGAGCAAGGTTGTACTCTGAGAAATATACTAAAACTGCCTGTAGAGAACAAAAAGACTTCAGTGGGATAGGAAACTATAAAAACACAGAACAAAGATTAAAAGGCAAAAAAATAAAGAGAAATGCTTGCAAGTTTTGTTACCAACAAGGACTTCATTCTTTGATGTAGAGACAGTCTTTTAAATCAAATTTTTTTTAAAGCCAGATGGCCCTGTAGGAACACATTAAAGATATGAAGAGGAAAATCCAGAGGAATACAAAAGACAAATACAATAATGTGTAATCACTAATTATCAAAGAAAAACAACACAAAATATTTTACTTAACACATTGACACATATTAAAAAGACTGATCTGGTAAGATGTGATTGTGGACAATGTGCAGAAAACAAAGAAATTATCACAGAAGTTAGTTCAAATAAATTAGCATTACCTATTCAATGTGTATAATCTATAAGCCAACAATTCGGCTTCCACTGCACATGTAAATTCGTGGCAGATCTGCCCCCAGTTTGAAGCAATTTAAATGTGCACTGTTTTGGACTGAACTGTCTCTCTCTACCTCCTCCACACTGGGTATGCTGAAGCCCCAGCCCTAAAGCCACTGCATCCACAGACAGCCTGTAAGGAAGTAATGAAGGCTAAGTGCAGCCATGCGGGTAGGAGCTCAGTCCTACGGGGCTGGTGTCCTCGTAAGAGGAGGAGCTCTCTCCCTTCACTGGAGCCCAGGGGAACATGTGCAGACACAGCAAGAGGGCGCTGCTCACAACCCCGGCGAGAGCTGGCACCAGTAACGCAGTCTGCCAGCACCTTGACCTTAGACTTCCATCCTCCAGAACTGTGAAAAAACTATCTGTCGTCTGTAACATCTTGTTATGCAAATATAAAAGATAAGTCAAAACCTGGTTCCATCAAAGACAGCACACTCATACAAACGGAGTACTCTGGAGGCCTTGAGAAGAAATACGGATTGCATCACACGTGATGCCACAGAAAGATGTCCCACCTCGATTGTGTGATTGTAAAAAAAAGAGTTATCACTAGCTGTATAGCATGGCCCCACTGAAAAACAAAGTGTATACAGGCCCAGGCAGATCTTTCCAATCTGGAGAGATCGTGGAAACAAGAATCGAAAAAAAGGGCAAGAGAAAAAAGTACCGGCAGAAGTTTGACTTCTTTGAGTCACACATGTCTGTATTCTTACACTGTAAGAAAAGGCAAGGTTTTGTAGTTAATTTATAAATACATATTAAAAAAATAATAAATTCATGTTGATTGAGAATTTTCCAAACTTCAGAGGTAATTAACACACCCTGAGTTTACCTGTACATCAGGACTTTAATAGTATTAATAGTTAATTCATTCTCCAACTTCCCTGGTGGACCAGTGCCTAAGATTCCATGCTCCTAACGCAGGGGGCCTGGGTTCAGTCCCCAGTGGGGGAACTAAATCCCACATGCCATAGCTAAGAGTTCTCAAGCGGCAACAAAGACCAAAGACCCACATGCCACAACGAAGACCCGGTACAGACAAATAAAGAATTTCTTTTAAAGAGCTAATTCATTCCAGAGCCTGGGTTTTATCAGAGTGAGAATCCTACATGATAAAAACCTGTCCTTTTTTCCCTCCCAATACTGAATTGCAAAAATTTTCATACACACATAGAAGCTGAATTTCAAAGTAAATCTCTACATGCCCACTATGTAATTCTACAATTCACATTTTACTATTCTTGTTTACCATATATCTATCCACTGCTCTGTTCCTCCGCCCATCCTTCTTACTTTTTATATGAGAAATAAATGTATATTTCAAAGTTTCAGACACAAGTATACTTCCCCTTAAATATTTCCATATGCAGAACATGTAAACTGCTTTCAAATACATAAATAATGAAAACCCTTTCACATGACAGAAGAAACCACACATTTAACATGAGACTGTTCCAGGGAGGGGCTGAGAAAGAAATGGGGTTTGGAGGGGACTTCAAAAGGACTAATTAGATTCCGTTTGCCACCTTGGTCCAACCTTCACCAAGAAAGTACAGAGAAGCATCCACACCTCATAACCAAACATCAGTATGTTTGTCATTAATCAAAACCACATTTTAAAAAAATCAAAGGGAAAATAAGGATCTGGATACATCTGTTGCTGTAAGCCTTTTCCAAGAGGAGTTGGTGGCTCACACTGGGAGGTTCTGCCCCGGCTGGCTCTAAGCTTTTAGCTTCTGGGAAGATAACACCAGACAAGCATCCTTTCAAGTCCCCGAAGATATGCTGTGCTGTTTTCCTACAAATATCTGCTTGTTGATAACACTGAACAGTTTCATTTTTTAAAGCATTGTTTTAACTATAGAAACTAACCCCAAGCAGTTTAGGAAGACTTTCATGTAACCCACAGTGTATCAACTTTTCCACCCTGACCTGAGAGGTTTATTATTCCTTTTCAAAGTAGATCTAGGCTTTACAATTTCCAATAAGAAATTATTTGGTTAATTGGCAGATTTAAAAGCCAGGCAAACCCTGCTCCCTTTGATAAATAGGCCTGCCCACCAACCTAGTTTATGAGAAAGTAAAATAAAGCATTTTTCTTCCTCAACCAGAGATAACACTGGCTCCTACTTTGATGAAGTTGCCTATCATGGTCTGTGAACATAACTGAGGAACATGACCACCTGCACTCTCCGCTAGCACCATGCCTTTCCACAAGTCACCCTGGAATTTGATCTGTGAATATCTCGGTCCCTACTTGGGAATGTGACACTTCTGGGAACCTCCCCAGAGTGGTATGCTTCCTTGAGAGTATGTGCCTTTGGTGATAATGGAAACACCTCAAGTTCCAAAGTTTAAGACTGCCAAAAAATTTCTGCACTAAAGCACTATTTAGTAGAATAAAAACACCAACAGAGCATCTGCCACAAAGATTAGAAAATCATTAGATTTAATTATTTCACTACCTGGCCAGGATGTCTCCTCCACCCCAGCCCCACAATGACAAACTACAGATGGTGCATGTAAGTACGACCATGTGTGACTCTCAGGTGCTTGGATGGCAAGCTTGCTTAAGCGAGAGGAGACTCCAAGGAAGGAAAGCAGCTACTATCTCCATTTAAACCTATCTGTTATAACTTAAGATTTCCATCTCATTTTCCCTACTTAAAATTCAAAAATACATTAAAAGCTAAATCCACTAAGACTTTAAACGGCCTTCACAGAGAGGAATAAACGACATTACATTTATCTGTTAAGAACATCAATGGAAAACTAATTGGAGAAAGAAAAGACTAATTAATAAGAGCAGAAATGACTCCTTAGCTTCCTTTGATCACAGAAATTACGGAAGAGTCAAATGACTACTCTATTTTATTAGGTACAGTAAGACAGAACAGGCACCGCAACAGGAAGCAGATGAAATCCTGACCTAAAAAGAAAGTGGTGAGTGCTCTGCCCCATGACCCAGCCCACCTGGGTATTTGGACAGAACTCAGGACTCAATCCTAAAGGACATCGACCATGAATGTTCATTGGAAGGACTGATGCTGAAGCTGAAGTTCCAATACTTTGGCAACCTAATGTGAAGAGCTGACTCATTGGAAGAGACCCTGATGCTGGGAAAGACTGAAGGCAGGAGGAGAAGGGGACGACAGAAGATGAGATGGTTGGATGGCATCACTGACTCAAAGGACTTGAGTTTGAGCAAACTCTGGGAGATGGTGAAGGGGTGCCTGGGGTACTGCAGTCCATAGGGTGTGTATGGGGTCGCAAAGATTCGGNGGGAAAGACTGAAGGCAGGAGGAGAAGGGGACGACAGAAGATGAGATGGTTGGATGGCATCACTGACTCAAAGGACTTGAGTTTGAGCAAACTCTGGGAGATGGTGAAGGGGTGCCTGGGGTACTGCAGTCCATAGGGTGTGTATGGGGTCGCAAAGATTCGGACACGACTCAGGGGCTAAACAACAGCAGAGCTCCTCATTACTGAGCTTGGGGCCACCCACTTCCATCTCCATCTCAACATCAGAGATGGACGTCACATGCTCTGAGAAACTAGATGCCCCCGGGGATCAGTCCAGTTTTGGAGGGAGGGCCCATCAGATCCCAGCCTAAGAACTGTGTGGCAGTTCTCTAGAGGCAGCCACAGTTCCTGACCTCAAACTCCNCACTTCCATCTCCATCTCAACATCAGAGATGGACGTCACATGCTCTGAGAAACTAGATGCCCCCGGGGATCAGTCCAGTTTTGGAGGGAGGGCCCATCAGATCCCAGCCTAAGAACTGTGTGGCAGTTCTCTAGAGGCAGCCACAGTTCCTGACCTCAAACTCCTGATTACCTAGTTGGAAAGACTAAATAAACTTACATATAAACCAGAGCAGTAAACTTGGAAAACAGGAATGGAGGACAGAGAGAAGGAACAAGAAAGGAAGGTCCAGGAGGCTTTCGAACGCTAGGGAAGAGGGAACAAGACTCTAGAACCTCAGAAGACTGAGAAATTAAACATCCAGGTCAAGCTTAATCAGATCTCCAAGGAGCACACAGCTGACACCTGGGCTGCAAGTCAATGCCCGTGCTAACCTGGAATCAGGTACCTATATTTACACAAATGAGATGGAATAACATAATCACAGCATCAGAATCTCCCACATTCCATCCTCCCAAAAGATTATTTGAATATCACAAAACTGTTCTGGCACACATACAGCTGCTGCTGGTGCTGCTAAGTCGCTTCAGTTGTGTCTGACTCTGTGCGACCCCAAAGACGGCAGCCCACCAGGCTCCCCCGTCCCTGGGATTCTCCAGGCAAGAACCCTGGAGTGGGTTGCCATTTCCTTCTCCAATGCGTGAAAGTGAAAAGTGAAAGGGAAGTCGTTCAGTCGTGTCCGACTCTTAGCGACCCCATGGACTGCAGCCCACCAGGCTCCTCCGTCCATGGGATTTTCCAGGCAAGAACACTGGCGTGGGGTGCCATTGCCCTCTCCGCATACAGCTGCTATAAATTCTGTAATGACACAATTACGTCTTGACCATTCTTTTGTTGATGTTCACAGGACTGAGCAAAAAGCCATGTCCCTGTTAGGTGCCAAATTTAGAAAAGCTAAATCATCAAGATGACAGATGAACTTAAAAGCCACACAAGGGAAATAACAACTTTATATGTTTTAACTAGGTTTTCTTAAGGTTATCTGGTTTTCTTGATTTCTAAAAGAAAAGAAAAAATTGGCACATGTTTTTACTGAACTGCAATTGCTTTGTACAGAAATGTGACTTAAGGCTCATAAATCTTCACACTTACAAGAACTTCCAAAGCCACTCCCCTCAAACAAATTTTTGGAATAACTAAGGTCACCTCCACACCCCAGGCTGAGGAGGCAGAGCAGGAGCTCCATAGTCAGACACGAGTGCACACCCGACACTCATTCAGCTGAGGATGGTCCAGGTCTCGCGTCCCCATTAAGCGTATTGCCTGGGGAGCACAGCGTATTTGCATACAGCCACTGAGCGAGGGAACTGGTACCAGTAGTGACAGTTTCACACTGAGCCCCTTGATTCATAGACTGTTCAGTGACATAAATTTAAAACCCAGGACCCTCAAGCAACGTTTAGGTTGGGCTCTTTTTCCCTTAATTAAAAAATAAACTAAAGCAAAGAAGGCCTCTGCTCTCTGGAGGCTCCCCTTGAAACACGGGAGCTGTTTACAGTTCAACCCTATGCCCACTGCTACAGGTAGGTAGATCCTTTGGCTCCTGATGTCATCAGCTGCCTCCTCCACCCCAGATGCAGGCAGGTGGGGACAGAGCCTGGCCTCCCTCCCAGGGGTTCCTTCATCTACAAAAAGAGTAAAACCAGAGGAACTGAGGCGTGGTACCAGGACACTCGGGCTTCCCCGGTGGCTCAATAAAGAACCCACCTGCCAAGCAGGACACTTGGCTTTGATACCTGGGTCGGAAAGATGCCCTGGAGGAGGAAATGGCAGTGCACTCCAGTCCTCTTGCCTGGAAAATCCCATGGCGGGCCACAGTCCACAGGGCGGCAAAAGTCAGACAATGGAGCAACTAAACAACAAAACCAAGACACTCGTGTGGCCAGGCAGCTGCGTGTGACAAGCCTTAGATCTATTATATTAACACACCCTCAGCTAGGAGGGGGGCGCCCAAGTAAGAGGTGGGAGACATCTGCCTGCTAAGAGAGTGACTGCATGCGTGATTCACGGACCAGCAGTGTCAGCGTCACCTGGATGCTTCTGGGAAATGCAGAGTCTCAGGCCCCACTGCAGACATACCGAGTCAAAATCTGCACTTTTACAGGAGCCCCAAGGAATTCACCAGCATAGTGAAGTTTGAGGAAAGCCACATTTAAAGATCAGTGAAAGAAAAAAGCTTCAGCAGCAGTAATCCTGTAAGTAGAAACGGCTGTTCATCGGATTTGGAAGGAGTCCTTGACTAAAATGATCAGAAAGCTAAGCTTTAATGTAGCCTTAGTTTTATTAGAAGATGCTTACTCCTGGGAAGGAAAGTTATAACCAACCTAGACAGCATATTAAAAAGCAGAGACATTACTTTGCCAACAAAGGTCCATCTAGTCAAGGCTATGGTTTTTCCAGTGGTCATGTATGGATGTAAGAGTTGGACTGTGAAGAAAGCTGAGTGTCGAAGAATTGATGCTTTTGAACTGTGATGTTGGAGAAGACTCTTGAGAGTCCCTTGGACTGCAAGGAGATCCAACCAGTCCATTGTAAAGGAGATCAGTCCTGGGTGTTCATTGGAAGGACTAATGCTGAAGGTGAAACTCCAATACTTTGGCCACCTGATGCAAAGACCTGACTCATCGGAAAATACCCTGATGCTGGAAAAGAGTGAAGGCAGGAGGAGAAGAGGACGACAGAGGATGAGATGGTTGGATGGCATCACCGACTCAATGGAGAAGAGTTTCAATAGACTCCGGGAGGCCTGGCGTGCTGTGGTCCACAGGGTTGTGAAGAGTTGGACACGACTAAGCGACTGAACTGAACTGAATTTTATTACTAGGTAAGCACAGTAAAACAGAACCACACCTGAGTGCAGGCCATCCAGGAAAAGTCAGCCCTGGCGCTGTGGCTGTCACCCTGGAACACATCACTATTCCGATTCCATGACCCTGCCACCAGACACTCTGATTCAATGGGCTTCACTAAGTCCTAGAAACCTGACTGTTGTAACAAACTCCCCAGAAGATTCTGATGCAAATGGTCCCCAAACACATCATAATAAACACTGCAGGATCTAACCATTACACCATGAACTCAAAACAAAACGATGCTGATATAAGAAGCACTTCTCCCCATCAGCTGAAGGAGAGACAGGGGGATTGTGGGATGAAGCTGGACAGCGTTGCCCACTCCCCAGTACATCTCTCACACACACACACACCCCTTGTCTATGCGTGCAAGTTGTCCAGCAGGGTACTGCAGGGAATGTGGGGTTCCCAGGAGCGATAGTGGCGGTGGTGACTGTTTATAGGGCAGCTGGTTGTGAACAGACCTGTTCCTAATGAGGACAGAAGGGTATCTGAACCACAGCTGGTGTAGTTAATTGGTGGGAAAGTTTTGGGCTCTCTGGTTCACCGTTTAGGGAGCTCTGTTTAGTCTAACACAGATGACGACACTGTATGTATTGCAGATTCAGCCCGAAGGTGTGTAATCAAATTTATTACACATTAACTCTTACTGGCCCAGGTAAGACAGGTTCTTATAGATACTGATTAAATTATTTCCACTGAAATTTGGCAAGGTTTTGAAAAGCCTCTGAGCCCCTAGAATTCATGTTGTTTTAGAAGCCTTCAAGGGGTTCTGGTAAGCATCAGGTTTGAGAACCACAATAACTATCCTCTAGATGAGAAAAATGAAGTGACATGCAACAGACCCCAGCCCTGATTCCCCACTGAGCCTATGGCCAGATCTCCCTCCCTATTTTTAATTCTTACAACCCTCCTCCCCCCAATGGAATCCTAAGAAAATACTTAAAATGCAGCCTTTTATACAATCCAACGTCTCTGGCCTTACCCCAGAGCATGGTTCCAAACTGGAAGAATCTGCCCTTGGGAAAAAAGCTGATGTTTGTACCCATTCTACATCTGTTTGGGGTTATACATCGTGTTTAGTATGAAAAATGAAGCAATAAAATTTACACAGGTATTATCACATTCTCTTTCTACATTTTACTCCAAAAAAAGAATACAAACATAGATTTTAAAACAAAAACCGATGTTTCATCTCCTACCATTTGTGCTAAAACAAAAAGGAAGATAATTACATATACATTTTACCTGCTTCTATTTGTATGAAATGTCCCCAAAGTTACGTAATAGAGGCCTGTGATAGGGGAGGCTTTCTGCTGTACTGCTTACCTAAGTTACCAAATTCAGTTTAATATTTTTTTAAATTGCAGTATAATTATTTTACAATATTGTTTCTCAAATGTACAACAAAGTGATTCAGGGTTTTTTTTTGTCAGGTCTTCCATTATAAGTTATTACAAGATATTGAATATAATTCCCTGTTATACAGTAAATACCTATTGAAAACCTATTTTATATAGAGTAGTGTCTATTAATTCCATAGTCCTAATTTATTCCTTCTCCCCTTCTGGCAATCATAAGCTTGTTTTCCATGTCTGTGAATGTTTGTTTTGCAAATAATTTGTATTATTTTTTAGATTCACATATAAGTGATATCATATATTTATCTTTTTCTGTCTGACTTACTTCACTAAGTATTAATATTAGACAATTCAAGCCAGTCATCTGCCCTCCATTCTAAACACAGCGCAAACTCTATGTACTATTCACCAACTTAAACTGGACAGGACTTCATTCTCATAAATAACTTCAGAATTATGACCACAGAAATAACGTGCATAGCAAGGAGAGGGGCTGGTCAGAACACAAGAGGCTGCACAGCTGGTAGCCCTCGGCTCGTCTCTGGCACCCAGACACCAGCTGGAAGCTACCGAAGCACAAAAAACCTCAGCTCACAGACAACCAAACCTTCAAGGACCACAAGAAGGCCTCGGATAAAAGCCAACTTAAACTTGGGTATTTCCCTGCTTAATGCTCCCAGGTAAAAGTACTTACCCAACCCCATTAAAAAAAAAGAAAAAGTTGTGGCAGGAGTTCTTAATAAAAGACCATGAAGTTCAGACATTTTCAAGGGGTGGGGGAGGAGGTATGTACACTTTTCTAAGAACATTCTCAAGGATCTCTGACCACAGATGGAGAAGGTTTAAGCATCCTTGTTCTCGAGCACGCAACTCAGTGTAGTGGTCCTAAGACCATATCAGGGCTCCTTGGAACACTCATTTTTAATGCATATTCCTACAAGCTGGAGACCTCCTGCTGCAGAGGACCTGCAGGCAGTGCCTGTGGACTGACCAGTGAAACAAAGAGGAGACTCCAGCTCACGCATCCTTGAGTCACTGAGATGTAAGCATTCAGGCCGTTTCCCCACTCTGCTACTGTGACTCATGCCACAGGGCACGCGCAGAGAAGCAGCAGTTTGTCACCAGATGAATGGACAAGCAAACGCGGTGGACAAGCAAACGCGGTTACTGCAGACAAGGAAAGAGTATTTGATTCCACTTTCCTTGAGGATACGATGCTAAGTGAAATAACCCAGATACAGAAAGATAAATACTTCCACGATCTCGTTTATATGTGGAATCTCGGGGGGAAAGTCCAACTCATAGAAGCAGAGAGTGACATGCTGGCCCCCAGGTCCAGGGGGAGGAGAAGGGCGTTGGTCACACGGCACGAGGGCTCAGTTATGTAGGATGAGGAAGTCCTGAAGATTTAATATGCTGGCATGGTGACTGTAGTTAGTAATACTGGACTGTGTGCTTCAAATTTGCTAAGAGGGATCTCAGGTGTTGTCACCATACAAAAAGTAGTAGCTCTGTGAGGTGATGGATGTGTTCATCAGCATGATGGTAGTAATCATTTCACAATATATATGGATATCAAATCATCACTTTTTACATCTTACATACATTTCTTATTTGTGAGGTATATCTCAGTAATGCTGGGAAAAAATAAAAATTTAGCAGAAAAAAAAAAAAAAGAATTCTTCAGAAGGTACAGCATTTCCTGTAGGTAAAGAATTTATATTTTCCTTAGAAAATTCTTCAGCGTAGGATGGAGGTACAGAATGAAACAAACCACTCCCCACTGCCCCCCCCCAAGAAGGTAAGAGTAGCTCTTTGAATCTTTTTTCCCTGAAAAATCAATGTATGAGAATCAAATATAGATGACACCACAATTTTAACAGCTTTCTAAAATGCCACATTCAAAGGGTCAAACCCTCATCCTTATAAACCCTTCTTCAAAAAATATGTCTGTCTTATATTTAAAGTTTGNGGTTTGTTTCATTCTTTTTTCCCTGAAAAATCAATGCATGAGAATCAAATATAGATGACATCACAATTTTAACAGCTTTCTAAAATGCCACATTCAAAGGGTCAAACCCTCATCCTTATAAACCCTTCTTCAAAAAATGTCTGTCTTATATTTAAAGTTTGACTTGTTTACTGATCATTAACTTAATTACCAAGTATAACATTCTCAACATATGATTTATTAAGAATGTAAACCCGATATTAACTCATGCCCAACTTCGTAGCCTAACTTGGAGCTCCAAACATGTTACTCTATTTTTACAACCTTACAAGGTTTAATTCTGTCATATATCTTAACTGAAAAAACCTCCTCATCTGATCCAGAGGGTTTTTTCTCCCAAGTTTTCCTCTTATGAGTCAAGATCTGTCCATGTAAAATTCCTTTTATGTTGGTATTTTAATTGAACACTAAAAAATAATAGTTCATGGAATACAAGATTTAGTATAGCACATAAAAAAAATAAAATGACAATAATAAAAAAAAATCCATCTCACTCACATAAATTAACACAAAGCCCTAAAAATTCAACCTATGAATATCATATATTCTGCCGTTGATTTTCCATTTTCACCCCCAAAATGCCATAAATCACAAAGTATTAGCATGCAGCAGTGCAACCTGATACCGATTAGACACATAATTCTCCCCTAAAACATCTCAGCGATTTCTTATCCTATCTGCCTTGCCAAACCTTTATTAACTCCACCAAAACAGCTTATTGAAAGCCCACCTTCATTCTGACCTCCGGGGCTTTCAGCCTGTAAAAACAAAACAAATTAGAACTCTGATATTCACATACATACAGGGAGAAATCAATAGTTTTAATTTTCACATTGGAGGCCCACAATTTTCAACTGACGGCCTCAGCAGGTTTTAATGGACACAAACAATTTACTTTTACTGTTTTAATTGTTTTTAGTCAATCACTTTTTATTGCTCCTCTACATCTGACTAAACAAATTAATCGAGCTATATTCATAAATGATGACTGGGTAAAATGGCCGGTTATGTATATTTTACTATTTGCGTCTCAATTACAGGCACCATTAGGAAACCGCTGGCCCCAAAGTTAGCCTCGGTCATTAAAGCAGAAGGAACAAGTCAGGAGGAAAATGACACAACAGTGGCCCTCTGCTGGCTTAGGGCGTCCAAGGGCAGCTGCTGGCAGTCCCCATTCTCTGATCTAAGTGCAAAGCCGCCACCCAGTTGTTCCCCTGGGAGAAGGGGCCAAGTTTCGGGTTACTGGGATGGCAAAGGCCTTGAAGGCCTGAGGCAGGTGAGAGTTGCTTGTGTCGAGTTAATTAGGAGGCAAGCCCGAGGTTAGATATGCAGATGACTGTGCACCCCACCCTCTCCTCTCCCCAAAATCCTGTGATGTCCTGGAGCTACAATTTCCTTCCTCTGAACAGTTCATTTGGGGAAGCTCTATGCCTCACAGGAGAGCATGAGAGAAACTCCCCTGCTCTCTGAAAAAGCTTCAACACAACTCAAATTTTCCTGTTTAAAAAATAACATGCCTGAAAGTTATCTGTAAGAACCTTATCAAAGACAAGTCTTTGCCATGAAGCCATTGTTACATTTTAACTCCCATGTCCACTTTGATCACATGGTCCAGCCCTGGGTTTGACTGGAATCATTAGTGAAAGTTAATCAATTCCAGCTGTCATCATGGCTTATAGGATGGAATTTTCCAGAGCTGTCACTAAATTGCTTTCTAACTTTGAAGAGTCACGGCTTCTTGATATCTCATCAGGGCACGGCTGTATGCTAGTGGGTTTGGCATTTGCAAATTCAATTACATGCGGTGGTCAAAAGAAAAGGGAAAAAAAAAAGAGGGAGGGGTGGAAAGGGAAATAATTGAAATAGTGAAAATGATTTGGCCCTCCATCCACCTGATGAGCATATGTTCCACAGAGAACCAGAGACTGGAAATAGGACTCAGCTGTCCCCACAGTCACTCAAAGCCTGAGCCAACCCTTCATCACATCTGGTCTCAACTGAAGAAATCACAGCGAGTTCCAGTTCGGAGAGAGAAGTTCACTGTGTCGGGACTGTGAGATGGAACCACGGTTTCCGAAACGGAGCCTTCCTAAAGGATTTTCAAGGATGACATGGGCTGCTCTCCATGTGCTGCTGACACACTGCCTTTAGAGCCTTCCCTGCCGCAGGGATCAACTCCAACGAGCATCCACAGGCAGCGAGACTGGAAAGTTCTGCAGTGCCTAACAAATCCGGAAGACCTCTGCTGCAGCCTGATTTATTTACATGTTACAGCAGTCACACCTTCGGAATCTCTGACTTGACCCAAAGGGCAAATAATTATTCCTTTTAATTGTGATAAATCACCCTAGAGTAGGCAAATATTTGATTCTCAATTAATTCCCAAAGCACGCATGAGAGTGACAGCGTCGTAGCTGTCACTCCTTCCCCTTGCCCGCCAGGACTCAGTGTGGGCGCGAGTGAAGGGACAGGTGGCTAACAGCGACTTATAGGGGACGGGCTATGCTCTGCAAGCGTGTGATAAAAACCAAAATTACGAGGAGATTAATATGCAGCTCAGAATTGGCATTTGGATTTATCAGATAAATCAGAGGCCATCCTCTGATACTGCAAAACTGCTAGAGAAGAAAACATGCTGATTGTGGGATCAGCATTTTTGGGCTCCCAGTGCCAAAAGAAGCGACCATTTCTCTGAGAATATGGTTGCCTGCTTTCCTCCTCTCTAAAGACTGGGGTTATACAGAGGAGCAGGGGATCAAAAGAGCATTTTTCCGGCTCCACTCCTCACTGCTGCTGCTGCTGCTAAGTCACTTCAGTCGTGTCCAACTCTGTGTGACCCCATAGACGGCAGCCCACCAGGCTTCCCCATCCACTCCTCACTAAGAGGAGTATTCAAATTACATCGATTCCCTATGAATGAGTTTCTTCATCTATAAAATGGGAAGTCAATGCCTACTTCTAAGGGTGGTTATTAGGACCTGATAAGTTCTTATAAATATTCGTTGCATAAATAAATAAACATTAGTAACATTATACAGAGGTAGTGAGCAAAACTATCCCCAAGAAGAAGAAATGCAAAAAGTCAAAATGGTTGTCTGAGGAGGCCATACAAATAGCCAAGAAGAGAAGTGAAAGGCAAAGGAGAAAAGGGAAGATATATCCATTTGAATGCAGAGTTCCAAAGAATAGTAAGGAGAGATAAGAAAGTCTTCCTAAGTGATCAATGCAAAAAAATTGAGGAAAACAATAGAATGGGAAAGACTGGAGATCAATTCAAGAAAATCAGAAACACCAAGGGAACATTTCATGCAAAAATGGGCACAATAAAGGACAGAAACAGTATGGACCTAACAGAAGCAGAGGATATTAAGAAGAGGTGGCAAGAATACACAGAAGAACTATACAAAAAAGATCTTCATGACCCAGATAACCACAATGGTGTGATCACTCACCTAGAGCCAGACATCCTGGAATGTGAAGTCAAGTGGGCCTTAGGAAGCATCACTATGAACAGAGCTAGTAGAGGTGATTGAATTCCAGCTGAGCTATTTCAAATCCTAAAAGATGATGCTGTGAAAGTGCTGCACTCAATATGCCAACAAATTTGGAAAACTCAGCAGTGGCCACAGGACTGGAAAAGGTCAGTTTTCATTCCAATCCCAAAGAAAGGCAATGCCAAAGAACGTTCAAACTACCACACAATTGCACTCATCTCACATGCTAGTAAAGTAATGCTCAAAATTCTTCAAGCTACGCTTCAACAGCACATGAACCAAAAATTCACAGATGTTCTTTTAAAAAAAAGAATATCTTTAAACACCTTTAAAACACCTTTAAAGAACACCTTTAAAAAAGACAGAGGAACTAGAGATCAAATTGCCAACATCTGCTGGGTCATAGAAAAAGCAACAGAATTCCAGAAAAACATCTACCTTTGCTTCACTGAATACACTAAAACCTTTGACTGTGTGGATCACAACAAACTGAGGAAAATTCTTCAAGAGATGGGAATACCAGACCACCTTATCTGCCTCCTGAGAAATCTGTATGCAGGTCAAGAAGCAACAGTTAGAACTGGACAGGGAACAACAGACTGGTTCCAAATTGGGAAAGGAGTATATGAAAACTGTATATTGTCACCTTGCTTATTTAACTTATATGCAGAGTACATCATGTGAAATGTCAGGTTGGATGAAGCACAAGTTGGAATCAAGATTGTCAGGATAAATGTCAATAACCTCAGATATGTAGATGACACCACCCTAATCTGAAAGTGAAGAGGAACTAAAGAGCCTCCTGATGAAAGTGAAAAAGGAGAGTGAAAAAGCTGGCTTAAAACTCTACATTCAGAAAACTAAGATCATGGCATCTAGTCCCATAACTTCATGGAAAACAGATGGGGAAACAATGGAAACAGTGACAGGCTTTATTTTCCTGGGCTCCCAAATCACTGCAGATGGTGACTGCAGCCATGAAATTAAAAGATGCTTGCTTCTTGGGAGAAAAGCTATGATCAACCTAGACAGCATATCAAAAAGCAGAGACATTTCTTTATCGACAAAGGTTCATATAATCAAAGCTATGGTTTTTCCAGGAGTCATGTATGGATGTGAGAGTTAAGACTATAAAGAAAGCTGAGCACTGAAGAACTGACACTTTTGAACTGTGGTATTGGAGAAGACTCTTGAGACTCCCTTGGACTGCAACGAGATCCAACCAGTCAATCATAAAGGAAATCTGTCCTGAATATTCATTGGAAGGACTGAGGCTGAATCAGAAGCTCCTATACTTTGGCCACCTGATGCAAAGAACTGACCCATTGGAAAAGACCCTGATGCTGGAAAAGATTGAAGGTGGAAGGAGGAGGAGACAACAGAGGATAAGATCGTTGGATGGCATCACCGACTCGATGGACATGAGTTTGATCACGCTTCGGGAGTTGGTAATGGACAGGAAAGCCTGGTGTGCTGCAATCCATGAGTTTGCAAAGGGTCAGACACAGCTAAGCGACTAAACTGTTTATTACCACTCACGGCCTGTATCACCTTCACTAATGTGGCAGTTTTAAAGGCAGAGAATAAAGCTGTAACCAAAGGAGTTAATACAAAAGTGCTTCTGTGTGCCTGGCTCAGCATCGCGGTAAAATGCCCTCCAATTATAGACCCTTTCTGCAGGAAAAACCCCTTTCAGAAGGGTCAGTGTGTTCGGAGGTTGGGACACAGGTCTTTCTTCTGTCTTCTTTCTATGCAGCTGCCTGGAGAGCTGTGAAATCCAAGTTTAGGGTAGTGGGGAGATCAAATAAAGTCTCATTATCTTCTTTGGTCTGGGTCCAAATGACCTACGGAAAACGGGAAACTCTACATGTGCCAGCCAAGATTACTAGACTTCTCAGGTCTGAGATCTGGGGTCTGTGGTAGCCATTTTCACATAAAGTTCAAGGGCAACACACTCAACCATATTACACATTACAAATGCACTCATAAATCTAGATCAGTATTACTGCCTGGGCTCTGAAATATGACTGCACGGGATACCCAGGTCCAAGTTTGGGCTTGGAGACCTACAGGGAAGAAGAACAAAGCAGCATCACGTGGACTGCGCATCCTGTAAGCGCTGAGACGTGCCACACCCCAGTGCTGTCCAGTTCAACACATTTTGCTCAACTGACTTGTCCAAACACAGAGGATATAGTAACTGACTTGAGGACATGGTCCCAAGCATTCTGAGGCTTCCCAATCCACAGTTGCATCAACATTTTGCCTAAGGACGGGATAAGAAATTGCATCATCTATGTTCTTGGCTTCTAGGCAAGACCGACTCCAAACAGAAGAAAAGTGGAGTTGATCAGAGGACGACTGTGGTGGGTGGCAAAATGGCCCTCATTTCTCACCCCTCCCAGTCTCCAAGCACTTTGCATGGAATCTTGCTGAACCCAGTCACCACTGCTGGGATGACCTGCTCCTCCCTTGGACAGTAAGTTCAACTGTGATTTGCTCTGGCCAAAGGTGTTGTTCTTCGGTTGCTAAGTCGTGTCCGACTCTCTGCAACTTCCCTGTCCTTCACTATCTCCTGTAGTTTGCTCAAACTCATGTTCATTGAGTCCATGATACCATCCAACCCCTTCTGTCACCCCCTTCTCCCCCTGCCTTCAATTTTTCCTAGCATCAGGGTCTTTTCCAATGAGTCGGCTCTTCATATCAGGTGGCCAAAGTACTGGAGCTTCAACTTCAGCATCAGTCCTTTCAGTGAATATCCAGGGTTGATTAAGGGGTTGTTAGCAAATGTGACCGGAGAAGGCAATGGCACCCCACTCCAGTACTCTTGCCTGGAAAATCCCATGGACAGAGGAGCCTGGTGGGCCGCAGTCCATGGGGTCGCTAAGAGTCGGACACGACTGAGCGACTTCACTTTCACTTTTCATTTTCATGCATTGGAGAAGGAAATGGCGACCCACTCCAGTGTTCTTGCCTGGAGAATCCCAGGGACGGGGGAGCCTGGTGGGCTGCCATCTATGGGATCGCACAGAGTCAGACACGACTGAATCGACTTAGCAGCACCAGCAAATGTGACAGAGTAAAAATGGACTGGGGGGGGTGGGTAACAAGATAGTGTCTTTTCTCACACCTTCCCTCTAAGTATAACCAAATGCCATAGCAGTAACTGAACAGATGACCGTAACAGGTGGAGAGGGGAAGGTGGGTCAGCTAGGCCCCTCAGGACTCGAGGAACAAAGCCAGAGTAAGTTCCCTGGGTTTTCTTTTTATCTTCCACATACTCCAGCCTGGGTACCAGACAATGCATAACACAGAACCATGAAAGGCATTCAAAAGTCTTAGTCACTCAGTCACATCCAACTCTTTGCAAACACATTGACTATAGCCCACCAGGCTCTTCCATCCATAGGATTCTCTAGGCAAGAATACTGGAGTGGGTTGCCATTTCCTCCTCCAGGGGATTTTCCTAATCCAAGGATCAAACCCAGGTCTCCTGCATTACAGGCAGATTCTTTACTATCTGAGCCACCAGGGAAGCCCATTTTAAAAAGGTAATAAAAATAATAATAAGAGAAAATCCACATGAAAGTCTGCTGTCTTCTAGGCAAAGTCCTCATCAGAGGATTACAAATGACACCCATGACCAGTAACAATGACAGCCTGATCTACCTACAACATGAGAGCTGCAGAATGCCTGCCATTTCAATCTGCCCACAGCATCAACACAAGAGAAACCTGGGCAGGTGGGCCATCCCACATCCCACACTACTTACACCAGCAGTACCAGCATCCCTGGCACTCCACACAAACATCAGCTCGGGCCTGGCCTTTGCAGCCCTTTGCTCAGCAGCAGCAGGTGAGCCATGCCCAGAGTCTCCCACCCAGGGGCAGAGAACCACCAGGCTGTGTGGCTCCAGGCCATTCACCCAGCTACCGGAGGCCAAGGATGCACCTGCAGAGAGAGAGGGAGATGCCCACTGCACCAGGGGCCAAACAATAGATCAGGAGAAACACACCCTGTTCTGTAGGTCCAGAAGAAACCTTCAAGTCCCATCTAACACCACCAGGTGACACAGGAAAGTGCCCACCTTCCAGTCCCCCAACCCTGGGCAGTACCAAGAGAGTCCAGCAGGGGGCAGTCAGCAAGGAGCCGGAGAACAAAGCAGAGGAGAATTCAATCAAGTAGAATCCACACACTAAATCAAACTAAGTAACTTTATGCTAAAAATACGAAGATTTCAGTAGGATTAAAAACCAAGAAAACCTCAACCTGAATGAGAAAAGACAGTCAACTGACAACAGAACTGAGATGAACAAGACATTGGATGATATGATGAAGACTCTCATCAGTTCTAAAATTGCTTCAACAAGTTAATGAATTCTCTTAACCAACTTTAAAATATCTTGTAAAAAAATGGCCTTTGGTTGTGCTGGGTCTCTGTTGCTGCGTATGGGCCTTCTCTAGTTGCAGCGCGCAGGGCCTACGCTGTTTTGGAGCACATGCTCTAGAACGCAGGACTCACTAGCTGTCCCACGGCATGTGGAATCTTTCCAGATCAGGTATTGAACCTACGTCCCCTATACCAGCAGGCCAATATTTAGCCACTGGACCACCAGGAAAGTCCTAAAATAGTCTTTTTTTTTTTTTTTTAAACAACTTAGTCTTATTTGCCTAAGGCCAGCTGTTGCAGGCACTGCAGCCCTAACTTCCAGAAGGGATGCAGGGAGGGGTGGCAAGCCATCCTGCTCCCAGATGCTGCCTGCCCCATCTTGCTTCCTGCAGGAGGTGGGAGAGTAGCTAAAGTGTACACTTGTGCCATCAAGTATCTCCTCAATTTTTATGTCAGTAGCTCAGTCATGTCCAACTCTGCAATCCCAGGGACGGTAGCCTGCCAGGCTCCTCTGTCCAAGGGATTTTCCAGGCAAGAGTACTGGAGTGGGTTGCCCTTTCCTTCTCCCTCAGATAGTCTTAAAACTTCAACAAAAAACATTTTTAATGGAAATTATAGAACTGGGGAACATAGTAACTGAAATTAAATATTCAATGCATGGGCTCAAGAGTACTATGGAATAATGAAACATAGGATCAACTTGAGGACAGATAAACAGAATGTGTTCAACCTGAGAAAAAGAGAAAAACGGGGAAAAATGAACAGCACCTCAAGGACCTACGTGATACTAAGAGACATTCTTATCTTTGGAATCCTTAAAGGAACAGAAAACATACGACATGAAAAATATGTTCCAAGAAATAATGGCTGATCACTTCTGAATAACCAACAGATCATGGAAGAGATCAAAAAGGAATCAAAACATGCATAGAAACAAATGAAAAGGAAAATGCCACAACCCAAAACCTATGGGATTCAGTAAAAACAGCACTAAGATGGAGATTCATAGCAATGTAAGCCTACCTCAAGAAACAAGAGAAACATCAAATAACCTAACTTTACACCTAAAGCAACTAGAAAAAGAAGAAAAGAAGAACCCCAAAGTTAGTAGAAGAAAATTAATTATAAAAATCAGAGCACAATAAATCAAAAAGAAATGAAGGAGACTATAGCAAAAATCAACAAAACTAAAAGCTGGTTCTTTGAGAAGATAAATAAAACAGAAAAACATTAGCCAGACTCATCAAGAAAAAAAAGAGAAGAATCCAATCAATAAAATTAGACATGAAAATGGAGAAATCAGAACAGACAACACAGAAATACAAAAGATCATAAGACACTACTATGAGCAATTATATGCCAATAAAATGGACAAGTTGGAAGAAATGGACAAATTCTTAGAAAAGTACAACCTTCCAAAATTGAACCAGGAAAAAAACAGAAGATCTTAAGAGACCCACCACAAGCATGGGAATCGAAACTGTAATCAAAAATCTTGCAAACAAACAAAAGTTCAGGACCAGATGGCTTCACAGGTGAATTCTAACAAAAATTTAGAGAAGAGATAACACCCATCCCTTGGCCATCAAAGGTGGCTATCAATACTTTGGCCACCTGATATGAAGAACTGACTTATTGGAAAAGACCCTGATGCTGGAAAAAACTGAAGGTAGGAGGAGAAGGGGACGGCAGAGGATGAGACGGTTGGATGGCACGAGTTTGAGCCAGCTCCGGGAGTTGGTGATGGACAGGGAAGCCTGGCGTGCTACAATCCTTGGGGTTGCAAAGAGTTGGACATGACTGAGCAACTGAACTGAACTAAGCTGAACACCTATCCTACTCAAACTCTTCCAAAAACTGCAGAGGAAGGTAAACTCCCAAACTCATTCTATGAGGCCAGCATCACTCTAATACCAAAACCAGAAAAAGATACCACCAAAAAAAGAAAACTACAGGCGAATATCACTGATGAACACAGATGCAAAATTCCTCAACAAAATTCTAGCAAACAGAATCCAACAACATATTTAAAAGATCATGCTGCTGCTAAGTCACGTCAGTTGTGTCTGACTCTGTGAGACCCCAGAGACGGCAGCCCACCAGGCTCCCCCGTCCCTGGGATTCTCCAGGCAAGAACACTGGAGTGGGTTGCCATTTCCTTCTCCAATGCGTGAAAGTGAAGTCACTCAGTCCTGTCTGACTGTTAGCGACCCCATGGACTGCAGCCTACCAGGCTCCTGCATCCATGGGATTTTCCAGGCAAGAGTACTGGAGTGGGTTGCCAGTGCCTTCTCCAATCATACATCATGACTAAGTGGGCTTTATTCCAGGGATGCAAAGATTCTTCAATATTCACAAATGAATCAATGTGATACACCATATTAACAAATTGAAAGATAAAAACCATATGATTATCTCAATAAATGCAGAGAAAGCCTTCGACAAAATTCAACATCCATTTATGATTTTGTTTAAAAAACTGTCCAGAAAGCAGTCATAGAAGGAACATATCTCACCATAATAAAAGCCATATATGACAAACCTATAGCAAACATAATCCTCACTGGTAAAAAAGTGAAAGCATTTCCCCTAAAATCAGGAACAAGACAAGGATGCCCACTCTCACCACTACTATTCAACATAGTTTTGGAAGTCCCAACCACAGCAATCAAAGAAGAAAAAGAAATAAAGAGAAACCAGACTGGAAAAGAAGAAGTAAAACTCTCTCTGTTTGCAGATGACATGATCCTCTACATGGAAAACCCTAAAGACACCACCAGAAAACTCCTAGAGCTAATCATTGAATATAGTAAAGTTGCAGGATATAAAATTAACACAGCAATCCCTTGCATTCCTATATACTAACAATGAAAACAACAGAGAAATTCAAGAAACAATCCCATTCACCATTGCAATGAAAAGACTAAAACACTTAGGAATAAATTTACCTAAAGAAACAAAAGACCTACATAAAGAAAACTATAAAACACTAATGAAAGAAATCAATCCCTTGCATTCCTATATACTAACAATGAAAACAACAGAGAAATTCAAGAAACAATCCCATTCACCATTGCAATGAAAAGACTAAAACACTTAGGAATAAATTTACCTAAAGAAACAAAAGACCTACATAAAGAAAACTATAAAACACTAACGAAAGAAATCAAAGATGACACAAGTAGAAGAGAAATATACCATGTTTCTGGATCGGAAGAATCAATATAGGGAAAATAAGTATACTACACAAAGCAATCTATAGATTCAATGCAATCCCTATCAAGCTACCAACAGTATTTTTCACAGAACTAAAACAAATAATTTCACAGTTTGTATGGAAACACAAAATACTTCAAATAGCAAAAGCAATCTTGAGAAAGAATAATGCAACTGGAGGAATCAACCTTCCTAACTTCAGACTATACTACAAAGCTACAGTCATTGAGATGGTATGGTACTGGCTCAAAGACAGAAATATAGATCAATGGAACAAAATAGAAAGCCCAGAGATAAATCCACATACCAATGGATACCTTATCTTTGACAAAGGAGGCAAAAATTTACAATGGAGAAGACTATCTCTTTAACAAGTGGTGCTGGGAAAACTGGTCAATTGCCTGCAAAAGAATGAAACTAGAACACTTTCTAACACCATGCTGCTGCTGCTGCTGCTAAGTCGCTTCAGTCATGTCTGACTCTGTGCGACCCCAGAGACGGCAGCCCACCAGGCTCCCCTGTCCCTGGGATTCTCCAGGCAAGAATACTGGAGTGGGTAGCCATTGCCTTCTCCAATGCATGAAAGTGAAAAGTCAAAGTGAAGTCGCTCAGTCGTGTATGACTCTTTGCGCCCCCATGGATTGCAGCCTACCAGGCTCCTCTAACACCATACACAAAAATAAATTCAAAATGGATTAAAGATCTAAATGTAAGACCAGAAACTATAAAAAGCTTAGAGGAAAACATAGGCAGAACACTGTCTGACATAAATCACAGCAGGATCCTCTATGACCCACCTCCCAGAGTAATGGAAATAAAAGCAAAAATAAACAAGTGGGAGGGACCTAATTAAACTTCAAAACTTTTGCACAACAAAGGAAACTATAAGCAAGGTGAAAAGGTAGCCTTCAGAATGGGAGAAAATAATAGCAAATGAGACAAAAGATTAATCTCAAAAATACACAAGCGGCTCATGGAACTCAATACCAGGAAAACAAACAACCCAATCAAAAAATAGGGAAAAGACCTAAACAGACAATTCTCCAAAGAAGACATACACAGAGCTAATAAACACATGAAAAGATGCTCAACATCACTCATTATCAGAAAAATGCAAATCAAAATCACAATGAGGTACCATCTCATGCCCATCAGAATGGCTGCCATCAAAAAGTCTACAAAAAATTAATGCTGGAGAGGGTGTGGAGAAAAGGGAACTCTCTTACACTGTTGGTGGGAATGCAAACTAGTACAGCCACTATGGAGATGAGTGTGGAGATTCCTTAAAAACTGGAAATAGAACTGTCATATGATCCAGCAATCCCACTGCCGGGCATACACACCAAGGAAACCAGAAATGAAAGAGACACATGTACCCTAATGTTCATCGCAGCATTGTTTATAATAGCCAGGGCAAGGAAGCAACCTAGGTGTCCCCTGGCAGACAAATGGATAAGGAAGTTGTGGTATATATACACAATGGAATATTACTCAGCTGTAAAAAAAGAATGCATTTGGGTCAGTTTCCATGAGGTGGATGAAACTTGAACCTATTATACAGAGTGAAATAAGTCAAAAAAAGAAACACCAATACAGTATATTAATGCATATATGGAATTTAGAAAGACAGTAATGATGACCCTATATGCAAGGCAGCAAAAGAAACACATATATAAAGAACAGACTTTTGGGCTATGTAGGAGAAGGTGAGGGTGGTATGATTTGAGAAATAGCATTGAACCTGGTGTATTACCATATGTAAAATAGATAACCAGTGTAAGTTTGATGCATGAAGCAGGGCACTCAAAGTTGGGTGCTCTGGGACAACCCAGAGGGATGGGGTGGAGAGGGAGGTTGGAGGTGGTTTCAGGATGGGGGGACACAGGTATATCCATGGCATATTTCTTTTCGAGGCATGGCAATAACCACAATACTGTACAGTGATTAGCCTCTAATTAAAATAATGCTTAAAAAAAAGAAATAATGGCTGAAAGCTTTCCAAATTTGACAAAAAAAAAACGTAAACCTATGGATTCAAGAAGTTGTGTAAACTACAAATATGATAAACCCAAACCAATCAGCAGAAAGACATTTGAAAATTAAACTCTTGAAAATTAAAAACAAAGAAAAATCCTAAAAGCAACCAGAGAGAAATGTTTCCCTTAACATTACTTATAAGAGAACGCCAGTGTAAACAATTTATTTCTCATCTGAAACCACCGACGCCAGAAGAGTAACATTTTTCAACCTATAGAGGAAAACAGCTGTCAACCAGGAGTTCTAGACCTGCAGAAGCTGCTATTCAAGAAGAAAGGTGAGGAGGGAGGAGACATTTCCAAAGAAGAAAAAAAGGAGACTTTGTTGCTAGCAGACCTACCCTTGAAAAACAGCTGAAGGACGCTGTCAGGCCAGAATGAGAATAATTAAAGGAGGAGAATAAGAACTTCATAAAAAGAGGGAAAATAGTAAAACTGGTTTAAAAGAGGGTTGAAATAGACTATCCTCAATCTCCTGAATTTTTTAAATCATATTTTCATGGCTGAAGCAAATATTACAACATCATCTGCTGTGATGCTTAAGTATGTAGAGGAAATCCTTGAAACAACTTATATTTAGAAAGTAGGAAAAGGACAGAGATGTAAACAGAACTACAGTTTCAATACTTCATTCAAGGTGACAGCGCATCAGTGTCATTAATAGTTATGGGCTGAGATGTACCCCATACGTACGCTGTACAACCTAGGGCAACCACTAAAATACACACATAAAAAAGTACAATAAAATAATACAAACATACTAAAAACCAACATAAATAAAAGAGTTCTTCAAAATATTTAAGTAATCAAAGGAAGGCAAGAAAAGAGCAGAGAAATGAGAAGCAGAGGAAACAAATAAAAAAATGATAAAATGGCAGAGTTAAGCTCTAATATAGCAATGGTTATTATAAATGTTAAGCAGTCTAAATACACCAATTAAAAGACAGGGGTTCACAGAATAGCTGAAGATACATGACCTACCAATATACTGTCTACAAGAAACTCACTTCAAATACTATGACACAATTTGAAAGTGAAAGAATCGAGAAGGATATATCATGCTAACACAAGTAATAATTTTAAAAAGCAGAAGGGGCTGTATTAATTTCAAGTAGACTTTAGAGCAAAGAAAATTACACGTGACAAAAAGGACATTACATAATGACAGAACAATCAGTTCAAGAAATCACAGTGATCCTAAATGTGGACACACTAAAAAAACAGAGCTTCAAAACACATGAAGCAAAAACTGAAGAGAAATAGATAAGTTTACCACCGGGGATGTCAACACCCTACTCTCAGTAAATGGTGTATCTAGAAAACTGGCAAAAACATAGAATGACTGAACAATACCATCAACTGACAGGACTTCCCCGGTGGCTCAGACGGTAAAGCGTCTGTCTACAATGCAGGAGACCTGGGTTCAATACCTGGGTCAGGAAGATCTGCTGGAGAAGCAAATGGCCATCCACTCCAGTACTATTGCCAGGAAAATCCCATGGACAGAGGAGCCTGGTAGGCTACAGTCCATGGGGTCAGACACGACTGAGCGACTTCACTTTCACTTTCAGCATAGAAGAAGCTTCCCTAGTCCCTCAGACGGTAAAGAATCCACCTGCAATGCAGGAGACCCAGGTTTGATCCCTGGGTTGGGAAGATCCTCTGGAGAAGGGAATGGCTGCCCACTCCTTGCTTGGAGTATCCCATGGACAGAGGAGCCTGGCAAGTTACAGTCCACGGGGTCACATGAGAGTCAGACACGACCGAGTGACTCACTCACAACAACGGCACAACACATTTTTCAAGTACCCATGGAACACTGACCAAGAAAAACCATATCCAGGAACATAATTTAAAAGAATTCAAATCATACAGTTTGCTTTTATTAAAATAGAATCAAAGTAGAAATCAATAGCAGAATACCAAAAGAAAACTCTTTAAACACTTGGAGATTAAATAACATGCTTTCAAACAATTCATGGGTCAACAGGAAAGCCTCAAAGGAAATATTTTAATGTACACAAGTACTGACTGAATCTTACAATGTAACACTTTAAAATATGTGAGGTGCAGTTACAGTAATGCTGAGACAAAAATTTGTAACACCAACTGCTTACATTAGAAAAGAGAAAAGGTCTCAAAGTAATAATCTAAGTTACTACATCAAAAGATAAGGACAAGAAAAAAAAAACAAACCCAAGGTAAACAGAAAGAAGGAAATAATAATGAGAGCAGAAATCAATGAATTAGAAAATGAAGAAAATAGAGAAAACCAAGGAAACTTAAACTGGTTATCCAGAGGGGAAAAAAAAAACAACAAAATTAATATACCTCTAGCAAGATGGATTTGGAGAAGGAAATGGCAACCGACTCCAGTGCTCTTGCCTGGAGAATCCCAGGGACGGGGGGAGCCTGGTGGGCTGCCGTCTATCCGGTCGCACAGAGTTGGACACGACTGAAGCGACTTAGCAGCAGCAGGNAGGAGCCTGGTAGGCTACAGTCCATGGAGTCAGACACGACTGAGCGACTTCACTTTCACTTTCAGCACAGAAGAAGCTTCCCTAGTCCCTCAGACGGTAAAGAATCCACCTGCAATGCAGGAGACCCAGGTTTGATCCCTGGGTTGGGAAGATCCTCTGGAGAAGGGAATGGCTGCCCACTCCTTGCTTGGAGTATCCCATGGACAGAGGAGCCTGGCAAGTTACAGTCCACGGGGTCACATGAGAGTCAGACACGACCGAGTGACTCACTCACAACAACGGCAGAACACATTTTTCAAGTACCCATGGAACACTGACCAAGAAAAACCATATCCAGGAACATAATTTAAAAGAATTCAAATCATACAGTTTGCTTTTATTAAAATAGAATCAAAGTAGAAATCAATAGCAGAATACCAAAAGAAAACTCTTTAAACACTTGGAGATTAAATAACATGCTTTCAAACAATTCATGGGTCAACAGGAAAGCCTCAAAGGAAATATTTTAATGTACACAAGTACTGACTGAATCTTACAATGTAACACTTTAAAATATGTGAGGTGCAGTTACAGTAATGCTGAGACAAAAATTTGTAACACCAACTGCTTACATTAGAAAAGAGAAAAGGTCTCAAAGTAATAATCTAAGTTACTACATCAAAAGATAAGGACAAGAAAAAAAAAACAAACCCAAGGTAAACAGAAAGAAGGAAATAATAATGAGAGCAGAAATCAATGAATTAGAAAATGAAGAAAATAGAGAAAACCAAGGAAACTTAAACTGGTTATCCAGAGGGGAAAAAAAAAACAACAAAATTAATATACCTCTAGCAAGATGGATTTGGAGAAGGAAATGGCAACCGACTCCAGTGCTCTTGCCTGGAGAATCCCAGGGACGGGGGGAGCCTGGTGGGCTGCCGTCTATCCGGTCGCACAGAGTTGGACACGACTGAAGCGACTTAGCAGCAGCAGTAGCAGCAAGATGGATTTAAAAAAAACAAAAATCACCAATATCAGCAATCAAACAGGCAAATCAGCACAGATCCTGAACCCATTAAAAACAAAGATAGTAAGGACACACTAAAAACAATTTTACACATAAATCCAACAACTGAGAAAAAGCAGATGTTCAAGTCACAAACTATTAAAATTAACCAAGATAGATAACTTGAACACTCCTGTAATCATTAAAGAAACTGAATCTATCATTTAAAGCTGCCTGTAAAAGAAATGCTCTGAACTAGAGAGCTTCACTGAAGAATATAATGAAGAATTAACACCAACTTCACATAATCTCTTATCCAGGAAATAAAAGAGGAAGAGAAAGTGCTTCTCAACTCATTTCACGAAGCCAGTATTACCTTGATACCAAAACCAGAAAAAAGAACTAAAAAAAGAAAATTACAGAATATCTCTCATGCTATCTAGAAGCAAAAAATTTTAATGATATATTACAGATAGAATCCAGTGATGTTTAAAAAGAATTATACAATATAATCAAGTGGGAGTTATTCCAAGTATGCAAGGCTAGTTCAACATTTGAAAATCTATCAGTATAATCCACCATACAAAAAGGCTAAAGGAGAAAAAATCATATGATCACATCAATGGATGAGGCTGAAGCATTTGACAAAATCCAATAGTTATTTATGAAAAAAAATTCTTGGAAAGCTGGAACTAGAGTGAAATGACCACTGATAAAATACATCTAAAAAAACCCTACAGCTAATTTCATACTCCATGGTGAAAGGGTGACTGCATCCCCCAAATACTGCAAACAAAGTAAGATGTCCTCGGTCACAATTCCTGTTTAACACAGTACTGAAATTTCTAGCCACTACAATAAAGCAAGAAAAAGAAATAAAGGACATGTAGATTGTAAAAGAGAAATCAAAGGGTCCCTATTTGCAGATGCTGTAACCTCCTACATAGAAAACCTAGAAGCATCTACCAAAAGAGAAAAGGAAACTTTCTACAGCTAATAGGTAAGGTCAGCAAGGTATCAGGAAGCAGAATGAACCAACACGCAAAAATAAATCACAATTTTACATCAAAAATGAACATGTGATAAATATTAAAAACAAAATTTCTGGTGTATTTACAATTGCACCAAAGAAAATTAAATGCTCAAATATAAATACAGCAAAATAGGCATAGGGTCTGTATGCTGAAAGCCACAAAATTCTGATTAGAGAAACAAAGATCTAAACAAATGGAGAGTTACGCCACATTCAAGGACTGTCAGGCTCAACACAGTAATTGTGTTTAGGTTTTCCAAGCTGGTCTACAGGGTTCCATGTCATTTCCATCAAAATCATAACAAGACTCTGTAGTATTTTAACATATATACAGAAAGGTGTTAAGGTTTTAAATAGCTAAAATAACCTTGAAAAAGTAGGAAGTGGGAGGATTCACTGTACCTGATATGAAAGCTTACTAAATGGCCACAGTTATCAAGACAATGCGGTACTGGCTTAGAGAGAAACACTGGTAAAACAGAATAAAGAATCCAGAAACAGACAAATATGTTCAACTTAACTTTTCACAAAGGTGAAAAGCATTTTAACAAAAGACAGACTCTTCAGCCATTGGTGCTGGAGCAAACGAATATCCAGAGGCTAAAAATGAATCATGACGTAAACCTTACACATTATGCAAAAATCAACAGAAAATGAATCGTAAGTATAAATGTAAAACTATAAAACATTTAAAACAAATATAGGAGAAAATGCTTGGAACCCAGGGCTAGGCAGAGAGTACTCAGACATAACACCAAAACCACAATTCACACAAGGAAAAACTGATCTATCGGATGGCATCAAAGTAAACCTGTTCTTCAGAAGACCCCATTAAAATTATGGAAAGACAAGCTACAGACTTGGAGACAATAAATCCATCAAGAGATATATAGCATATATAGAGAACTGCTAAAAAAAACCCAGCAATCCAATTTAAATGGGCAAGGATATGAATATACATTATATTGAAGATAATATACAGTTGCAAATAAAGACATCAAGAGATTTTCAAGTTTATTAACCATTAAGAAAATGCATATTAACATTGCAGTGAGATATTGTTGCACATTTATCAAAATTGTGAAAAGAAAATACTTATTATTTTAAGTGAATAAGTAAATATTTTTAAAATTAAAGAAAAAATATAGCAACAACCAAATGCTGGCAAGTATGAAAAATAATTAGGTCATTCATAAAATCCTAATGAGAATGGTAAGTAGTAAATCCACAGTGAGTTTGGCATTTCTTATACAGTTGATCCTTGAACAATATGGCTTTGAACTACTTGAGTCCACTTATACATGGAGAAAAGAGTGGTTTCTAGGGGTTAAGGACATGGGGCGGGGTGAAGGGGATGTAGAAAGGTGGTTATGCTTACAAAGAGATTGTTGTGGTGTCCAAACTATACTGTATCTTGACCATAATGGTAGCTATGAAAATCTTGTGATAAAATTGCAAAGAACTAAGTATATATACATACTCATGAGTGCAAGTGAACTGGGAGAATCTGAACTTGATCAGCAGGTTACATCAATGTCAATCTCCTATAGTTATGATACCGTAGTTTTGCAAGACATCATCATGGAAAACTGGGTAAAAGGTACATGGGATCTTGCTATATTTCTTATAATTGCATGTGACTCTATAATCATCTGTAATGAAAAAAATGAGAATTTTTTTTAACGGACTGGTGTATTAGGCCTTTCTCTCTCATGCCTCTACCATCACCACGAAAACACTCCAGGACAGCCTGCTGGAGGATGAGAGACATGACATTTATAGTCAGTCACCTTAGTGGCCCCAGCCAAGACCACTGCCGATAGCCAGGCATTCCCCAGTCACATGAGTTACCCGGGCAAATCAGCAGAGGGAAACGCCAGCAGCCCCAGACACACATGCAACTAAGGCTTATTGTTGAATGCCACTGAAGGTTTTGTGGCTGTTTGTCATGCAGTGTTATTACTGCAGTGGATAACTGAGACCAACAGCCAAGTCTCAGAAAAGACAAACTCAGGGATGTAGGCAGACCAACTACATCAAAGCTCCCTACACAGAGACACAGCTACTCCCACCCGTTTTTTGTACTTAGGTCCTTCTGGCTCAATTACAAAAGATGCAAATTCCTGGGGTTGGGGAGGGGATGCCTGCCTGCCTTAACTTGAATCCTATGCTGACTGTTTTGCAGAAAACAGAACGGCACCACATTCATCGACAGTGTGGAACCCCAAAGGAAAAGTGGGATACAGGAGAAAGAAAGAATGCTAGCTAACCAGACAAAAATGAGCGAAGTCCTCTGCCAAGACAGACAGGCTGTACTTACAGGCACTAGGATGATGCTCAGCTTCTAAAAACAGATTCAGAATTCACAATTCTCATTTTTATCATTTTAGGGGAAAACAGCCTTGAGAAACTAGGTCACTTATACAAACAGTATGACAGAACAGTTTAATAAATATTTGGACCCTGGAAACAGATCATGTGGGTCTGATTTCAGTGCTTCTGCAAAATCACAAATGTCCTGATCTTGGGCAATTGGCTGATTTGAAAAATGCCATATTCTATACCCAGATAATAGAGATTTATAGTGCTTATTACATTAATCATTTGGAAAATCCTGAAATACAGAAACCTCTTTATGAAGGATTAAGCCAGAACTTCACTCAGTCAGTATAGCAGGGTAGTGAAAGTAAGGCTCTGTTTATATCCTGGCTCCACCACCCACAATCTGTGTGACCTTGGGTAAATCACTTAACCTCTATGTACCCCAGTGTCTTCATCCATAAAATGGGGATAATAACAGCACCTATCTCCTAAGATTGTTGTTCAGACTTAGTGACTGTATCTGTAAAGTGTTCAGAATGGCGCCTAGTGTTACCTGAAACATAATAACCTTTTTCAATCTTTGTTTGAATACAGAAGCCCCTTGCTTTATCATTCCTCCTGGTGTGGGAAGACAATTTATAACATTTGATCTGTGAGTTTTAACAACAGGAAAGGCCATATGTCACATCTCATCCCTCTGCTATTGGGGGAAATAACGACAGAGCCATCATAAATCCCTAAATCTTTATTTTAACGGCTACAGTGACTAATCCTTTGATACCCAACATCCCATTTCACTATTGTAAATGTCCCATTCCTTTCAAGGTTTCAAAAGGATGCTTTATGGCCCTTTCTTCATTGATCACATGGCTTATTGACAGGACACAGCTGAGCCAGCTGAGTCTTTTCAGCAGCACAGAGCAGCTCTCTCCATTTGTGGGCATTTTGATGGATAGTCAATCGCCACAAGGGCTGTGTGGCCAGGGCACATCAGGCCCCAGCGGAATTAGATTAAGAGGAGGCTCCTGAGGTAGTGAGTTAAAGAAGTAATTTTTCATCTCTAGAGACCTGGGTTCAAACCTCACTGATGCCACAAGAGGAAACAGATTTTGTGGCCTCGGTCCATTCCACAATTTGTCAGCATCTGACAGGAGCAAAATCCTTCCCAAAAGCCATTAATCAAAGGAAATGGAGTCATCAGAGCTTAGGACTGATGGGATGTGGGGAAGCTAAGACGCTACATGCAATAGTCCACCTAGTTAGAAAGGAGTTCCAGAAGACAACCTCAAAGGTGAACAAAGGTGCAGACGGTGACACGTCTGTAGCTTCACTTCCCCCTCCTCCAACCTCTGCAACCAGCCATCTACACTGGATCCCTAGAGATCTGCCCATTCTGGAAACTTCACATGAATGGAATCACACAGTATACAGCCTTTGGGTCTGGCCTCTCTGACTGAGTGTAAAGTTGTTACCATGCATCCGTGTACCCATATTCCTTTCTATAGCTGAGCAAAAGCCCCTTGTGTGTGTGTATTCCTTGTGTGTATGTTGCCCATGCTTTGCTTACCTGTTACTCTGGCCTGGAGAATTCCATGGACTGTATAGATCATGGGGTCACAAAGAGTCAGACACGACTAAGTGACTTTCATTTCACTTTCACCAACTGATGGATATTTGCACCTACAGGCAAGATGGAGAGTAGCCCCTTTAAAAAGGGTTTCTCTGACAAGCTGCATACCCTTGGCATACTCTCCTCATCCTTTCTGGACCTTGGTTTCCTTATTCGTAAGTGGAGGTGACTGTAGTTGTGAGAATTAAATGACACAATCAATGTAAAGTGCTCTGCACCGAGCCTTTATCTTTACAATAAATCCTCTCTTTATGGTAAACTAAATGTATTGCTTATAGCTTACACACTTCACATAAAACTCACGGGCAACTATTTTCTCTTGGTCAGTAGATCCTTAAAGAGAACATAACCCAAAGTGAAAGCCTCTCGGTGGTGTCTGACTCTTTGCAACCCGATGGACTATACAGTCCATGGAATTCTCCAGACCAGAATACTGGAGTGGGTAGCCTTTCCTTTCTCCAGGGGATCTTCCCAACCCAGGGATCAAACCGAGGTCTTCCTCATTGCAGGCAGATTCGTCACCAGCTGAGCCACAAGGGAAGCCCAGGAATACTGGAGAGGGTGGCCTATCCCTTCTCCAGCGGATAGTCCCGATCCAGGAATTGAACCAGGGTCTCCTGCATTGCAGGCAGATTTTTTTACCAACTGAGCTATCAGGGAAGCCCGAATATAACCCAAGAAGAGAGAAAACCTCTGAGGTCCAAGGCCTCTTCTTCCTTATTCGGGCCCCTTCTGCAAGGGCTGTGTCTCCACTCTTTTCTGCCCTGCACTGGTGCAATGTGGCTTTCGGAAGGAGGCAGAAGCCCCAGGCAGGGGCAGAGGGCTCAGGACCAGAGCCCTGTTCAGCCCCGCCTCAACAACTATGCTCCACCAGGGAGCTGCAGTTTTAAAAGCAAGAGCCTGGCACCCTGGCCATTCTATCAGGCGGCACTCCCTTGGTTACAAATGACAGAAACCTTGACTCCAGCAGCTCAGGCTGTTTGGCTCCTGTTCCCCAACCACAGGGCCAAGGAATGGACACTGACTGGCCCACGGGGGTCAGGACCCACCCTTCAACTGGCGGATCTGGTCAGGGCACCAGGGTTCCAGCCTTCAGACGAAAGGGCTGCAAAGGGGCAGAGGGAGGAAAGCAGCCTACATAACGTAATTTCTAAGAAATAATAAAAATGAGAGGAGGTACATGAACTCCCCAGACACCAGCCCCAAGCATCCCGCATCGAACATAGACTGGCGATTCATTTCTTACATGGTAGTATACACATTTCAATGCTATTCTCCCAAATCATCCCACCCTCTCCCTCTCCCTCAGAGTCCAAAAGTCCGCTCTACACATCTATGTCTCTTTTGCTGTCTTGCATACAGGGTCCTCATTACCATCTTTCCGTGGCGGATTCATGTCAATGTATGCCAAAACCAATGCAGTATTGTAAAGTAAAATAAAGTGAAAATAAATAGAAAAAAAAAAAAACGAGAGGACGATAAAGAAGAAAATAATGCGCATCCAGCATTTACACTGTTTCCAATGCCGTGCCACCCAGTTCCGGATGGCTCCTGTGGTCTTGGGGTTAGTTACTTTTTCCTTGACAGAATTAAGCCACAGATAAATTAAATTCCCAGGTTAACAAGTGGCTTTTCTTCCTCTGGGTAACTCCAGAGCTCCTGCTTGTCTCCTGCTTCCATACTGAGCTTTCTGTCGTTGTTCTCTTGCTGGGGTGACCAAGATATGGAGACATCAGGTGAACCCATCAAGGGTGATGCTAAGCCCCACTGCCCAGACACCCCACTCCTCACGGGACAGGGTCCCTACAGGCATGGGTCGCCAAAGAGATTCCATCTTGCTGGCCAACCCTGATGGACGCAAGCAGGTCAGAAATGATACAGAGAACTTCTGAAGCTGCCTTGGATTCAAAGGGAGAAGGATGCTCTCATTAGCTGGCAATGTCTGCATGGGCAAAGGGCACAGAAGTTCCCATGGAGGCGCTGCTGCTAAGTCACTTCAGTCGTGTCCAACTCTGTGCGACCCCACAGATGGCAGCCCACCAGGCTCCGCCGTCCCTGGGATTCTCCAGGCAAGAACACTGGAGTGGGTGCCATTTCCCTCTCCAATGCATGAAACTGAAAAGTGAAAGGGAAGTCGCTCAGTCGTGTCCGACTCTTCGCGACCCCGTGGACTGCAGCCCACCAGAGTACTGGAGTGGGGTGCCGTTGCCTTCTCCATGGAGGTGCAAGCACTTGCGAACTGGACCCCACACTTCAGAGAGAAAGGAGCACCAACTCTAATTCTTTAGATTTCCAGCCTACTTTTTATTTTTTATCTTTATCCAACTTGCCTTTAGAACTACTTTGGAATAACCTAGCAGTCTTTCCTAGCATCCACCTTCCTACACCCCCCAAAGTTCCCAGGACGTTGCTGAGTGAAACATGATTTATTAACTTCTCGTTACTATGCATTGGTCTTCAGCATGTGGGTCTTGTGGCCACTGTCTCTCTTTTCCAAGCAGGGGTCTGACATTATTCTTTGCAGATCCAGCACCCCCATAGCTCAAAGCACCAATCTGCAGCCTAGAGTCTCTTTCTTATTTATCAAGGCTTTCTAGGAAGAACAGGAGCTTCATCTTCACCAGCACAACTTTCTCACAATCCATGCAATATACATACCCACATATAAGTAATTCATACACGAACAGATTCCATCGCCTCTGAACGCACACACAGGTATAAAGATGCTGCGTGGATGTGTAAACATGCATGCACACGCATCGACCTTGTTTCTCTCATCCTTCACCCGACAGAGACAAGCTATAAAGCCCGACTGTCTGTCTCTGTGTACGTGTAGAGATTGAGAGAGTTTCCAAATCTGCACATTCTGCTCCAGCCCACCGGTGAGGAACAGACGAAAAGCAGTGATCTCTCCGTACCACGGGACACCATGCGGCCACAGACATTACACAAAGGCAGCAGGGCATCAGTAAGTCCCAATACGGAAGAATCTCCATGAGAGATTATTAAGCAAGAAAAGCAGATCAGTGTGCAAAAAACTGTCAAAACATCACGAGGGCATCCAAAGGCAGGGGGCAGCCACATACACAAAGAACCACCAACAGTGAGGAAAGTGAAGACGAATGGATGCTGCCGTGTCTGTTAAAATGATCAGATATGTTCATTCTTACATCAAAAATAAACGCGGAATGATATACACCAAACCGTGCTAAGTCACTATCCTTGGGGAACAGGATCACAAGAGACGTTTATTTTTGAGGTTAAGTATTTCTATAATGACTGCATTTTAATTACCTGGGTGTATTAAGGTTTTTTTAATCTACTCCACAATCTTTGAGCTGTCATTTAGGTTTAAGAGCTGTACTGAAGACTTCCCTTAGAAAGGAAGAGAGAAAAGAGGAGAAAGAGGATGAGGGAGGCTGAAGGAAACAGCTCTCCCGCTAATGCACGATCTGAACCACTCTGATCCCTAGAATATTATTTTTCTACTGCTGCATAAACTGGAACAATCAAAGGCGAACATTTTCAAGTTGGAAATGAAACATGGCAATGTCCAAAGATAAAGCAAACAGCCCTGAAAGCAGACAGTCCCTTGCTGTAAAGGCCCAGGGGAATCGTGTTCCTGGACCAGCTTCTGACGTCTCCTCCGTGGGGACGGTCAGGCTCACCCCCAGGCTGTCACAAGCCTCTCAGGCACTGGAGTTCAGCCGTGCCCACAGCAGAGCACAGACTCCCTTCAACAGGCTCACTTTCTGGAGAACGACAGCCAACACTCTCCCGAGGACTCTGGCCCTTCAACTGCTCCGTGCTGAATGAGGCTATGTGGCCCCAACCTTATTGCTCACGTGGAAATGTGCTTCTTGACATCTTTTTTTTCCTTCTCCAAACTGTTTCTCCTTTAACTGTTCTGGACATCAGCAGATGCCATCAGCCCCGTGGCGACAAGCAGGCATCATCGTGAAGTTCTACAGAGGACTTCCCCAGCCATCTTCTTGTGGCCCTGGCCAATTGCTGCTCGTCCAGGCAGGGCAGGAAGTTATGGCTCCATCATGGACCATTCATTCCCTTCACGAATTAACTCCCCACTCCTTCCATGCAGGTGCCCGCTGCGTTACTGCTGTGACACACTCCCATCCTTCTGGTGCGAGGTGGCCTTTCATAGTTTTCTTTGAAACCTTGGTTTGCTACAATTTATGCCTTGATTAAAAATGTGCTGTCGGGTGAAACATATCATTCAGGGGAGGGATCTTTGTTAATTAGTAAAACAAAGCAGGTCAAATGTTTCTCATAAAGATTTCTGCATGTCTGCAATTTCGAAATGGCTTAAATTTGGCTTCCTGTGCGATTCAGTTTCACGAAGAGAGGCAGGAGGAAACCTACAGTTTGGGGGGTGAGGGGCCAAGTGCTAGAAGCCGTGGCAAGGGACATTGTTTTTTTCTGTATTAATATCATCACTCTCAGGACGTCACTAGCGGTGCAGTGGTTTAGACTCCATGCTTCCACTGCAGGGGATGCGGGTTCTATCCAGGGGTGAGGGGACAAAGATCCCACATGCCACATGGCCAAATATATATGTAAAATCACTCTGCAACAACATCGTGAAAATAATTATATTTGAATTCTGACAAGTTTGAACCTCTGTCCATAGTTCATCAGGCACTCTATCACATCTAGTCCCTTAAATCTATTTCTCACTTCCACTGTATAATCATAAGGTATTTGATTTAGGTCATACCTGAATGGTCTAGTGGTTTTTCCTACTTTGTGCAATTTCAGTCTGAATCTGGCAATAAGGTGTTCATCATCTGAGCCACAGTCAGCTCCCAGTCTTGTTTTTGTTGACTGTATAGAGCTTCTCTACCTTTGGCTGCAAAGAATATCATCAATCTGATTTCGGTGTTGACCATCTGGTGATGTCCATGTGTAGCGTTTTCTCTTGTGTTGTTGGAAGAGGGTGTTTGCTATGACCAGTGCATTCTCTTGGTAAAATTCTTTTAGCCTTTGCCCTGCTTCATTCTGTATTCCATGGCCAAATCTGCCTGTTACCCCAGGTGTTTCTTGCTTTCCTACTTTTGCATTCGTCCTCTATAATGAAAAGGACATCTTTTGGGGGTGTTAGTTCTAGAAGGTCTTTTAGGTCTTCATAGAACTATTTAACTTCAGCTTCTTTAGCATTATTGGTCAGGGCACAGACTAGGATCACAGTGATATTGAATGGTTTGCCTTGGAAACGAACAGAGATCGTTATGTCATTTTTGAGATTGCATCCAAGTATTGCACTTCATACTCTTTTGTTGACCATGAGGGCTACTCCATTTCTTCTGAGGGATTCTTGCCCACACTAGCAGATATAATGGTCATCTGAGTTAAATTCACCCATTCCAGTCCATTTTAGTTCACTGATTCCTAAAATGTCAACATTTACTCTTGCCATCTCCTGTTTGACCACTTCCAATTTGCCTTGATTCACGGACCTAACATTCCAGGTTCCTATGCAATACTGCTCTTTACAGCACCAGACCTTTCTTCCATCACTAATCACATCCACAACTGGCTGTTGTTTTTGCTTTGGCTCCATCCTTTCATTCTTTCTGGAGCTACTTCTCCACAGATCGCCAGCAGCATATTGGGCACTTACCGACCTGGGGAGTTCCCCTTTCAGTATTCTATCATTTTTCCTTTTCATACTGTTCATGGTTTTAGAAAGGGCAGAGGAACCAGAGATCAAATTGCCAACATCTACTGGATCATCAAAAAAGCAAGAGTTTCAGAAAAAGATCTATTTCTGCTTTACTGACTATACCACAGCCTTTGTGTGGATTACAACAAACTGTGGAAAATTCTGAAGGAGACGGGAATACCAGACCACCTGACCTGCCTCTTGAGAAATTTGTAAGCAGGTCTTGAAGCAACAGTTAGAACTGGACATGGAACAACAGACTGGTTCCAAATAGGAAAAGGAGTACATCAAGGCTGTATATTGTCACCCTGCTTATTTAACTTCTATGCAGAGTACATCATGAGAAACCCTGGGCTGGAAGAAGCACAAGCTGGAATCAAGATTGCCAGGAGAAATATCAATAACCTCAGATATGCAGATGACACCACCCTTATGGCAGAAAGTGAAGAGGAACTAAAAAGCCTCTTGATNCATGCTGCAGTTCATCAGGTCACAAAGAGTCAGATACAACTGAGCGACTGAACTGAACTACTCCTTGGAAGAAAAGTTATGACCAACCTAGACAGCACATCAGAAAACAGAGACATTACTTTGCCAACAAAGGTCTGTCTAGTCAAGGCTATGGTTTTTCCAGGAGTCATTATGGATGTGAGAGTTGGACCATAAAGAAAGCTGAGTGCCGAAGAATTGATGCTTTTGAACTGTGGTGTTGGAGAAGACACTAGAGAGTCCCTTGGACTGCAAGAAGATCAAACCAGTGCATCCTAAAGGAAATCAGTCCTGAAAATTCATTGGAAGGAGTGATGTTGAAGCTGTAACTCTAATACTTTGGCCACCTGATGCAAAGAACTGACTCATTTGAAAAGACCCTCATGCTGGGAAAGATTGAAGGCAGGAGAAGAAGGGGACGACAGAGGATGAGATGGTTGGACGGCATCACTGACTCAGCGGACATGAGTTTGAGTTAATTCCGGGAGTTGGCGATGGACGGGGAGACCTGGTGTGCTGGTAGTCCATGGGGTCGCAGAGAGTCAGACACAAATGAGGGCCTGAATTGAACTGAACTGACAAGTTGGATGCCACTTTCTGGAGTCTGAATATAAAAGCAGCAGCTGTCTGTGTGAGAGTGGTCATCTGACCTTGAGAATGCCTTACTACTGCTACATTATTTCATTCTCCCAGCAAGCCTTTAGGCAGAGCTTTTATTCCCATTTTACACACAATGACATGAGGCTCTGAGAAGGTAAAGAGTTCACCCTGGTTTCAACATGCTCAGCTAGGAAGGAGCAGAGCAAGGATGCTAGCCCAATGGAGTGAGGAAAACTGGATAAGACAGGGCAGTGGATGGCTCCACGCTAAGGGCCACAAGGACAGAACTGTGAATAAGAGGAACAGGGACAGCTACTGTGAAAACAAAACTGCAGATCCAAGTGTCAGAGACAGAAACTCAACTCCATCTGGCTCGCTAAATGCGCAAGTCTGGGGATTTGAACATGGTTACATCCCAGTGGCTCAAACGACATCAGGAAGGCCTGTCTCTAAATGTGGACTCTGCTGGGCCTCTGCACAGACGGTGGATAGACGTCACCTGCTCCAGGCAAGCGTTCATCGGTTGAGTATCCCAGCCAAAGGACAGGGCACTATTCCCAGGTTGAGGGGCTAGTGATGCCCTGAGCCCTCCACGTGTCCCTAAACCCACCACTGCGTCTCAGCAGACGTCAACTCTGACCACACTGGTTATCTGCTCCCCCAGCACGACAGAGCAAAAATATCAAAACTCAACATAAAATTAGATTGGTATTAATAACTATAGCACAAGTTAAACAGTGAAAATAAGTCATTTAAAGTAGTACACATTTAAATATTACATTAATACATCAATAAGTTCTTTAAAAAATCAACAGGGCAGACCCACGGCAGGGAGGCTGTGGGGTGCAGCCTGGGAAGGGCAAGTCCCCTGGTCCATGTCACCAGCTGGGAGTGTGAATGCACTCCCCCAAGCGCAGCAGAACCCCTCACAACTCACTCTGAAAAGCTGGCTCTTTGTTCATCAAGACTCAAGGGAGGCTATCATAGAACAGTCAATAGGGCATACACAGCATTTTAAGTGAACTTTTTATTTTGGAATGGTTTAGATTTACAGGAGAAAATGTTTCAACGACAGAACAAAGAATCCCATAGAGCACTCATCCAATTTCCCCATAACAAACATCTTCTATTATCATGAGATGTTTGTCAAAACTAAGCTGACAGCGATCCATTAGCAGTAACTCAACCCCAGACTCGACTTGGACTTCATCTGTCCTCTTCATTAGCGTTCTCTTTCTGTTCCAGAATCCTCTCTCGGCTCCACAGCGCATTCTAGTTGCCACGCCTCCCCAGTCTCCTCTCAACTGTGAGAGCTCCCCGGTCTTTCCTCATTTTCAAGACTGTAACAGTCTTGAGTTCTGGTCAGGTGTCCTGTAGACTGTTCCCCCTTGTGGGCTTGACCAATGTTTTCCTCTAGACTGAGGTTACATATGTAATATTTTAACGTAAAATGTACATATGTATCACCATTAGCCAATGTTTTGATGAATGCTCAATACTCCTGAGGACACATTTCCTGCCTAGAGATGTAGACCAACTTTCTTGCATGAACCGTACCCATAAAGTAAGCTTTGATTTCAAGTTCTTTGAAGAGGCTGTATCAGTTTTAGAAATGCTTTGACATGCAACCAACAATGGCTTAAGTATGCAGATAATTAATATATCAAAAAGATTGAAAGCAGGCCTTCTGGCATTGATGCTGTGGTTCCACACTTCTCTCTTTCCACTCTGCTACCTTTGGGTGTTGACTTATATAGCCTCATTATCGCAAAATGGTTGCTGCACTTCCAGATATCATATCTCCATTCAAGGTAGGAAGAAGATGGAACAATAGGCCCTAACACATTTAGTCCTTATATCAGAAAAGCCTAACTTCTCAGAACCACCCCCACCTCAGGATACTTTCCCCTATTCTTCAGTCGCAAATGAATCACAGACATATCCAGTTTCAAAGAAAGCTTGGAATTTATAGTCTCAGCTTTCCTACATCTATGAAACAGGCAGACCAGGAAGAAAGAAGGTGGGATCAGACGTTGAGTTATCCAGTCAACAGTGTTGGCCAAAACGGAGAAAACCTACAAGCACGTCAAAGTCATCTGAATGCAAGTTACTACTACATTTTAACAGACTTTCTCAATATTTTAGTTTTCTTGCCCATATCTAATTCAATAGCATTTTTCTAGAAAATTATTTTTCCAAAGTATTCATCTTAGTTGTCCCAGAAATGACAGTGTTTGCACTTTTATCTACTTGGATTATATGAAATCCAATTTAATCCATGTATTAATCCATTTAATTGAATTTATTCCACATTACAATATAATAAACACGAACAGGTTTGGGAGCAACCTCAGACAGAGAGGGGGTCTAGGGGTGAAGGGACCCAGTCACTGAGGCTCAGCTCCGTCGGCTGAGAAGTGCCCAGTGGGCAAGCCAAGGACCTCACTTGGAGCACTCTCCTGAGGCATGAACAGCGTCAGCTGACTGGCTGAGAAGTGGGGTTACTTGTGAGAGTCTCAGCTGAGCAAGCTGTGCACTAGGCTCTATGAGAAATCCCGGTGGACGTGCAATGCGCACCTTCTGACAGCACTGGCTATCTCCCAAAGGGGACAGACCAACCCTCAAAGGGCTTGAATAATAAGGAAGGTGCAGAGAGAAGCACCAAGTACCGGCACAGAAACAGAACCCTCCAGGTAAAGAAGAGAAAGGATGCTGCCAGTACCAGCCCACATCCTCCTGGCCACTTCTGCGCAGAGGTCAAGACCTCCAACGGCCAGTGCCTGCGTCTCCACCTGGTGCTCTCTCTGAGCACCAGATTCCTCTGGCCCAAGATGCTAGAGAATTCCCAGATGGCCCTCAGGAGCAGGCGCATTAGTATCCCCACCTCCTTGCCCCGTGGTAGGATGGCGCTGCAGAGTGTGTTCTGCACTATTTCTCAGAAATTCCAGCAGGATTAAACTCCAGGTGCCCGCAGTGGTTGCTGGTTTGATGAGACAACTAGAGACTCTTTCCCTGCCCTGATTGTCTTCTCACCTGCCCCGAAGCTGTTTCTTGGGATGAGCTTCCAAATTAGCCAGCAGCACCCGAAGTCCTGTCACAGGATGAGAAGTAACAAATTCAGACAAACAGTATTCGTTAACAGCTTCCCTTCGCTGAGACTTGATGGGCCTAAGATTCCGCCAGGCAACTGATGTGACTTCTCTCTCACTCATCTTCACGACAATTCAACAAAGGAGGAACTGCCGTAACTGTGACCGGATAAAAAAGCTGAGGCTCAGACAGGTTAAGTAAACTGTTCAATGACACACAACTCGAAAATGGCAAACATGAACAGATGAACACACAGTCTTATGTCCACACGATGGAACATTACTCAGCCCTGAAAAAGAATGAAGTACCAATCAATCCATGCTACAACGTGAGTGAACCTCAAGACGTCATGCTAACTGAAAGAAGTCAGACAGAAACAATCACGGGTAGTACAGTTCCATTCATATGAAATACTCAGAAGAGATGAACCCATAAAGACAGAACTCAAATACGTAGTTGGCCTGGGGCTGCAGGGAGGAAGGAAATAGGGGGAGATTTCGTAATCAGCACAAGATTTACTTTGGAATGATGGAAATGTGTTTAAACCAGATAGACGCAGTGATTGTAAACTTGTGTAAATATACTAAATGCCACTGATTTTTTAAACTGTTCATTTTATGACTACTGAGTTTCTTCCCAATATTTTTTTTAATGGCAGAGCTGGGAGTTTAAACCACGGACTCAAATAAAAGGAAAAAATAAATTTAATGAAGCTAATTAAAATAAAAATAAACCCGGGGCTTCGGCCAAGAAGCTCCTCTTATCGGTGATCCTCCAAGGGTGGTCTCTGGGCTGACAGCAGCGGCAGCACCTGGCAGCCTGTTAAAAATGCACAGTCCGAGACCCCATCCCAGGCCTCCTCAATCAGCACCTCCAGGCCCGGCCCAGCAGTCTGGGTGTTCCCAAGCCCCACGATGGATTCAGATGTAACAGAGACTGAGGACCACTGCCTTGGGGCCAGGACTCAAAGCAGCTGGATCCTCAGCAGCACTCAGCCAGTGTCTACCCAAACGCTTCACATGCAAACCAGCTATCTGCTGGACTTCCTGAAATTAGGGGGCTTCCCTGGTGGCAGAGTGGCGAAGAACCTGCCTAACAATACAGGAGACGCGGGGGAGGCCAGTCCAACCGATCCCTGGGTCGTGAAGACCCCCTGGAGGAAATGGCAACCCACTCCCGTACTCTTGCCTGGAGAATCCCATGGACAGATGAGCCTGGCGAGCTACGGTCCATGGGGTCACTGAGAGTCAGACACGAATAAGCCCACAGAAATCAGGACTTCAAGGGCTGGTTTGGGTGTGGGTTTAAGTCATCATGTGCACCCCTTACCAGCCAGGTGGAGGTCAGGGTATACTACTTTCAAGGTATGTGGACTCTCCCCAAAGCACAAGCCAGAGGTGGGCATCGCTGCCCTGGCAGGGGGCAGCCTTGGCAGGCCTGCCACGTCCATCTTCATGTGATGGTCAAGAGGCCCAGGTAGGCTGGGGCGTGTGCTCACCAGACCAGCTGAGACCCAATCACAACTGTCTCCTGAAAACAAACCAGGAGGAGATTCAAGGGTGCTGCCAGCACTGAGGCTTGTAAATACCCGCAGGGCGCCAATGAGTTCCAGACCCGGCCCCTTTTCAAGACCAGAAAAGCAAACCCAGTGCATTTACTAAACAAAAGGAATTAGGTATAGAATCAAAATTATGTTCTCCTTTATCGTTAACGTTTGAGTTTTAGTTCAATTCCAGGGACAAACCACTCGAAGGCAGTAGTTTACTTTAAAGACGAATGCCTAATGAAACACTCACAATGCCCCAGCCTAATTCATAGGCTTCCCTATGCAGTGTTTTTATGTCACATGAGTTCCTGACGATGTTAACAGGAATGTCGGAGACAAAGTCTATGGTCAAGCGAATCTGAGAAAATGTGCTTTCTCCTCCCACCTGTTGAAGACTCACAGCGTACAGCAGCATATTAAAGGCTCTGGGAAGCCATACAGCACAAAACTCTGCTGCGTTACCCAGGCTGCCACAAAGCCCAGGCTTATTTAAGAGGCAGCAGAGCACAGCGGTTTGGTGCAAGCTCCAGAATCTGTGTCTGGGTGCACATCCTGACTCAGCCCCTGGCTGCATGACCTCAGGGAAGTTAGTCACCCTCTCTGTGTCTGTTTCTTCACTAATGAAAACTGATTGAGTTCCTAGAGGTGTTACGGGGATGAGCCGAGATAATGAAGACAAAGCGAATGCAACAGTGCCTCATGTCACTAGGTACAGCCTCACCAAATGCGCACTGTGTACATACACACGTTTTTTTAATTGCTGTTGAGTCGTGTCTGACTCTTCGAGACCCCACAGACTGCAGCATGCCAGGTTTCCCTGTTCCTCACCATCTCTCAGAGTTTGCCCAAGTTCATGTCCATAGATGAGACGGTTGGGTGGTATCACCAATGCAATGGACATATTTTTAATTACATAATGATTTAATACAGCATACTGCAGAACCCAAGTTCCCCTGGGCACAAAGCAGAAAATTTAAGAGACACAACTTTATCTTTGCCTAGAAAGCAAAGAAGAGGATAATGAACTTTTCTGCATGAACAGGACAAACTTAGGGCCAACTGTGACTTTAACAGACAAATGGAGGGCTTCCCTGGCAGTCCAGCGTCTAAGGCTCAAGCTTGCAGTGCAGAGGGCGTGGGTTCAAGCCCTGGTTGTTGGGGAACTAAGATCCCACATGCCTTGTGGTGTGGCCCAGAATCATAAACACAAAAGACAAGCAGGATGCTGGCCACTGAGTGTATACTCAGCATTCTGGTTGGAGCCCTTCACCTATGTGCCCATTCTTCCCATTTACCACTGAACATTCCTCTGCATATAGATTCCCTCTGGCATGACCTCTAGATGCTCAGAGAGAGGCAAGAGAGAGGAAAGTAAGGAGGAAAACTTACAATAAAGGCTTTGAATCTAACTCATCAGGATGAGTTAGGCAAGGAACATCTCGGAGGTTTGCCAGAAGCCAATGTGATCGGATTAACTTCCAGAGAGCTGGCCACGAGGCGGCTTGCAAAGGTCTGTCCCTTGGCCTCGAACAACTGGGAAACAGCCCTCAGGAACACCAAACGTCTGACGAGCGAGATACCAGCTCAAGGGACCACAAGGAATGATATCTGAGGCCACCGATCTGGGGCTATCTATAAGTTACCACCGACTTCAAGTCCCAGAGTTCACGTTCCACTTTTCCAGTCTTTGACTTCTGAAAACTGCTACGTCCAAAATAAGCTCAGAAAAACAGCAATAGTGCTATGCGCCACCTCTGCAGCCCAGGAGGACAGTAATGCTGACTAGCGGCTCACGCGGCTCATGACCTTCTACTCAAGGAATATTTATTTCTTCATTAATGATATGTGTATAATAATAACAACGTTTTTTTTTANCTTTTGAACTGTGGTGTTGGAGAAGACTCTTGAGAGTCCCTTGGACTGCAAGGAGATCCAACCAGTCCATTCTGAAGGAGATCAGCCCTGGGATTTCTTTGGAAGGACTGATGTTGAAGCTGAAACTCCAATACTTTGGTCACCTGATGTCAAGAGCTGACTCACTGGAAAAGCCCTTGATGCTGGGAAAGATTGAGGGCAGGAGGAGAAGGGGACAACAGAGGATGAGATGGTTGGATGGCATCACCAACTCAATGGACATGGGTTTGGGGGGACTCTGGCAGTTGGTAATGGACAGGGAGGCAAGGCATGCTGCAGTTCATCAGGTCACAAAGAGTCAGATACAACTGAGCGACTGAACTGAACTACTCCTTGGAAGAAAAGTTATGACCAACCTAGACAGCACATCAGAAAACAGAGACATTACTTTGCCAACAAAGGTCTGTCTAGTCAAGGCTATGGTTTTTCCAGGAGTCATTATGGATGTGAGAGTTGGACCATAAAGAAAGCTGAGTGCCGAAGAATTGATGCTTTTGAACTGTGGTGTTGGAGAAGACACTAGAGAGTCCCTTGGACTGCAAGAAGATCAAACCAGTGCATCCTAAAGGAAATCAGTCCTGAAAATTCATTGGAAGGAGTGATGTTGAAGCTGTAACTCTAATACTTTGGCCACCTGATGCAAAGAACTGACTCATTTGAAAAGACCCTCATGCTGGGAAAGATTGAAGGCAGGAGAAGAAGGGGACGACAGAGGATGAGATGGTTGGACGGCATCACTGACTCAGCGGACATGAGTTTGAGTTAATTCCGGGAGTTGGCGATGGACGGGGAGACCTGGTGTGCTGGTAGTCCATGGGGTCGCAGAGAGTCAGACACAAATGAGGGCCTGAATTGAACTGAACTGACAAGTTGGATGCCACTTTCTGGAGTCTGAATATAAAAGCAGCAGCTGTCTGTGTGAGAGTGGTCATCTGACCTTGAGAATGCCTTACTACTGCTACATTATTTCATTCTCCCAGCAAGCCTTTAGGCAGAGCTTTTATTCCCATTTTACACACAATGACATGAGGCTCTGAGAAGGTAAAGAGTTCACCCTGGTTTCAACATGCTCAGCTAGGAAGGAGCAGAGCAAGGATGCTAGCCCAATGGAGTGAGGAAAACTGGATAAGACAGGGCAGTGGATGGCTCCACGCTAAGGGCCACAAGGACAGAACTGTGAATAAGAGGAACAGGGACAGCTACTGTGAAAACAAAACTGCAGATCCAAGTGTCAGAGACAGAAACTCAACTCCATCTGGCTCGCTAAATGCGCAAGTCTGGGGATTTGAACATGGTTACATCCCAGTGGCTCAAACGACATCAGGAAGGCCTGTCTCTAAATGTGGACTCTGCTGGGCCTCTGCACAGACGGTGGATAGACGTCACCTGCTCCAGGCAAGCGTTCATCGGTTGAGTATCCCAGCCAAAGGACAGGGCACTATTCCCAGGTTGAGGGGCTAGTGATGCCCTGAGCCCTCCACGTGTCCCTAAACCCACCACTGCGTCTCAGCAGACGTCAACTCTGACCACACTGGTTATCTGCTCCCCCAGCACGACAGAGCAAAAATATCAAAACTCAACATAAAATTAGATTGGTATTAATAACTATAGCACAAGTTAAACAGTGAAAATAAGTCATTTAAAGTAGTACACATTTAAATATTACATTAATACATCAATAAGTTCTTTAAAAAATCAACAGGGCAGACCCACGGCAGGGAGGCTGTGGGGTGCAGCCTGGGAAGGGCAAGTCCCCTGGTCCATGTCACCAGCTGGGAGTGTGAATGCACTCCCCCAAGCGCAGCAGAACCCCTCACAACTCACTCTGAAAAGCTGGCTCTTTGTTCATCAAGACTCAAGGGAGGCTATCATAGAACAGTCAATAGGGCATACACAGCATTTTAAGTGAACTTTTTATTTTGGAATGGTTTAGATTTACAGGAGAAAATGTTTCAACGACAGAACAAAGAATCCCATAGAGCACTCATCCAATTTCCCCATAACAAACATCTTCTATTATCATGAGATGTTTGTCAAAACTAAGCTGACAGCGATCCATTAGCAGTAACTCAACCCCAGACTCGACTTGGACTTCATCTGTCCTCTTCATTAGCGTTCTCTTTCTGTTCCAGAATCCTCTCTCGGCTCCACAGCGCATTCTAGTTGCCACGCCTCCCCAGTCTCCTCTCAACTGTGAGAGCTCCCCGGTCTTTCCTCATTTTCAAGACTGTAACAGTCTTGAGTTCTGGTCAGGTGTCCTGTAGACTGTTCCCCCTTGTGGGCTTGACCAATGTTTTCCTCTAGACTGAGGTTACATATGTAATATTTTAACGTAAAATGTACATATGTATCACCATTAGCCAATGTTTTGATGAATGCTCAATACTCCTGAGGACACATTTCCTGCCTAGAGATGTAGACCAACTTTCTTGCATGAACCGTACCCATAAAGTAAGCTTTGATTTCAAGTTCTTTGAAGAGGCTGTATCAGTTTTAGAAATGCTTTGACATGCAACCAACAATGGCTTAAGTATGCAGATAATTAATATATCAAAAAGATTGAAAGCAGGCCTTCTGGCATTGATGCTGTGGTTCCACACTTCTCTCTTTCCACTCTGCTACCTTTGGGTGTTGACTTATATAGCCTCATTATCGCAAAATGGTTGCTGCACTTCCAGATATCATATCTCCATTCAAGGTAGGAAGAAGATGGAACAATAGGCCCTAACACATTTAGTCCTTATATCAGAAAAGCCTAACTTCTCAGAACCACCCCCACCTCAGGATACTTTCCCCTATTCTTCAGTCGCAAATGAATCACAGACATATCCAGTTTCAAAGAAAGCTTGGAATTTATAGTCTCAGCTTTCCTACATCTATGAAACAGGCAGACCAGGAAGAAAGAAGGTGGGATCAGACGTTGAGTTATCCAGTCAACAGTGTTGGCCAAAACGGAGAAAACCTACAAGCACGTCAAAGTCATCTGAATGCAAGTTACTACTACATTTTAACAGACTTTCTCAATATTTTAGTTTTCTTGCCCATATCTAATTCAATAGCATTTTTCTAGAAAATTATTTTTCCAAAGTATTCATCTTAGTTGTCCCAGAAATGACAGTGTTTGCACTTTTATCTACTTGGATTATATGAAATCCAATTTAATCCATGTATTAATCCATTTAATTGAATTTATTCCACATTACAATATAATAAACACGAACAGGTTTGGGAGCAACCTCAGACAGAGAGGGGGTCTAGGGGTGAAGGGACCCAGTCACTGAGGCTCAGCTCCGTCGGCTGAGAAGTGCCCAGTGGGCAAGCCAAGGACCTCACTTGGAGCACTCTCCTGAGGCATGAACAGCGTCAGCTGACTGGCTGAGAAGTGGGGTTACTTGTGAGAGTCTCAGCTGAGCAAGCTGTGCACTAGGCTCTATGAGAAATCCCGGTGGACGTGCAATGCGCACCTTCTGACAGCACTGGCTATCTCCCAAGGGGGACAGACCAACCCTCAAAGGGCTTGAATAATAAGGAAGGTGCAGAGAGAAGCACCAAGTACCGGCACAGAAACAGAACCTTCCAGGTAAAGAGGAGAAAGGATGCTGCCAGTACCAGCCCACATCCTCCTGGCCACTTCTGCGCAGAGGTCAAGACCTCCAACGGCCAGTGCCTGCGTCTCCACCTGGTGCTCTCTCTGAGCACCAGATTCCTCTGGCCCAAGATGCTAGAGAATTCCCAGATGGCCCTCAGGAGCAGGTGCATTAGTATCCCCACCTCCTTGCCCCGTGGTAGGATCGCGCTGCAGAGTGTGTTCTGCACTATTTCTCAGAAATTCCAGCAGGATTAAACTCCAGGTGCCTGCAGTGGTTGCTGGTTTGATGAGACAACTAGAGACTCTTTCCCTGCCCTGTCTTCTCACCTGCCCCGAAGCTGTTTCTTGGGATGAGCTTCCAAATTAGCCAGCAGCACCCGAAGTCCTGTCACAGGATGAGAAGTAACAAATTCAGACAAACAGTATTCGTTAACAGCTTCCCTTCGCTGAGACTTGATGGGCCTAAGATTCCGCCAGGCAACTGATGTGACTTCTCTCTCACTCATCTTCACGACAATTCAACAAAGGAAGAACTGCCGTAACTGTGACCGGATAAAAAAGCTGAGGCTCAGACAGGTTAAGTAACCTGTTCAATGACACACAACTCGAAAATGGCAAACATGAACAGATGAACACACAGTCTTATGTCCACACGATGGAACATTACTCAGCCCTGAAAAAGAATGAAGTACCAATCAATCCATGCTACAATGTGAGTGAACCTCAAGATGTCATGCTAACTGAAAGAAGCCAGACAGAAACAATCACGGGTAGTACAGTTCCATTCACATGAAATACTCAGAAGAGATGAACCCATAAAGACAGAACTCAAATACGTAGTTGGCCTGGGGCTGCAGGGAGGAAGGAAATAGGGGGAGATTTCGTAATCAGCACAAGATTTACTTTGGAATGATGGAAATGTGTTTAAACCAGATAGACGCAGTGATTGTAAACTTGTGTAAATATACTAAATGCCACTGATTTTTTTAAATGTTCATTTTATGACTACTGAGTTTCTTCCCAATATTTTTTTTAATGGCAGAGCTGGGAGTTTAAACCAGGGACTCAAATAAAAGGAAAAAATAAATTTAATGAAGCTAATTAAAATAAAAATAAACCCGGGGCTTCGGCCAAGAAGGTCCTCTTATCGGTGATCCTCCAAGGGTGGTCTCTGGGCTGACAGCAGCGGCAGCACCTGGCAGCCTGTTAAAAATGCACAGTCCGAGACCCCATCCCAGGCCTCCTCAATCAGCACCTCCGGGCCCGGCCCAGCAGTCTGGGTGTTCCCAAGCCCCACGATGGATTCAGATGTAACAGAGACTGAGGACCACTGCCTTGGGGCCAGGACTCAAAGCAGCTGGATCCTCAGCAGCACTCAGCCAGTGTCTACCCAAACGCTTCACATGCAAACCAGCTATCTGCTGGACTTCCTGAAATTAGGGGGCTTCCCTGGTGGCAGAGTGGCGAAGAACCTGCCTAACAATACAGGAGACGCGGGGGAGGCCAGTCCAACCGATCCCTGGGTCGTGAAGACCCCCTGGAGGAAATGGCAACCCACTCCCGTACTCTTGCCTGGAGAATCCCATGGACAGATGAGCCTGGCGAGCTACGGTCCATGGGGTCACTGAGAGTCAGACACGAATAAGCCCACAGAAATCAGGACTTCAAGGGCTGGTTTGGGTGTGGGTTTAAGTCATCATGTGCACCCCTTACCAGCCAGGTGGAGGTCAGGGTATACTACTTTCAAGGTATGTGGACTCTCCCCAAAGCACAAGCCAGAGGTGGGCATCGCTGCCCTGGCAGGGGGCAGCCTTGGCAGGCCTGCCACGTCCATCTTCATGTGATGGTCAAGAGGCCCAGGTAGGCTGGGGCGTGTGCTCACCAGACCAGCTGAGACCCAATCACAACTGTCTCCTGAAAACAAACCAGGAGGAGATTCAAGGGTGCTGCCAGCACTGAGGCTTGTAAATACCCGCAGGGCGCCAATGAGTTCCAGACCCGGCCCCTTTTCAAGACCAGAAAAGCAAACCCAGTGCATTTACTAAACAAAAGGAATTAGGTATAGAATCAAAATTATGTTCTCCTTTATCGTTAACGTTTGAGTTTTAGTTCAATTCCAGGGACAAACCACTCGAAGGCAGTAGTTTACTTTAAAGACGAATGCCTAATGAAACACTCACAATGCCCCAGCCTAACTCATAGGCTTCCCTATGCAGTGTTTTTATGTCACATGAGTTCCTGACGATGTTAACAGGAATGTCGGAGACAAAGTCTATGGTCAAGCGAATCTGAGAAAATGTGCTTTCTCCTCCCACCTGTTGAAGACTCACAGCGTACATCAGCATATTAAAGGCTCTGGGAAGCCGTACAGCACAAAACTCTGCTGCGTTACCCAGGCTGCCACAAAGCCCAGGCTTATTTAAGAGGCAGCAGAGCACAGCGGTTTGGTGCAAGCTCCAGAATCTGTGTCTGGGTGCACATCCTGACTCAGCCCCTGGCTGCATGACCTCAGGGAAGTTAGTCACCCTCTCTGTGTCTGTTTCTTCACTAATGAAAACTGATCGAGTTCCTAGAGGTGTTACGGGGATGAGCCGAGATAATGAAGACAAAGCGAATGCAACAGTGCCTCATGTCACTAGGTACAGCCTCACCAAATGCGCACTGTGTACATACACACGTTTTTTTAATTGCTGTTGAGTCGTGTCTGACTCTTCGAGACCCCACAGACTGCAGCATGCCAGGTTTCCCTGTTCCTCACCATCTCTCAGAGTTTGCCCAAGTTCATGTCCATAGATGAGACGGTTGGGTGGTATCACCAATGCAATGGACATATTTTTAATTACATAATGATTTAATACAGCATACTGCAGAACCCAAGTTCCCCTGGGCACAAAGCAGAAAATTTAAGAGACACAACTTTATCTTTGCCTAGAAAGCAAAGAAGAGGATAATGAACTTTTCTGCATGAACAGGACAAACTTAGGGCCAACTGTGACTTTAACAGACAAATGGAGGGCTTCCCTGGCAGTCCAGCGTCTAAGGCTCAAGCTTGCAGTGCAGAGGGCGTGGGTTCAAGCCCTGGTTGTTGGGGAACTAAGATCCCACATGCCTTGTGGTGTGGCCCAGAATCATAAACACAAAAGACAAGCAGGATGCTGGCCACTGAGTGTATACTCAGCATTCTGGTTGGAGCCCTTCACCTATGTGCCCATTCTTCCCATTTACCACTGAACATTCCTCTGCATATAGATTCCCTCTGGCATGACCTCTAGATGCTCAGAGAGAGGCAAGAGAGAGGAAAGTAAGGAGGAAAACTTACAATAAAGGCTTTGAATCTAACTCATCAGGATGAGTTAGGCAAGGAACATCTCGGAGGTTTGCCAGAAGCCAATGTGATCGGATTAACTTCCAGAGAGCTGGCCACGAGGCGGCTTGCAAAGGTCTGTCCCTTGGCCTCGAACAACTGGGAAACAGCCCTCAGGAACACCAAACGTCTGACGAGCGAGATACCAGCTCAAGGGACCACAAGGAATGATATCTGAGGCCACCGATCTGGGGCTATCTATAAGTTACCACCGACTTCAAGTCCCAGAGTTCACGTTCCACTTTTCCAGTCTTTGACTTCTGAAAACTGCTACGTCCAAAATAAGCTCAGAAAAACAGCAATAGTGCTATGCGCCACCTCTGCAGCCCAGGAGGACAGTAATGCTGACTAGCGGCTCACGCAGCTCATGACCTTCTACTCAAGGAATATTTATTTCTTCATTAATGATATGTGTATAATAATAACAACGTTTTTTTTTAATTTTTATTTTTACTTTATTTTACTTTACAGTACTGTATTGGATTTGGCATACACTGACATGAATCCGCCACGGGTGTACATGAACTCCCAAACATGAACCCCCCTCCCACTTCCCACCCCACATCATCCCTCCAGATCATCCCCATGCACCAGCCCCAAGCATCCTGCATTGAACATAGACTGGCGATTCTTTTCTTACATGATAGTATACATATTTCAATGCTATTCTCCCAAATGTGTCAGGTTCCATCCTAGGACTGGGATTTTGGCAGAGAGCAAAACAGACCACATTCCTGTTTTTCTGGAGCTTCCAAAAACAGTCAACTCTGGGCTCTGCATTAGCCAAGGAGAGGTGGGGGGGTGTCTGGGTGGACATTCACTGCTGAATTTCCATATGAAGCACTTTTTCATCCATTATCTTATTTCATTTTCACAACATCCCTAGACAGCCATGTCTACTTTCTGCCTTTAATAGCTGTGAACCAAGACTCAGAGAGGTACAGCCACTTGTCCAAATGCACACAGCTTGTCAAGACTGGACAGGTATTAATTTTAGGCAGTTTGATTCCAGAGGCCACATTCCACCATACCACACCTTTCAAGAAAGAAAGATATGGAAATGTCTTACCTTCACATCTTTCCTTTTTCCCCCCAAATGAGAATTGTTTTTGTAGTGTTCAGATCCCCAAAGTGATACAACAGAGGTCATTTAACATTCTCTGAAGTATTTTACACTTGCGATGATTATGCAGTGTCAGAAAAAAAATATTTTCATTTGTTATTTTTTCCCAAATGAAGAATAAATGCTTGTTACAGAAATGCACACAGTACAGAAGGGTTTTGCGTCGTTCACTCAGCAAAGCTCTGAGCAGCTGCTGCGAGGGACACAGGGCAGACAGGAGTGCGACAGACACCCTCTCCGCCTTCCTGGAATTGACACCCTGGCAGAAGAGAAGGGCAACAGGTACTCCGTGGCGGAGGGAGAGGCAGCCTGGCCTGGGGGCGTCAGGGCGGGACAGGACCTCTACCAAGGGGAAGGCAGACCTGGTGAAGGCAGCAGAGGCAGCAAGCAGGTGCAGTGCACGTCACAAAGATTTCCTCCAAAAAGCATCTGTGCCAAGGTCCTGAGACAGGAAGGGACAAAGCCTGTTGGAGGAGAGGAGCCGGGCAACACGAGGCTCTGTGAACAGGTCGGGTGAGAACTGGAAAGCTTCATCCTAAGAAGAGTGAGCACCGCTGAAGGGTTTTATCAAGAGAACGCAAGCGTAAAACCACCTGAATCCCACCTTCCAGGCTGACAACCGTTAACATTTGGCTGTGGAACCTTCGGAAACTTTTTTGAGGCCCCTGTGCTCACAAGCACAGACCTCTAACCTGCTCAAACGTGGAATGAGACAACACAGTCTCTCGTCTAATCTGCTTTTTCCTCTTGACACTATGTGGTGGTCACCATTTTAGGTCAATGAATACGGATCTGCGGCATTTTGTCAACGGCAGCTTGGTAAACCGCTTTATTAAGAGACCACAATTTAGCTGACAGTTTCTGCCGACAGCCAGCTAAGTTGTTTCCATTTTCCTCCTTGTGTGGACAGACCACAGTGATCACCCTGGCACTGAAGATTTGTCCTTCCCACTCAACAATGCCGAATTCTCCTTTGCTCACATCTCTGGTTGTCTCAAAGGCCTGGCCTGCCCTTGATCTGAAGGTTTGGCGTCTGAGTGCTAGTTAGGTTAAAAAAGACGTAGGCCTTGTTTTGGCAGTTTCTACCCTGATCCAAAGCAGATGGTGGGGTCCAGGGAAGTATTAGAAAAAAGAGGGAACTGGCAGCTGGGTCTTCCTTTGGGAATTGGCAGGGCAGGGGCCGGGGCGGGGGGGGCGGTGTGCAGTAAAGATGAATTAAATGTTAAACCCAAAAAAACACAGCGACATGAGCTGGAATCTAGCCACAAGCTCATCTCGCATCTGACAGCAGCACATATGTCCAGGAGCTGGACGCTGAGGGGGAGACTTTCGGGTGCAGAACAGTGTCGTGGGGACACAGCACAGCCTGCCCACCCTGGCCCCCAACTCCGTCCCCTCTGATCCCTGATCTACAGCCTCCCTGCCCTCCCGACTCTCTCCTTGCCCTGCCAAGTCCACCCACATCCAAGGGCTCTGCGCTGGCTGGCCCTCCTTCTAGAACGCTCCTCCTTGCACCTACCCCAAGACGGAAAGCTCTCAGCACCCAGATTTTTTTCTACCACCCCGTCTCCACAAAGCTTCCACGAGCATCCTACTTGAAGTGGTCCTTCTGCCCTCCACCACCCCATGTTCAGTTCAGTTCAGTAGCTCAGTTGTGTCCGACTCTTTGCGACCCCATGAATCGCTGCCTATCAAATCGTCCTTCTCCGGGTCCCCATCAAACGCATCTTGTTTTTCAGTGGGATAGAGTCTACTATTCTTTACCAGAATGTAAACTCTATGAGGACAGAGATCTCATCTTCCTTATTTCTTTGAGAGACGGACTATTTCCTGCCATATCAGTAAATAAGACCTTCACAGTCATCAGCCATTACAGCCCTCCAACGTGAGCTGGAGAGCCTGGGGAAGGAAGGAACTGCCACCCAGCAGCCATCAAACTGCAGACGTTCCCTACGGTGACCCCTGAGGAAACTCAGGACGTGAAAATACAGGATGCTAGCCCAAGATGGGTGAGGTGTATATCAGATGAATGATTTCAGTGAGCCCAGACTCATGTATCTTCCCATACACAGAAAAATGCTAAATTCCTTAACTCGAAGCCACAATCTTTTAACATTCCGTCTATCTGCCCCTTTGTTGAAAACTTCTATATAACCTGGCCTCCCCACCTCACCTCCTTGAAGCAGTTTCTAAGAGCTACCTGAAATACTATCTCCCAGGCTGCAGTTCTCATTTTGGCTCAAATAAAACTTGACTCAAAACTCTTATATTGTGCATTTTTTTCCCCAACACCTTATTGCATCCCCATCACTTGGCATACTGCCTAGAAAAAAGGGCACACGCTACCTGTCTGGTGAATGAATAAGCAGAATCACACAACCCTGGGTTCAAACCCTAAATCTACCATAACATAACCGGGGATAAACACACCAGTCAATCCTAAAGGAAATCAAACCTGAATATTCATTGGAAGGACTGATGCTGAAGCGCCAACACTTTGGCTACTTGATACGAAGAGCCGACTCATTAGAAAAGACCTCGATGCTGGGGAAGACTGAAGACAGGAGGAGAAGGGGACGACAGAGGGTGAGATGGTTGGATGGCATCACCGACGCATTGGACATGAGTTTGGGGAAGCTCCGGGAGACGGTGAAGGACAGGGAAACCTGGCATGCTCCACGGAGTCGCAGAGTCGGACACACTGAGCGACTGAACTACAAAAAGCCAGTTTTTTTTTTTTTCCATGGGTGTGATAAAAGCTCCCACCTTGCTAGAGTGTCATGAAGATTAAGCGACACAAGACACTGCCCATGAAGCGGAGTCCAGTCCAGACACAGCAAGTGTCCAGGGTAAGTGGAGAACAGAAGTCTTTCTAGAGCAAACCTAGGGACCTCACGTTCTTTTATTACCTTCAGTTCTTTCCTGGGCTTCCAAATCCCTAACTTTACCCACAAGGGGCGCAGCAGATTTCTTTACGGCTGCAACAGACAGCCGAAAATAATTATCAAATGGGTTCTAGGGACCAAAGTATTATTGTCACTTGTTTACAACTCTGCTCAAAGATCAATTTCTAAAAATTAACAGGGCCTCTGAGGCAGGTTCTGACTTAACTAATTGAGGCAGGAAACAAGCTTCTATCCACTGTTTATTTAGAGTTGTAAATGCCACCTGATTAAGCCAACCTGTTCCACACCTGAGATGCCCAGTAGTATGAATTATTTACAGAGCTTAATATTTGCATTACCGGGTGTGTCTGTCCCTCCTTGAATTCTCCAACTCCCAGCAAGAAACCTCTTGCTTTATCTCATTAGCTGCTCCATGTGTGGAAAGATGACAACTCCTCTCTTCAACACGGTTGGTAACTAATAAGCCTCCCTGTTTACAGAATGTAAAGGAGGAACTACGAAGTTTTCACGGCACAGTGCTCCCTCTGGTGGTCATTAGTCAAACTGCAACACCAGTATCCACAGCACCTCCATATCCCAGTACCTGGGGGAACTGGCCAAACAATGTGAATTGGCCTTGGGGACATCAGTTCGGTTCAGTCGCTCAGTCGTGTCCGAATCTTTGAGACTCCATGGACTGCAGCATGCCAGGCCTCCTTGTCCATCACCAACTCCCAGAGTTTACTCAAATCCATGTCCATTGAATCAGTGATGCCAACCAATCATCTCATCCTCTGTCGTCCCTTCTCCTCACGCCTTCAATCTTTTCCAACATCAGGGTCTTTTCCAATGAGTCAGTTCTTCACATCAAATGGCTAAACTATTGGAGTTTCAGCTTCAGCATCAATCCTTCCAATGAATATTCAGGACTGATTTTCTTTAGGATGGACTGGTTGGATCTCCTTGCAGTCCAAGGGACTCTCAAGAGTCTTCTCCAACACCACAGTTCAAAAGCATCAATTCTTCAGCACTCAGCTTTCTTCACAGTCCAATCCTCAAATCCATACATGACCACTGGAAAAACCATAGCCTTGACTAGACGGACCTTTGTTGGCAAAGTAATGTCTCTGCTTTTGAATATGCTATCTAGGTTGGTCATAACTTTCCTTCCAAGGAGTGAGCGTCTTTTAATTTCATAGCTGCAGTCACCATCTGCAATAATTTTGGAGCCCCCCAAAATAAAGTCTGACACTGTTTCCACTGTTTCCCCACCTATTTCGCATGAAGTGATCGGACTGGATGCCATGATCTTCGTTTTCTGAATGTTGAGCTTTAAGTCAACTTTTTCACTCTCCTCTTTCACTTTCATCAAGGGGCTTTTTAGTTCCTCTTCACTTTCTGCCACGAGGGTAGTATCATCTGCATATCAGAGGTTATTGATATTTCTCCCAGCAATCTTGATTCCAGCTTGTGCTTCTTCCATTCCAGTGTTTCTCATGATGTACTCTGCATGTAAGTTAAATAAGCAGGGTGACAATATACAGCCTTGACATACTCCTTTCCCTATTTGGAACCAGTCTGTTGTTCCATGTCCAGTTCTAACTGTTGCTTCCTGACTTGCATACAGATTTCTCAAGAGGGTCAGGTGGTCTGGTATTTCTATCTCTTTCAGAATTTTCCACAGTTGGTGAGGATCCACACAGTCAAAGGCTTTGGCATAGTCAATAAAGCAGAAATAGATGTTTTTCTGGAACTCTCTTGCTTTTTCCATGATCCAGCAGATGCTGGCAATTTGATCTCTGGTTCCTCTGCCTTTTCTAAAACCAGCTTGAGCATCTCAAAGTTCACAGTTTACGTATTATTGAAGCCTGGCTTGGAGAATTCTGAGCATTACTTTACTAATGTGAGATGAGTGCAACTGTGCAGTAGTTTGAGCACTCTTTGGCATTGCCTTTCTTTGGGATTGGAATGAAAACTGATCTTTTCCAGTCCTGTGGCCACTGCTGAGTTTCCCAAATTTGCTGGCATACAGAGTGCAGCACTTTCACAGCATCATCTTTCAGGATTTGAAATAGCTCAACTGGAATTCCATTACCTCCACTAGCTTTGTTTGTAGTGATGCTTCCTAAGGCCCACTTGACTTCACATTCCAGGATGTCTGGCTCGAGGTGAGTGATCATACCGTCGTGATTATCTCAGTCATGAAGATCTTTTTTGTATAGTTCTTCTGTGTATTCTTGCCTCCTCTTCTTAATATCTTCTGCTTCTGTTAGGTCCATATCATTTCTTTTTTCGAGCCCATCTTTGCATGAAATGTCCCCTTGGTATCTCGAATTTTCTTGAAGAGATCTCTAGTCTTGCCCATTCTATTGTTCTCTCTCAGATGGCAAAGGGTCTGCCTACAGTGCAGGAAACCTGGGTTTGATCCCTGGAGAAGGAACTGGCAACCCACTCCAGTATTCTTGCCTGGAAAATCCCATGGACAGAGGATCCTGGTGGGCTACAGTCCATGGGGTCACAAAGAGTTGGACATGACTGAGTATCTTCACTTTCACTCACTTTCTTGGGGATGGTCTTGCTCCCTGTCTCCTGTACAATGTCACGATCCTCTGTCCTTAGTTCATCAGGCACTCTATCAGATCTAATCCCTTGAATCTATTTCTCACTTCCACTGTATAATCATTAGGAATTTGATTTAGGTCATACCTGAAGGGTCTAGTGGTTTTCACTACTTTCTTCAATTTGAGTCTGAATTTGGCAATAAGGAGTTCATGGTCTGAGCCGCAGTCAGCTCCTGGTCTTGTTTTGTTGTTTACGCCTCTAAGACGTAGAGGCAACTTTTTACTCCAGCTATCTGAAGGATAATCTCCTCTCGCCTGTAGCTTTAACTTAGATGTGAGTGGGTACCGACTCCTAAGGTAATGGAAATTAACAAGACTGATGCCAAAATGAGGCCACGCCTCCAATCAAATGTTTTGCTGTAAACTTCAAAGCAAACTTGAACCCTGAAGGGAAGGAGTGGCGGGGGGAATGTTTGGCTTTGTTTATGCTGAGCCAAAAAAAGGTTCCTTGTTGCTAAAAAGACTGGATCTGAAGCGTTCAGAGCCTCCTCCAGCCACCAACGTCTCTTTGATGACTGGTACAAATTTATGAAAATACATGGAGGTGATTTCCCTGGAAATCCTCCCGGGCAGAGAATGAAGGGAAATCAAGGCTCGGGGCAGAAAGGTGGGGCTGGATCCTGCCAAGTCAGAGAGAGAGGGCAGCTGTGTGCCAGCTGCCTCCACCAGCCACACAAACGCAGGTCCCAGATCATCCAAATCTGAGAATGGGGGGCAGTCGGTGCCAGCCCTGCTGGAAATCAGATCGCTGGAAAAAGCCCCATCCAGTCCACTTCTCTTAACAATTTTGTAAGTGTGTAGGTATTTATTTCCCAGCTGGAAATCACTGTCTTCCACTTCTTTCTTGAGAAGTACTTTCTGCCGGCAAAAGTTGTAAAATGCCCCATTTTCTTACCCTGTTCTGAACAAGAGTGAGCAGGACTCCTTTCAACTCCCCATCACACTTATGAGAAATGGAGCATTTCTTGCCGTGTCAGTAAACAAATAATGTGACAGTCATTGGCAATTGAAGCCACCACTGAAGGCAAACCCTAAGGGAACTCGGGAAGGAAAAGAATACCTGCCATCTAGAAGCCACTCCCTATGGTGAGCCCTGAGGAAGCGCAGGGGGTACGAAAATAGGATACCGTCCCCAGACAGCTAAGGTAAGTAGCAAAAGAATTATTTCAGTCAATCTAGATCCTTGTATCTTTCCATATGTAGAAAAGCACTAAATTTCTTAACCTGGGAGTATCCGGTTTTCTTTAACTAACAATCATCTTTTGACATTCAGACCACCTGTCCTTTGTTGCAAAACTTCTGTACAACCTGGCTCCCAATTCCCACCCCATCAGAGTAGTTCTCTTAGGGTCACTCGAGATGCTGCCTCCTGGGCTTGAAGTGCTAAAAATCCCCACCGAATAAAACATAGCTCTCAACTTTTAGGATGTGAACACCGTTTAAGTCCACACCTACCAACTGAAACTCCCCCTTGTTCAGCCTATGTGACCAAAAGCTAAACAGCAGGCTGAAAGCCAGTGAGAGAACAGCTGAGTCAAACAGGTATCCACACGCTGGAGAACTCTGCACTAGGAAGAGAAATGAGTATAAACTCTGTCCACTGACCTGAAGGGTGGCCGTGTTTAGTGCTCGGGAAGGCAGGTTGTGGAGGTGTGTGCAGGACACCCAGAAGTAGCATCTATCTTTGAACAGTAACGTACTTGCAAGAAGAGTTGGAAACACAGAGCTGAGATGAAGTAGGGGCTGCGGGAAGCATTTTCGTTCCACTCCAGATATCGCTAGTTAAGATAAGCCAGCCGCCTCCATGGACATTGTTCCCATGTCAGGTGAATCCCGCAGGCCCCTTCGCGAAGACTCCACACATGGCACTCTCTCCCTCCTACCTCTGTTTCCCCCCATGGAGCTGCCGCCAATATTCTTCTGCTTATTTTAGCACTCCTCTACAGGTCTCAGCTACCCCTAGATTTGAAGCATTTGAGTCCCCCTACCTAGGCCAGCCCAGTGTGCCATGGGTGATCAGTAAACGCTTTCCGAAGCTCAAAAATGGGAATGATCACTGAATCAAACATTTGGAAATAAATTCCTAAGAACTGGGGAAATGACCAGTCGAGAAAGGCACATAAGCTAAACACCAGGCAAGTTAAACAGCTCGGTTTAAAGAACCAGATATTCCGTCCCTTGCAGCGGTAGTCGAACGCCAGGGGCATCAGCACCACCAGGAGGGTTTGTTATAAGATGGGCTCTCAGGCTCCACCCCAGAGCCTCTGATATAGCAGGGCTGCAGCAAGATCTGAGTGTCTGCATTTTAAACAACTTCCCAGGTGATGCTGATGCTGCTCAATCAGGGACTACAAAGCCCCACAGTGAGAAGAGCCACTCTATGATCTTAGGGGAAGTTACTCCCTTTCAAGCAAAAGAAAAAATAACAAATAGCAAAGTGAGACTGGACTCAGGATTACCCATCAGAAGTACACCTCTGCCTTCAGCTTCTTGAAATACAGAGCCCAAGACCTGTTATGGGCTTCCCTGGTGGCTCAGATGGTAAAAAAAAAAAAAAAAAAAAATCTGTCTGCAAGTCTGGAGACCCGGTTTCCACCTCTGGATCAAGAAGATTCCCCTGGAGAAGGGAACAGCAACCCACACCAGTCTTCTTGCCTGAAGAATCCCATGGTAGGAGGAGCCTGGCAGGCTAAGGTCCATAGTCTGACTCTTAAAGAGTCAGACACGACTGAGCGACTGACACACACACACACACACACACAAGGCCTGTTACCATCTGAGGATGAGGGCAGAGCTCAAGAGCCTGCATTTTTAGAAACAAATTCCTTGGGCAGAGCCATATTTGGGAACTGCTGGATTTATCTGGACACAATTTAAAACCTTACCGGGATGAAAAATAACACTAAAATATAAAAGAAAAACAAAATCAGAAAGGCAGGATTTGCATGGAACGTGGTAGAAGAGTAAGTGACTCTGCTTATAGAAGGCTTGCTCAAATGTTTAAGAAAGACATCCCAGTAGAGAAACAGAGAAAGATGTGAAAAAATGATTCCATTCAGAGCCACCAAAGCTCATTAGCCCCCTCTGGAACTCTGCAGGCGATTGCTCCGATCAAGTTTCCCCATGCTTCCTCCTATATGGACCCACACGTGCCCAGAGAAAAAGTTTGAGAGCAAAGGGAGTAGCTTCTTCCCTTCCACCCCTCGGTCTGCCTCCAGAACCCTGCAGGGCTCCCGGGCCACCCCAGTAGAGATGAGAGTGACCACAGGGATCCTAACAGCATCGGTCACAGTAAATTTCTGCTCTGAGACAGGAGAGCACCAGAAAGCTTGGGGATGTTCTCACTGAAGCCCTGGGAGGAAGCAGTCTTTCCTTTACATGAGCAAACTCAGGCTCTGAAAGGTTTAAGTCACACCAGTAGCAAAATCAAAAGGAAATCTGGGGCTCTCAAAATCATCCTGAGCATCTCCGCCATTCATTAAAAACGGCATTTTTTAGTTTTTGTGAAATCCAACCTAAGGGCAGCCTCAAGACCCAACCCGCAGCAAGCCCCTGAAGACCGTCCAAGTCAGCAAGTAAATAAAACAAGCAAAATCAAAAGGAAATCTGGGGCTCTCAAAATCATCCTGAGCATCTCCGCCATTCATTAAAAACGGCATTTTTTAGTTTTTGTGAAATCCAACCTAAGGGCAGCCTCAAGACCCAACCCGCAGCAAGCCCCTGAAGACCGTCCAAGTCAGCAAGTAAATAAAACCAAAGCAGAGGTCATTTCTCGGGGCCCCAAGACTGGGCCCCTCACTTAACTTCAGAAGTGCAGTTATTCCCGTGTTACAAACAAGCGAACTGAAATCAGAAACATCACGCGATTTACCCGAGGGCCAGTGGATGGGTTTTTGTTTGAAGAGTCCGGCGGTGTTTTCTTCGGCGGGTTTTCCAAAATGAAAGGTGCAGCTTGAGGCCAGGTGAACACACTTCCAGATCTCAAGTCTCTCCCGCTCCACCGCGAGGACGCGAAGTTGGGGAAACTGTCCCCACAGTCTGGGCCCCGAATCAGGGCGCGATCTCGTGGGAGCTGCAGAGAGAACCCGCGGCCCGCGGGGCTGGACGGGAGCCCGGGGCGGCGTGGAGCACGTGGGCCGCCGTGGGGCACGTGGGGCGGCGTGGAGCACCTGGGGGCGGCGTGGGGCACGTGGGGCGGCGTGGAGCACCTGGGGCGGCGTGGAGTACGTGGGCCGCCGTGGGGCACGTGGGGCGGCGTGGAGCACCTGGGGGCGGCGTGGGGCACGTGGGGCGGCGTGGGGCACGTGGGCCGGCCGGCTGCGCAAACGCCTGGGAAGGCGAGATGCCTCCGCGTGCGTCCTGGGAGTCGTGAAACGAGGCGGAGGGGAAGCAGGAGGAGGGAAGGCTTGGCGGGTAAAGCCATCGATTCACACAGCCTGTTTGCCCGCCTCCCCAAGCCTCCAGAGTGTAGAACTCAGCTTGTATGTCAGCTAGAGGCCCCTGTTCAGTTCAGCTGCTCAGTCGTGTTCGACTCTTTGCGACCCCATGGACTGCAGCATGCCAGGCCTCCCTGTCCATCACCGGCTCCCGGAGTTCACTCAAACTCATGCCCATTGAGTCAGTGATGCCATCCAACCATCTCATCCCCTGTCGTCCCCTTCTCCCATCTTCAACCTCTCCCAGCATCAAGGTCTTTTCAGATGAGTCAGTTCTTGCCATTAGGTGGCCAGAATATTGTAGTTTCAGCTTCAACATCAGTCCTTCCAATGAATATTCAGGACTGATTTCCTTTAGGATGGACTGGTTGGATCTCCTTGCAGTTCCAGGGACAGAGGCCCCTGTAACAGCCCCAAACGTGGATCCCTACTCAGTTTCTAAACAGATTTCCTCCAGTCATGCCAAGCACTTAAATTTTGTACTGAGCACTGAAATCATCATTTTTCTTCATTGATAGTTAATTTACTTAGAAACAGTTTTTCCCTTCCCAACACGTGAGGGCATTTTTTCAGTTTGTTCTTCTATTTATTAATGTCTGTGCAAGGCCCAGAGACCTTGCACAGTATCACTCTCTGCCCGGTTCCCTCCACTCCAGCCTCTCAGGAAGGCTTATTATTTCTGCTCTCCAGGTGAAAATGATGGATTCAGGTCCCGGACAGGCCAAATGCATCCACCTTGCTCCTCTCCCCTTTCTCCCCTCCTCTCCCTGTGCTTGAGGAGCAGAAACAAAACTCCTCAGTAATTAAAGGTTCCCAGGAGACCCCACAGGAGCCTCAGAACCCCCAGGGCTGGGCCTGGACTCTCCAAGTGAATCTGATGCCCAATCCAGGGTAAGAAGCANTCAGTCCTTCCAATGAATATTCAGGACTGATTTCCTTTAGGATGGACTGGTTGGATCTCCTTGCAGTTCCAGGGACAGAGGCCCCTGTAACAGCCCCAAACGTGGATCCCTACTCAGTTTCTAAACAGATTTCCTCCAGTCATGCCAAGCACTTAAATTTTGTACTGAGCACTGAAATCATCATTTTTCTTCATTGATAGTTAATTTACTTAGAAACAGTTTTTCCCTTCCCAACACGTGAGGGCATTTTTTCAGTTTGTTCTTCTATTTATTAATGTCTGTGCAAGGACCAGAGACCTTGCACAGTATCACTCTCTGCCCGGTTCCCTCCACTCCAGCCTCTCAGGAAGGCTTATTATTTCTGCTCTCCAGGTGAAAATGATGGATTCAGGTCCCGGACAGGCCAAATGCATCCACCTTGCTCCTCTCCCCTTTCTCCCCTCCTCTCCCTGTGCTTGAGGAGCAGAAACAAAACTCCTCAGTAATTAAAGGTTCCCAGGAGACCCCACAGGAGCCTCAGAACCCCCAGGGCTGGGCCTGGACTCTCCAAGTGAATCTGATGCCCAATCCAGGGTAAGAAGCACTGCTCTGATCCAGCCCATGGCAGGAACAGGCCAAGCACAGGGAGGTCAGCTGACCAAGTGCCTTCTGGAGCTGGTTTGCGGCTCATTTCCTAGAGCTGCCTCAGCTGCTGGGTGGAGGAGGTGGAGGGACCCTGGAGGCGCCCTGGTCCTCTGTTTCTCGGCTGTTTTGAGCATCTGAACCCCTCAGACCCTTATTTAAATCTCTGGTTCCCAGGAGACCCCACAGGACCCCCAGAACCCCCGGGGTTGGGCCCGGACTCTCCAAGTGAACCTGATTCTTACCCAGGGTAAGAAGCACTGCTCTGATCCAGCCCGTGTATCAGATCTCTGGGAACCCAATACCAGGGGGCCAAGTCACCCAGCAGGTCAGTGACAGGGTTATGGCAGGAACTTAGTGATGGGTCCCCCCACACCCAGAAGCCACCACCCCAGTAATTCCTTAAAGTCACTTTCTCTCCATCATCGTGTTCTCTGAGATAGCCAGTTTTTAGGCTGAGTGGTTTGAAATAAATGAACAGCAACAAGACACTTCCAGGCTTTAATATTAAAGGTCCCCAGAGCTTGGGGCAGGCAAGGCTATTACAATAATATGCCTTGCCTCTTTGAATCCTCACCATGGGGCCAAGAGACAAAATTATGGCTGGGCCCATTTCTCAGATTGGGAAGCAGGGACCTTGAGCAGACAGCTGATTCGGCTGAGCTCGGGGGAACTCAGGCATGACATCACTGCTGCCTTCAGGTCCTTAATACCGAAGCCACCTGTGAGATGCTAGGTTTAGCCCTTTACAGAGAGGGAAGCCCTTACGCATCAGGTCAACCCTGGGAGGCAGGAACTGTTGTTATTCACTTTTAACTGATGACTCATTGACAATAATGTATACTGAGACTTATTATGTAGCAGGTGTCTTGCCAGCTGATTTTTTTCACACCTGTTATAATTTAATCCTTTCAACAATAGGTTCTGTTTCTCTACCCATCTTAGAGAATGGGAAACTGAGGCCCGGAGACCTGAGGAACGTCCCCAAGTGCACACAGCTGCTAATAGCACGTGACCTCCACTTTGACGCTCTTCACTCTGAGAACATAGGCTCTCTGAGGGCAGGGCTCTGGCTTTGCACCCCATTTTCCCTCAGGACCCTGTGCACCAGGAGGTACCTAACAGGTCTTTAATTAATCCGATTCAATACAATTAAAAATGCAACTCCAGGGACTTGCCCAGTGGCCTAGTGATTAGGAATCTGCCTGCCATTGCAAGGGGTGTGGGTTCGATGCCTGGTCCAGGAACTATGATCCCTCGTTTCACGGGCGGAACAGAGCCCACATTCTAGCCACAATGAGAGAAGCCACAAAAACGTGAAGCCCGTGCGCCACCACAATAGGCCCTTCTTGCTTCGCTCAGGGGAGCCTGTGTACCGCAACAGAGAGACAGCAGAGCCGCAAACAAACAACCCAACGCGAGGCCACAGGCTGAACTGTTAAGCCTCTCTTGAAATCCAGTAGAGCCTGCCAGGTACACCTTGCCTCCCCAGGGCCCAGCATAGGGCGGCACTCAGAAGGTGCTCAGAAGGTCTCCATGAACAAGTTCCAGGAGGAGGTGCTCTTCCCTGCTGTGTGTCCAAACTGAAGGTCTGCAGAAAGGTCTCTGTGTCAGCTGCACCCCAGCCCCCAGCAGGCACGGGTGGGGCCAGGCCTCCCCCAGGTAACACTCCCCCATCACCCCTTTCCCCCCACACACAGTGCTCAGTACCCTGGGGACCTCTCTCAGGCCCTCCTGCCAATCAACCTCTAGCTTCAGGATCCGAAGACTCAAAGGTCAGTCCCCTGAAGGGACTCAGTCTAAACCTATGTTATGTTTCCTGGACGGTTAATCCACCCCTAGAGACCAGCCTACTCTAGTCTCTGCTGCACCAGAAAGAATTTACAGGAAGAATTTGTGTGCGTGTTTCCTTTTCTCATGCAGGATAGACAGGTCAGCAAAAGGGCAGGGAAGCCCAGGTAATCCTTGTATCTTGGCAGTGGCCAACCTATTTATGACCAAGCACCCTTCTTGTGGAAGATAATTTTCCCAAGGACTGGGGTGGGGTGCACTTTCGGGATTCTTCAACATTACATTTCTGTACACTATATTTGTTGCTATTACACTGTGATATATAATGGAATAATTACACTCCTAACCACAATGCACAATCAGAGGGATCCCTGAGTTTGTTTTCTTTCAACTAGACAGTCTCATCCGGGCTTTAAAGGCCACCTGGACTCGATTCAAAAGGACAACCTGCAACTCAAGGTTCACTTTAGCAGTTTTATCATAACCAGGACTCCCGGAAGCAACCAAAAGTCCGCGGACTGATGAATGGTAAAAGCAGACACGATATAGAGCTACAGCGGGATATAACTCAGCCATAAAAAAGACTGGAACCAGGCCATTACCAGCAACACCCATGGGCTGGAGATGACCATACTGAGGGAAGCTACACAGGGAATGACAGACAGCCTATGATACCACTTATGGTGAAGGTGAAGTCGCTCAGTCGTGTCTGACTCTTTGCGACCCCGTGGACTGTAACCTAGTAGGCTTCTCCGTCCATGGGATTCTCCAGGCAAGAATACTGGAGTGGATTGCCATTTCCTTCTCCAGGGGATCTTCCCGACCCAGGGATTGAACCCGGGTCTCCCACATTGGAGGCAGACGCTTTAACCTCTGAGCCACCAGGGGTGACATCTAAAACCTGATACGCACTAACTCAATTCCTAAAGAGAAAAAGAATTACGGAGTTAGAAGACACACAAGCCCCAAAGACAAAGAGTTGGCGTGTACAGGAAAGGGAGGAGTTCGAAGGTTGGGATTAGCATACACCCAGTAAAAGAGATGAAATAGATAATCAAGAAGGACCTATTCCAGAGTCTAGGTAACACTCTCCAGAGCTCTGTAATAACATATCAGGGACAAGAATAGAAAAAGAAACACACATGCATCTGCACCAGTGAGTCAGGTGGTGGTACTGCCCAAACAAGCACAACATTCGAAATCAATATTTGTTCAATGTAAGATAGGAACTAACTCTGCAAAGAAAAGCACTGACAAAGGTATTTCTTTCCCTTAGCCTCGGCACCTGGGCTGCTGCCACATCCTTGGAGCCTGAGAAGCCTTGGATCCAGAAGTCTCCACTGCTCTGGGACGGAATAAGCAGTGCAGGACACGCCTGCAAAACCAACCCGCTGATGCCCGCAACCTGGGAGACAAGACTGCAATATCCAGATCAGGCGCATGTGCTGAGAAAACACCAATCTTCCTGCCCAGAAAAGCTCAGAAACGGAGTCACCTGCGTCTCTACATCTCCTGGCGTGGCCCCCTTCTTCAGGGCGGTGCCACTTTTCAAGGACAGCAATGTGGGGCAATGATGGGGATTTTCCTGAAGGGGTGAATTCTTAGGGAAAACAGTGGCTGAGAGAAACGCCCTGGGGGCTCTGTGCTGGCATATTCCACTGGAATCAGTAGGCAAGGAACACAGGTTCTCAGGGGTCTGGTTCTAAGCAACCCGGAGAGGTCAGGGAGCAGTATCTCTGTCCTGTGGATGTTTCTTTAAAATGCAACTTCCAATCTAGTGCTCGGGAGCCGTTCATATTCAAATGGACTTGTGGTTGTTCAGTCTCTCGGTCTTCCTCTAAACTTTGCAACCCCATGGACTAGAGCACCCCAGGCTTCCCTGTCCTTCACTATCTCCGTGAGTTGGCTCAAACTCATGTGCATCGAGTCAGTGATGCCATCCAACCATCTTATCCTCTGTCATTCCCTCCTCCTCCTGCCTTCAATCTTCCCCAGAATCAGGGTCTTTCCCAAGAGTCGATTCTTCCCATCAGGTGGCCAAAGTATTGGAGCTTCACCATCAGCACCAGTTCTTCCAATAAATAATCAGGGTTGATTTCCTTTAGGATTGACTGGTTACCTCCTTGGTGTCCAGGGGACTCTCAAGAGTCTTTTCCAGCACTGCAGTTCAAAAGCATCAACTCTTTGTTGCTTGGCCTTCTTTATGGTCAAACTCTCACATCCATACATGATTACTGGACAAACCATAGCTTTGTCTAGATGGACTTTTGTCTGGAAAATGATGTCTTTCCTTTTAAATATACTATCTATGTTTGTCATAGCTTTTGTTCCAAGGAGCAAGTGTTTTTTAATTTCATGGTTGCAGAGACCATGTGCAATTATTTTGAAACCCTAGAAAATTAAATCTGACAATGTTTCCACTTTTCCCCATCTATTTGCCGTGAAGTGATGGGACCAGATGCCATGATCTTAATTTGCTTAAAGGTTGAGTTTTAAACCAGCTTTTTCACTGTCCTCTTTCACCTTCATCAAGAAGCTCTTTAGTTCCTCTTCACTTCTGCCATTAAAGTGGAATCACCTGCATATCTGAGGTTGTTGATATTTCTCCCAGCAATCTTGATTTCAGCCTGTGAGTCATCCAGCCCAGCATTCCCTATAATGTACTCTGCATATGAGTTAAATAAGCATGGTGAAATACACAGCCTGATGCACTCCTTTCCCAGTTTTGAACCAGTCTGTTGTTCCATGTCCTGTTCTAACTGTTGCTTCTTGTCCTGCATACAGGTTTCTCAGGAGGCAGGTCAGGTGATCTGGTATTCCCATCCCTTTAAGAATATTCCACAGTTTGTTGTGATCCACATAGTCAAAGGCTTCAGTTTAGTCAATGAAGCAGAAGTAGATATTTTTTGCAACTCCTTTGCTTTTTCTATGATCCAACAGATGTTGGTAATTTGATCTCTGATTCCTCTACCTTTTCTAAATCCAACTTTACATCTGGAAGTTCACAGTTCATGTATGGTTGAAGCCTAACTTGAAGGATTTTGAGCATAATCTTTTTAGCATGTGAAATGAGCAAAATTGTGTGGTAATTTGAACATTCTTTGACACTGCCTGTCTTTGGGATTAAAATGAAAACTGACCTTTTCCAGTCCTGTGGCCACTGCTGGGTTTTCCAAATTTGCTGGTATATTGAGTGCAGCACTTTCAGAGCATTCTCTTTTAGAATTTGAAAAAGCTCAACTGGAATCCCATCACCTTCACTAACTTTGTTAGTAGTGATGCTTCCTAAGGTCCACTTGACTTCACAGTCCAGGATGACTGGCTCTAGGTGACGGATCACATCATGAAGGGGCCATTAAGATCTTTCTTGTACAGTTCTTCTGTGTATTCTTGCCACCTCTTCTTAATATCTTCTGGTTCTGTTAGGTCCATACTGTTTCTGTCCTTCATTGTGCCTACCTTTGCATGAAAAGTTCCTTTATATCTCCAGTTTTCTTAAGGAGACTGCTATTATGTCCCATTCTAACATTTTCCTCTATTTCTTTGCATCGTTCACGTAAGAAGCCTTTCTTATCTCTCCTTGCTACTCTCTGAAACTCTGGATTCAGGACAGTGAAGAACATGACTGCAGAACCAGCCCGTTTATACCCGATGTCCCACACCTTGGAAGAGATCCCAAAATTCCGATCCAGGCGGGTCGCCCTACACCTCAACCAAGCCGTGGGTACCCAAAACCCACTAAACTTTCGGGCCACAGAAGCTCAGAAATGTCACCTGGTCTCCTGGCGCAGCCGCCTTGATCGCAGAGGCAGCACTTTTCCAAGGACAGCAACATCTGCACAGCAGTAACTGGCGGCAGTGGGGATCTGCCTCAGGGGTGAATTCTTCGAGAAAAGAGGAGCTGAGAGAAACGCCATGTGTTCTTTCTTCTGGCATAGTTTTCTGGAATCAATAGGCAAGGAAGACAAGGTTCTCAGGGGTCCGCTTCCCAAGCAACCCGGGAGGTCAAGGAGCAGTGTCTCCGCCTTGCGAACAATTGTGGTAACTACAACATCCCTGCCAGAGCTCAGGGGCCCTTTCTATTCAAAAGGCAAGCGGAGCTGTAAAGGACACCTGCCGTGTAGAAATCGCCTGGGGGCAGGCGCTGGAGAAAGAACTCAAATCAACTTCAAAAGATACACAAAACGCACACATTATCCTTTGACTTTCTTTTTTAAGAGCAAACGATTTAGTAATTCAAGGGCTGCAAGTGACAACGGCAACCAAGTATTGCCTCGGCGCAGGAGAAGGGTCGCCAGCAAATGTTTGAACCCGTGAAAGGGCCGGAGTTAGCGTGAAGCCGAAGGAACGCCCCTTGGCCTCTCGGGAAGATCATGTGTTACCAGCCACGACGGCCAGCACTATGGAGTCCCTAATAAAACTGACATGGAGCAAGCACGTGATCCACATTCCCACTCAGGGGCCTGGGTACAATGAAACCCACCAGTTCAAAAAGACACTGGTACCCAGCCGTCTTATAATAGCCAGGACGGCAGGAAACAAACATCCAAGGACCGAAGGTGGTACAAGAGGATGTTGTACAGAGCTAAAAGTAATAGGACTCACCTAGAAAAGAATGAAATCGAGTCAGTGTCGCAATAACCAGTCATCCGGGGATGATCACGCTAAGCAGGGGAAGTGAAACAGGGAACAGCAGGTAGCCAGCACACCAGCTTGGTGGCGTCTAAAAATCAGCGTGCACTGACTTAATTCTTAAACTGAAAAAGGCTTGCGGTATTAGAAGACATACTTATGGCCCACAGTTATGCCCCTTTTCTGCTTTGGGAAGATCAGTTGTTACCAGCCACGATGAAAGCAGTATGGGAGCTCCTGAGAAAACCGAATTAGAGCAAGAACCTGATCTGCAATCATTTTCTGGCCTCTATCTGAGATAACCACCAATTAGAAAAGGCAGTTGCATGCCTTCATACACTGCTGCTGCTGCCAAGTCGCTTCAGTCGTCTCAGACTCTGTGCGACCCCATAGACGGCAGCCCAGCAGGCTCCCCCGTCCCTGGGATTCTCCAGGCAAGAACACTAGAGTGGGTTGCCATTTCCTTCTCCAATGCATGAAAGTGAAAAGTGAAAGTGAAGTCGCTCAGTCGTGTCCAACTCCTTGCGACCCCATGGACTGCAGCCTACCAGGCTCCTCTGTCCATGGGATTTTCCAGGCAAGAGTACTGGAGTGGGCTGCCATTGCCTTCTCCATCATACACTGCAGCTCCCTTTAAATAGGCAGGAGTCCAGGAGGCAATTAAATGTCCATGTTCCGTTGGATATACTGAAACAGTGTATAGAGTTACAACAGAAGATGATATAGTCCTAGAAAATAATGAAATCCGGCCATTTCTGGAAATGCATGGACTTGGGGATGAGCATACCAATTATGGAAGTTGCACCGGAAAAAAACATATAGCCTGTGATATCAGTTATGGGTGGCATCTAAAAATTGATACACATTCACTCACTTACTAAAGAGTGAAAGGCTCAGAGTTAGGACACACAACTGTGGCTCCGCGCAGGCCAACAGTTTGAGGGGAGGGGAAAGCAGGAATTCGGAGGTTAGGACTGGCATGCACACATGCTCTGAGCAAAAGAGATGATCACCGGGGATGTATGTGTAGCCTAGGAAGCTTTCTTCAGTGCTCCGGAATAACCTATCTGGGCAAAGAATCTGAAAATTAATAACTCTGTGTATCTGTATAAGTGAATCCATGGCCCAGAGTGCGGGTATCACTGCTGTACCCCACGCTCTGCTCCAGAGCTCAAGGAAATCTCACTGTCTTCCAAGCCTGACTAGCCAGGTGGCCCCTCCTGGACTCACCTCATTCAGTGGGTGGCAGTTGCTTAAGTCAGGTCGAAAATCTTGGCATCACCCTGGCTCATTTTTCTTTGCGCCCAGGAATCCCACCATTTGCTTTATTTATTCCATCATTTGTTTTATTGTGTGTTTTTTTTTTCCCTGTCACACCCCCACAGTTTGTGAGATCTTAGAAGGAAATGGCAACCCACTCCAGTGTTCTTGCCTGGAGAATCCCAGGGACGGGGGACCCTGGTGGGCTGCCATCTATGGGGTCAACACAGAGTCGGACACGACTGAAGTGACTTAGCAGCAGCAGTTGATCTTAGTCCCCCAAACAGAGATCTAACCTGTGCTTCCTGCCATGCAAGCACAGGATCTTAACCACTGGATTGCCAGGGAATTCCCTCTTTAATACCTTTTCTGTCCTTCCGTCTTTTCCCTAGTTCTTTTCATCACTCTCAATTTCTGTCTCCATCTGACCATGTGGTTTCATTTCCTCCAAAGGACTTGCTTTCTGAAATCATCTTGTTGTTTTTACTTCCTTATGTGTTTATTTTGTCTCCCTCCCTCCCAAAAATGTAAGCTTCATGAAGACAGGGGCATTGTCTTGTTCGTGCCTTGATAGCTGAATCAATGAAGGAAGTAGAGAACTTATATTCTTAAAAACTAGGCAGCAAGCTCGGCTTGTAGCACAGAAAACTGGAAATGGAAATTCTGCTTTGCTTTTCCACCGATGCTCTGCCTCTGTTCCTCAGCGAGTGTTCTTTTGGGTCCTCGTCCTAGCTCTCACACACCTGAGGGCGCCTTACCTCATTCCCCTTTCAGCTCTCACACGTTGTCCTTCAAAATGGTTTGGGCACATTTTGCTGCAAGATGCTGTCGCCAAGCCTCCATATGTGTCTGCACGTCTTCTGTTGTGGTTACTTTGAAGTTTGTTGAATTGTTTTGTTTTGACAGGACTGTCACATCTCAAAACTTATTGCTGACTAAAAACATATGCACGACCTTTTTTTTTTTTTCATTCTTTTTCAGTTTTTAAGAAACGCCATTACCTCTTGCAACTAAACATATGACCACAAGAGGGCACCCTGAGGCTGTGCTTTGCTCCGTGTTAAACAATGGAAAATTTGAGATGTAGCTCAGTTCAATTCAGTTGCTCAGTCGTGTCAGACTCTGCGATCCCATGAATCCAGCACGCCAGGCCGCCCTATCCATCACCATCTCCCGGAGTTCATTCAGACTCACGTCCATCGAGTCGGTGATGCCATCCAGCCATCTCATCCTCTGTCGTCCCCTTCTCCTCCTGCCCCCAATCCCTCCCACCATCAGTCTTTTCCAGTGAGTCAACTCTTTGCGTGAGGTGGCCAAAGTTTTGGAGTTTCAGCTTTAGCATCATTCCTTCCAAAGAAATCCCAGGGCTGATCTCCTTTAGACTGGAATGGTTGGATCTCCCTGCAGTCCAACGGACTCTCAAGAGTCTTCTCCAACACCACAGTTCAAAAGCATCGATTCTTCGGTGCTCAGCCTTCTTCACAGTCCAGCTCTCACATCCATACATGACCACTGGAAAAACCATAGCCTTGACTAGACGGACTTTAGTCGGCAAAGTAATGTCTCTGCTTTTGAATATGCTGTCTAGGTTGGTCATAGCTTTCTTTCCAAGGAGTAAGCATCTTCTAATTTCATGGCTGCAGTCACCATCTGCAGTGATTCTGGACCCAAAAAAATAAAGTCTGACACTGTTTCCACTGTTTCCCCATCTATTTCCCATGAAGTGATAGGACCAGATGCCATGATCTTAGTTTTCTGAATGTAGGGACTGTCCTACACACCAGGACTCTATCTTTCTTATTCCAAGATCTGCATGTCTCAGTGGTTAATACACTGTCTGGGGAGCAGGCTTGGAAGCATCATTAATAATAATAAAAATGACGTTAAATAACAAACTTCAGAACTTCATCCAGTTAATAGGAACTTAATTTTAAAAGTACCATATTTACTCAAATATGCTTCTAAGTTCTTTTACCAGGGTTGGGTGGAAAAGTACAAAGCAACGACTATAAGCAAAAATTAAAAAAAATCTGGTACTCTTGTAAATTACAGCCTTCAGGAAAATTTTCACCATAATAGAATATCCACACAAGGAAGAAAGGGAACTTGGGCACTCTTGCCACAAGAGGGCCATTCCTACTCCATTAACTTCTTAGATAATAACACCCTCAGCGGTAAATCTGACCTTCAATAATACTGTAAAGGGGATGCTTTGATGGATTTGGAAGAAGTGAGGAGAGAGGGGATAGGGAAAGGTTTTAAAAATTCAAGTAGATGTTATCAGTTGCCCTGATATAGGCTGAGGAAAAGGGAAAACTGACCTCCCTCCAAGAACCCCTTTTGATATTTAACTGTGTGTCATTACAGAGATTAATTAACCTCTCTGAGTCAACTTTAAAAAAAAAAATTCTGCACTAGGATGATAAGAGTACCTACTTCCAGGTTGGGAGGGTCAGGAAAAGCAAATCTAAATCATCCAGTGCATAATGGATGCTTTGGAAGGGCTATGCTAAATCATCACTGATTTCACATTCCAAGTCTGGAAAGGTGAAATGACTTGAAAAATGCTACCTCAATGATGCTAAAGCTGAAACTTCAATACTTTGGCCATCTCATGCGAAGAGTGGACTCATTAGAAAAGACTCTGATGCTGGGAAGCACTGGGGGCAGGAGGAAAAGGGGACAACAGAGGATGAGATGGCTGGATGGCATCATGGACTCGATGGACGTGAGTCTGAGTGAACTCTGGGAGTTGGTGATGGACAGGGAGGCCTGGCGTGCTGCGATTCATGGGGTCGCAAAGAGTTGGACATGACTGAGCAACTGAACTGAACTGAGCTGATTCTCTTTGAATTCCACAAGAGATTCTAGGAAAGATCCCAGTTTTAAATTAAAATAAATTCATGAAAATGATCACCCTTTGATAAATGCCGTTTGCTTCAGACCTTCCTACAAAGGCAGATAGAGTAATATTTAAGGATCTACTTTTTAGATATTTTTGACATCAACATCCGGTCAATGGCTGAAATAAAAGCATCTTCAAAATACTTCAGAAAGCATCTGAATGACACGGGTTTCACAGAACATCCAAAGCCTGCTTTGTTCAAATTTTGGGGAGTGAAGCAGAGGAGCAGAGGACTCAGAAAGTCATGCCCTGCTGTAAAGAAGCCTCCATAAAAATGACGGGAGTTTCAATAACAGATACCTCAAGGACTCACTGGAAGATCACATCTGCAAACTGAAATTTCAGGTGTCTAGTAGTAGCTCAGATGGCAAAGCATCTGCCTGCAATGCAGGAGACCTGGGTTCGATCCCTGGGTCAGGAAGATCCCCTGGGGAAGGAAATGGCAACCCACTCCAGTACTCTTGCCTGGAGAATCTGTAAGCCATAATACTGAGGAGTCTATGATTTCTGAGTCACTACACAGAAAAAAAAACTTTTTTTTTTCCAGATTTGTTCATCCTCATGGTCATGAAATAAATCCTAGAGGAATTTAGTCTGGTTACAAACTTTTTTGAGCTGTTGTAAATGAAGATGTAGGGCTTCCCTGGATGCTCAGTGGTAAAGAATCCATCTGTCATGCAGGAGATGTGGGTTTGATCCCTGGGTCGGGAAGATCCCCTGGAGAAAGGCATGGCAACCCATTGCAGTAGTCTTGCCTGGAGAATCCCATGGACAGAGGAGCCTGGCGGGCTGTAGTCCATGGGGCAGCAAAACATTCAGACATGACTTAGCAACTAAACAAGAGCAACAAAGGGAGATGTACATTACTGGGCCAAACGAACACGTCCGTTTCTGTTCCATAGCGAGAGGAATATGCTGTTAGTAGAGATCAGGGGTTTCCCCGGTGACTAGGTGGTAAAGAATGCCTGCCAATACAGGAGACACAAAATTCGATCCCTGGTCCAGAAAGATCCCACATGCTGCGGAGCAACTAAGCCGGTGCGCCACGTCTATTGAGCCTGTGATCTCGAGACGGGGCTATAACTACCGAGCCCACGTCCCCAACTACTGGAGCCCTCATGCCCAACGGCCTGCGCTCTGCAATAAGAGAGGCTGCTGCAATGAGAAACCTTCATACCGCAGCTAGAGCGTTGGTCCTGCTCTCCACAACTGGAGAAAACCCTCAGAGCAGCAAAGACCCAGCACAGCCAAAAACAAATAAAATTTTAAATATGTTAAATATGAATTTCTTACCAGTTCAGTCCAGTCCAGTCGCTCAGCTGTATCCGACTCTTTGCAACCCCATGGACTGCAGCACGCCAGGCTTCCACGACCATCACCAACTCCCGGAGTCCACCCAAGCCCATGTCCATGGAGTCGATGATGCCATCCAGCCATCTCATCCTCTGTCGTCCCCTTCTCCTCCCACCCTCAATCTTTCCCAGCATCAGGGTCTTTTCCAGTGAGTCAGCTGTTCACATCAGGTGGCCAGAGTATTGGAGTTTCAGCTTCAGCATCAGTCCTTCAGGACTGATTTCCTTGAGGATTGACTGGTTGGATCTCCTTGCAGTCCAAGGGACTCTCAAGAGTCTTCTCCAACACCACAGTTCAAAAGCATCGATTCTTCGGTGCTCAGCCTTCTTCACAGTCCAGCTCTCACATCCATACATGACCACTGGAAAAACCATAGCCTTGACTAGACGGACTTTAGTCGGCAAGGTAATGTCTCTGCTTTTGAATATGCTGTCTAGGTTGGTCATAGCTTTCTTTCCAAGGAGTAAGCATCTTCTAATTTCATGGCTGCAGTCACCATCTGCAGTGATTCTGGACCCAAAAAAATAAAGTCTGACACTGTTTCCACTCTTTCCCCATCTATTTCCCATGAAGTGATAGGACCAGATGCCATGATCTTAGTTTTCTGAATGTAGGGACTGTCCTACACACCAGGACTCTATCTTTCTTATTCCAAGATCTGCATGTCTCAGTGGTTAATACACTGTCTGGGGAGCAGGCTTGGAAGCATCATTAATAATAATAAAAATGACGTTAAATAACAAACTTCAGAACTTCATCCAGTTAATAGGAACTTAATTTTAAAAGTACCATATTTACTCAAATATACTTCTAAGTTCTTTTACCAGGGTTGGGTGGAAAAGTACAAAGCAACGACTATAAGCAAAAATTTAAAAAAATCTGGTACTCTTGTAAATTACAGCCTTCAGGAAAATTTTCACCATAATAGAATATCCACACAAGGAAGAAAGGGAACTTGGGCACTCTTGCCACAAGAGGGCCATTCCTACTCCATTAACTTCTTAGATAATAACACCCTCAGCGGTAAATCTGACCTTCAATAATACTGTAAAGGGGATGCTTTGATGGATTTGGAAGAAGTGAGGAGAGAGGGGATAGGGAAAGGTTTTAAAAATTCAAGTAGATGTTATCAGTTGCCCTGATATAGGCTGAGGAAAAGGGAAAACTGACCTCCCTCCAAGAACCCCTTTTGATATTTAACTGTGTGTCATTACAGAGATTAATTAACCTCTCTGAGTCAACTTTAAAAAAAAAAATTCTGCACTAGGATGATAAGAGTACCTACTTCCAGGTTGGGAGGGTCAGGAAAAGCAAATCTAAATCATCCAGTGCATAACGGATGCTTTGGAAGGGCTATGCTAAATCATCACTGATTTCACATTCCAAGTCTGGAAAGGTGAAATGACTTGAAAAATGCTACCTCAATGATGCTAAAGCTGAAACTTCAATACTTTGGCCATCTCATGCGAAGAGTGGACTCATTAGAAAAGACTCTGATGCTGGGAAGCACTGGGGGCAGGAGGAAAAGGGGACAACAGAGGATGAGATGGCTGGATGGCATCATGGACTCGATGGACGTGAGTCTGAGTGAACTCTGGGAGTTGGTGATGGACAGGGAGGCCTGGCGTGCTGCGATTCATGGGGTCGCAAAGAGTTGGACATGACTGAGCAACTGAACTGAACTGAGCTGATTCTCTTTGAATTCCACAAGAGATTCTAGGAAAGATCCCAGTTTTAAATTAAAATAAATTCATGAAAATGATCACCCTTTGATAAATGCCGTTTGCTTCAGACCTTCCTACAAAGGCAGANGCAAAGAGTTGGACATGACTGAGCAACTGAACTGAACTGAGCTGATTCTCTTTGAATTCCACAAGAGATTCTAGGAAAGATCCCAGTTTTAAATTAAAATAAATTCATGAAAATGATCACCCTTTGATAAATGCCGTTTGCTTCAGACCTTCCTACAAAGGCAGATAGAGTAATATTTAAGGATCTACTTTTTAGATATTTTTGACATCAACATCCGGTCAATGGCTGAAATAAAAGCATCTTCAAAATACTTCAGAAAGCATCTGAATGACACGGGTTTCACAGAACATCCAAAGCCTGCTTTGTTCAAATTTTGGGGAGTGAAGCAGAGGAGCAGAGGACTCAGAAAGTCATGCCCTGCTGTAAAGAAGCCTCCATAAAAATGACGGGAGTTTCAATAACAGATACCTCAAGGACTCACTGGAAGATCACATCTGCAAACTGAAATTTCAGGTGTCTAGTAGTAGCTCAGATGGCAAAGCATCTGCCTGCAATGCAGGAGACCTGGGTTCGATCCCTGGGTCAGGAAGATCCCCTGGGGAAGGAAATGGCANTCTTGAAGAGATCTCTAGTCTTTCCCACTCTTTTATTTTCCTCTATTTCTTTGCACTGATTGCTGAGGAAGGCTTTCTTATCTCTCCTTGCTGTTCTCTGGAACTCTGCATTCAGATGGGTATGGTGGTGGTGATGGTTTACTGCTAAGTCATGTCCGGTTCTTGCAATCCCGTGGACTGTAACCTGCCAGGCTCCTCTGTCCTTGGGATTCTCCAGGTGAGAATACTGGAGTGGGTAGCCATTCCCTTCTCCAGGGGATCTTCCCAACCCAGGAATTGAAGCCGGTCTCCTCCATTGCAGGCAGATGATGATTTACCAAGTAAGCTATGAGGGAAGCCCCTCAGATGGGTTTATCTTTCCTTTTCTCCTTTGCCTTTAGCTTCTCTTCTTTTCTCAGCTATTTGTAAGGCCTCCTCAGACAACCACTTTGCCTTTTTGCATTTCTTTTTCTTGGGGATGGTCTTGATCCCTGCCTCCTGTACAGTGTCAGGAACCTCTGTCCATAGTTCTTCAGGCACCATGTCTATCAGATCTAACCCCTTGAATCTATTTGTCACTTCCACTGGATTTTATTTAGGTCATACCTGAGTGGTCTAGTGGTTTTCCCTATTTTCTTCAATTTAAGTCTGANACTCTATCTATCAGATCTAGGCCCTTAAATCTATTTCTCACCTCCATTGTATAATCATAAGGGATTTGATTTAAGTCATACCTGAATGGTCTAGCAGTTTTCCCTACTTTCTTCAATTTAAGTCTGAATTTGGTAATAAGGAGTTCATGATCTGAGCCACAGTCAGCTCCTGGTCTTGTTTTTGTTGACTGTATAGAGCTTCTCCATCTTTGGCTGCAAAGAATATAATCAATCTGATTTCGGTGTTGACCATCTGGTGATGTCCACGTATAGAGTCTTCTCTTGTGTTTTTGGAAGAGGGTGTTTGCTATAACCAGTGCATTCTCTTGGCAAAACTCTGTTATCATTTGTGCTTCATTTTGTACTCCAAGGCCAAATTTGCCTGCTATTCCAGGTATCTCTTGACTTCCTACCTTTACATTCCAGTCCCTTATGATGAAAAGGATATCTTTTTTGTTGTTAGTTCTAGAAGGTCTTGTAGGTCTTCATAAAACCATTCAACTTCAGCTTCTTCAGCATTACTGGTTGGGGCATAGACTTGGATTACTGTGAATGAATGGTTTCCCTTGGAAATGAATAGAGATCATTCTGTCGTTTTTGAGATTACACCCAAGTATTGCATTTCAGACTCTTTTGTTGACTGTGAGGGCTACTCCATTTCTTCTAAGGGATTCCTGCCCACAGTAGTAGATACAATGGTCATCTGAATTAAATTTGCCCGTTGCAGTCCATTTTAGTTCACTGATTCCTAAAATGTCAATGCTCACTCTTGCCATCTCCTGTTTGACCACTTCCAATTTACCTTGATTCATAGACCTAACATTCCAGGTTTTTGCATCATTGCTCTTTATAGCATCAGACTTTACTTCCATCACCAGTCACATTCACAACTGGGTGGTGTTTTCACTTTGGCTCCATCTCTTCATTCTTTCTAGAGTTATTTCTCTACTGATCACCAGTAGCATATTGGGCACCTACCGATCTGGGGAGTTCATCTTTCAGTATCCTCTCTTTTTGCCTTTTCATACTGTGCATGCGGTTCCCAAGGCAAGAAAGCTGAAGTGGTTTTTGACATTCCCTTCTCCAGTGGTCCATCTTTTGTCAGAACTCTCCACCATAAGAAAAAATGAATTTCTTATACTTAAAAAAAAGGAGAGAGAAAGAAAGAAACCAGTCTGGACCTGTAGTTCCAACTTCTGAATGAGAAAAGGACACGTGAGCCACCAGCCATCAGTCATCCCAATGCAAAGGCCTTCATGAAGGGGAGAGCAGGCTGGGCCCAGTCTTGACTACGTGGGCACACAGAGCTGGTCCTTCCAGCGTGGGTGCCCTAGACTCGAGGTGTCTGATGCCACTCAGCGGCTCGACCATTGCTGGGACCACAACTGGTGATGACAAGATTGTTGGGACGAGAGCTCCGGAGGGATGTGCTGTCGTTTCTCTTCTGTGAAGATGTAGTTTGAGTCTTTCTCTCCTTTCCCCAAAGAAGAGTCTGCATCTCTTAGTTGCAGCATATAGGATCTAGTTCTCCGACCAGAGATTCAACCCAGGCCCCCTGCGCTGGGAGTGTGGCATCTAAGCCACTAGACCACCACAGGGAAGACCCCACTGAGTGTGTTTTCATGGCCCTTTATTGAATTTCAATTAATTTTTCATGCGTCACAAATTTTATTTTTCTTTCAAATTTTTTCCCAACCATTTAACATGTAAAAACTACTTTTTCCCTTACAGACCATACAAAAACATGCAGTAGGCAGGTTGTCCACTCTTGAGCTAGAGAAATAAAACAGATGATGCATTCGGGAGCAAACTTAACAAGAAAAACATGCAAAATCTACATAGGGAAATTAAAAGATTTTTTGAAGTCACAGCAGAAAACTGGAACAGAAAGGTACCATGTACTTGTTTAGAAAGATTCAACATCATAAAGATGTCCATTCTTCTATAGTTAATTTTACAATGCATTATGATTGACAAACAACAGGGAACTATATTTAATATCCTGTGACAAACCATAGTGGAAAAGAATATGAAAAAGAATATATGGATATGTGTATATATATATGTGTGTGTGTGTGTGTGTGAAGTACTGTGCAAGTCACTAAGTCATGTCCAACTCTTTTTGACCCCATGGAGTATACAGTCCATGGAATTCTCCAGGCCAGAATACTGGAGTGGATAGCCATTTCCTTCTCCAGGGGATCTTCCCAACCCAGGGACTGAACCCAGGTCTCCTGCACTGCAGATTCTTTACCAGCTGAGCCACCAGGGAAGCCTCTTGTATGTATATATCTATATGTATATATAGAACTGGATCACTTTGCTCTACAGGAGAAATTAGCACATGATAAATCAGCTATGCTAGAATAAAATAAAAATTTTAAAGCTGTATTATGATGTACTTTAATTTTAAAGTACCAACAGATTGTTTTTCTGGAATTGTACAAGCTGATTCTAAAATTCGTATGATATAGCTAATACTAATAATGTTACATTACATTATGGGAAGTTGTTAAGAGGACAGATTTTATTTCTAATTGGGGTATGATGCCTTTACAATGTTGTGTTAGTTTCTGCTGTACAACAAAGTGAACCCAGAGATAAACCCACATTAATTCATGTTTGGTGAATTACTCTATGACAAAGGGGACTGCTGCTAGTGCTGCTGCTGCTGCTGCTGCTGCTGCTAAGTCACTTCAGTCGTGTCCGACTCTGTGTGACCCCATAGACGGCAGCCCACCAGGCTCCCCCATCCCTGGGATTCTCCAGGCAAGAACACTGGAGTGGGTTGCCATTTCCTTCTCCAATGCATGAAAGAGAAAAGTGAAAGTGAAGTCGCTCAGTCTGTCCGACTGTCAGCGACCCCATGGACTGCAGCCCACCAGGCTACTCCGTCCATTGGATTTTCCAGGCAAGAGTACGGGGGTGGGGTGCCATTGCCTTCCCCGACAAAGGGGACAAGAGCATACAATGGAGAAAAGACAGTCTCTTCAGGGAGCAGTGCTGGGAAAACCAGATAGCTCCTTGTGAAAGAATGAAATTAGACCAGTCCCTAACATCATACACAGAACTAGACTCAAGATGAATGGAAGACCTAACGTAAGACTGGACACTAGAAAACCCTTAGAGGAAAATATAGGAAAAAACCCTTTAACATAAATCACAGTATTTTATAAAGTAGTGAATATAATGTGTATACTATTCTATTTTTCTATTGTTTTCACTTATACAGTTTTAGATGTTTAACATATTTTTCATAATTACAATTTTCAATAATCCCACAATCATGCTATTATACTGTAATGTTTGTTCCAATGCTGGACTCAGGTTGATTTTTTTATTGTGATTTGGTTTGCACTGGGTTAGGTTGAGCTCTTCGGAAAGAAGTGGATTTACAGGGGTTGTTTTTGTTGTTTGTTTTTATAAAGAATAATAAATATATTCTGGCAAAAAAAATTGCAACAAGATCTTTTCTGACTCATCTCCTAGAAAAATGAAAAATTTTAAAATATGCAAATGGAACCTAATTAAAGTCGCTCAGTTGTGTCCAATTCTTTGTGACCCCATGGACTACACAGTCCATGGAATTCTCCAGGCCAGAACACTGGAGTGGGTAGCCTTTCCCTTCTCCAGGAAATCTTCCCAACCCAGGGATAGAACTCAGGTTTCCTGCATTGCAAGTGGATTCTTTACCAGCTGAGCCACAAGGGAAGGCCAGGAATACTGGAGTGGGTAGCCTATCCCTTCTCCAGTGGATCTTCCCGACTCAGGAATTGAACTGGGGTCTCCTGAATTGCAGGTGCATAAGTACCTTTTAATAAATATGTTTGGATGAACAAAGGAGCAAGTCAGTGCCTGGATTGACTGCTGGCTCTTTTAGAGATTCTGGATTCCCGCCTGCTGCTTTTAAATTCTCCCAAGTCTGGATGCATCTCAAACGCTGTGGGCCAACGAGGAACGCTATAGCAGTGGCCACGGTGAGAGCATGTGCAAAGTGGCTGTCCTTCATACTCCTATCGACCAGTGTGCATTGCTTGTGCACAATGTGTGTGGAAATTAATCGCTACTGAAAATGTGTTTAAAAGGCTTTTGCTGTGGTCCTCCATCAAATCAAAAGTTTTCATGTCCCCCAACTGAAAAAACAAAATTCTGTATTTTCTTGCCAAACACCAACCAAGACTTTGCAGAGTCTAAGAAAGGAAATATTATATAGTCACAAAGAAGTGAAGCTGTTTTGTTTTATTGCAGGACTATCACAAGCCCCCGCAGGGCAACCAACCAGCAAAGTTCGCGAGGAGGCTGTTGTGACTGATGCAAGCTCTGTGCAAGAATATCACTAAGTTTGTCCCATGCTTCCACGGACAGCTTATTTTCTTTCAACACAATTTAGATGGCTTGAAATATGGTTTGCCTGACAGATAATTCCCCATTCTTCCTTATACCCCATCACCAGAGGCAAGGATGTATGTTTTACACATAATAATTCTTTAAGGATTATTGAGACCCAAAAAGCTTGGTTACTTTTTGTTGTTTTCCAGGGTAGGGGGTTGGAGGGACTGATTTTAATGTCCCAAACTGCTCACACTGAGCAAACTGGCCACAAGACAAAGGTCACATGAGGTCACCTGGTTAAATAAAGTGTGGTTCATCTACCACTGAAATACTATGTTAAAATGACTGGGGTGGCTTTCCAGGCACTGATCACACAATGTATTAATGTATTAAACAGGGAAGGGGAAAAAAAGGCCGAGGATATCCCACTGTGTGTAACGTAGAGCCACTGTGGAAAAGGAAGCCGTGGAATAGGCAGGGACCAACACTGTGCTTGCAGTGGAATTAGGTTCCTTTGGAAAGATAAATTTCTTTACAATGCTGTTTTTGAACTCATAGGCACCAGGGAATATGCATGCATGCTTATTACTACACATCAAGCTCTTTTCTAATGGCTAATCCTCATTCCAGCCTTGTGAGGTTGGGACTGCATCTTCCAGTCACACAGAGGTCACTCAGCCAGCAGAGGCACAGCTGGGATTGAAATCCAGGGAATTGACCCCAGATGTTTGCTCTCCAGTCCTAAACTGGATGGTACTGGGCATCTCCCTTCTGGTTCAGGTGGAGAATAAAATGGAGGAATCTGGAAGCAACGGAAGTGGGACAGAAACTGTCTGGTATATACTGTTCTATTTGAATTTTTGCCAGGAGTGTGCACGCTAACTTTTAAAATGCATTAAAAAACAACCACCGATCATGTACTCAGAGTGTCTAGCTGGAAAAACATGGGTGATAATAGGAAAAAAACATGAAGTTAGATGGTGACGTTCATGCAGCGTGAAACCAAGAGCTTGGGTTTGTGACTGATGAAGCCTTGGGTCTGTTCAGGTACGTGGGGAAATCTGAGTGTCTCTGCGACTCTCCAGATATCTGGAATGGCATCCTGTTCCCCTCACCCTAAGTCTACAGGTCTCCCAAGACTAGGCGTCGCCTAAGCATAATTGATAACAATCACTGGGCTTTGGATTTACCATCCATCTTCAAAGGGCTGCAGGGCCAGTTGCCTTTAACTCAAATATCTCATCTGTAAAATGGGGATACTAAGCATCTCACAGGGTTGTTGCGAAGGTTAAATGAGGCAATGCGTGACACAGCCAAGGACACACAGACCATAAAAGTCAGTGCTCAGTTGGAGCTATTACTTCCAGGTGTTGACCAAGATTGAAACTTCGATTCCAGCAAAAGTTGTATCCCCCAAGGACAATACCTGTCTCTCCATACATGATGCTCCTCTTTAAAAGAAACTTCAGGTCCTGAACTAGGTCTAGCTTTAAAACCATGAGTTCTTGAGTTCTCCCAATAACCCTACCAGGAAGAGTTATTTTCCCCACTTTATAAATTAGAAAATGGTGATTTACCCAGGAACCTCAGGAAGGGACACAAAGCTGTGACTTCACCCACACCTCTGTACTCGGACCATCGATACCATGCTGCCTCCTTGGTTGTCCTGCTCACCCCTCAAGGCTAAACCAAACCCCACCTACAGAGGACTTCCCAGACTGCCACAACTGCACTCATGTCTGTCCTGTGGATCTCTTCAAGTCACAAGCTGCCCTTTGCTAAAAACTGGCAGTTATTGTTCTCCAAACACAACTGAATGGACGCAGTCTACTCTTTTAGCTCTCCCAATACACAGCAATTCATACAAGCTGTCACCTAAAAATTTTAGGTGCCTAGATTCAAAGTGGGAGATTGTACACATCCTTGAATGCATATGGGAATTCTCTTAGTCACCATCAATTAAGCTTGCCTTCCCGTTCTGTAGCATCACAAGCAATGGAGAGAAAAATAATGACTCAAAATGAAGACTGCCAAATATTGACCATGTATTTATCCCTGTCTCAGCAAACACAGGCACTGTGAAGACTTGCAAAACTTCTCAACAGTAAAGATTTCTTGAAGCAACGCATTCTTGACCAAATGTCAAACCCCATCATAGATTAAAGCAGGACTTTGCTAATGACCCAGCTTGCCACTTGAATAAGTACCAGTCCCCTACCAGGCGAGGGTGTGGTGTGGTGACTTTCTATAGGCCTGCTGCTCTAATAAATATGGCAGTAGTGCCCTCTTCATTCTAAATGGGCAGATGGGGAGAGATCGTGCATCTTATTCCCAGTCAGTAGAAGAGTAAGTTTTCCTATCAGTAACCCCAAAACTCTGTACTACCCATGTTTAATACTGGAGTGAGTAGCCTACTCCTTCTCCAGCAGATCTTTGCAACCCAGGAATCGAACTGTGGTCTCCTGCATCGCAGGGGGTCTCTTTACCAGCTGAGCTACCAGGGAAGCCCAAATAATAATGTTGGCAGAAGTGAGAGATCAAATATGGATAAACTGCAATTCAATATTTAAACTCAGAAACATGCAGATTTGTACTATGTTCTGAATTCAGAGCCACATGTGTCATTATTTCCTATCACCTACTGTGCAGTACCAAGTATGAAGAAACGAGAACTCTGAACTGAAAATGGAGTCTGTCTTTTCCCCTTAGGGTGACTCTACACTCCTAAGTATATGTCTAAAACTGACATTTCTAAAATTATTCTAATAAAAATGTACATCTGCACATGCCACCTAGCACCAAATTACACCAAGATAAATTCCTGCATATTAAATCTGGTTTTTTTTAGATATCAGGTTTGAGTTGCTCAGATGAACCATCTCTGCAGAAATACCATTATCACTTAAGCAACAAGAGCTATAATGAAGTCATACATTAAGCTCTTCTCCCTATGGTTTAAGAAGTGCTTGTGGAACTTCAAAACCACCCAAGGTAAGAGAAGACAGGGAGCTGGGAGAAGCAAAACAAACCTACACCAGCAGAACAAAATGCTCTGAACCTCCATGCTCGAACAGGCCACTCCTCCTTACCCAGAATTTCTGGGATGCCTAGGCAATTCTAATGCTCCATTCCTTTTCAAAGGCATTTAATAAACCATAAAGTAGATTAAATCTAATAATCAACATTCAAAATAGGCCATTTCCCACTGCTCATTTCTGTTCATCAGTATTTTCAGAACTGAAAATGTATTTTTATTAATTTCACACAATTATGGCAAATAAAGTAACTCCACACATAGATTAATTCTAATTTATATTTTATTGCATTATGAAAATAATACATTTATTTGGCAAAGTAATCTAGGCTCCAAGTTGAAATAAAAGAAAATTCTGAAGAAAGTGTAATAATTATTTTTAAAATGTGAAATATTAGATATATTCTAACCAATACATACTAGCATTCTTATTAGGCCAATAATCCAATAAACCTAATTATAGTAAGTCCATATGAAATTACAAGGTGTTTTTGTATTCAGTCATTTTATGATTAGCACAAATCTCAAGAGAGAACTGAGCTTCATTTGATCAAAACCAATGTATTTAAGAAACTCCTGTTCAGAAGACACTTTGAAACACTATCCAGAATTTTTATTTCCTTTGGTTCTACAAGTTGCATTTTTGTCCTTACCACAAGTTACATTTCTCAAAATCAAACATCATAGCTTTAGATTCTGCCCCAAGTACCTTTATAAGTAAACTAGTATATTACATTATCTGAAAAGTTGCTGATTTTACAAATGCAAAAATGCATAAGTACATGCCTATCTACACCAGCAAAACAAAATACTCTGAACCTCCATGTTTTAACAGGCCACACCTTCTTACCCAGAATTGCTGGGATGCCTTTCCAAGCCAGAAGGTCTTTATAGCTCCGATAGGCAATTCTAATCCTTCATCCACACTTTTCAAAGGCCTAGTTACAATAAACCCTAAGTGGATTAAATTTACCTAATAATCAACACATAAAATAGGACACTTCCCACTGCTCATTTCTGTTCGCCAATATTTTCAGAACCAAAGATTTATTTTTTAAAATGTTCTAGGATGCTTTTACATTTCTAGAAGGAAAAGTACTAAAAACATATTACATATATATTCTCACTCTTGTCAGCATTTCAAATTCTTTTACATGCTGGGTTCAGAGTCTAGAGTCTAACAGGTAAACAATCTGCTCAAGACAAACAGAAAATATTTTTAATCAGAGGTCTTATTTCTTCATTTAGATCTTTTGACTTTGCTGATGTGTGTTAAGAAAATGTTCCTAAAATTAGCCTTTTAAAAGTACACATCTGAATCAGTTACTATCAGAACTGACGCTTTCATGAAGCAAAGTCTACATAAGTGCATCTATGCATACATGAGGAAGTTTACTTCCCACCAGACATCAGTAACCAGCTGAATAAGGGTTCCCAGTTTAACTACAGAAGTATCCCATCTATACTAAAGAAAATATTCCATGAGCATTCTACAATTATCTGTATAAACAGCAACAAGTTTGATCTATGATCAACATAAGAATATCTAATAAATATTAAAACTATTACACTATAGATTAAAATGCAGATCTCTCATAGAGTTGAGTGATGGCATTTTGGTACATTCACCATTATTGTACTTTATTTAATAAAGAAATACATTTGCCCTTGCAAAAATAGCAACTGCAAGTATACAAATAAAACCACAGACCTCAAAGTCATGATGCTAAATCTTCAATTTATATCCAACAAAAGTAATTCAGTTTACAAGTGGTCCATGGCACAATTAAAATAAAAAATATCAAAAGGTCACAGGATCTTAAAGAATAGGTTTATTGACAATGATTTCATAAATATTCTAAAGAAAACTTCAAAATTTCTAAACTTAAAATGTTTAAAATCTATTTTCATTGGCAAAATATCCCTTAACAAAATAAAGAATAGGTCGCTACAAATGAATGTCACATTTAAAATTTGTTTTAACATTTTTGCAAAGTTCTTAAAAAAATTTACAATGTGTGATTTTTCTCTCTTGGATACAGTAAATAAATCAATACTCAGTTTTAATTTCAACTATGAGACATATTTCACAAACAGATCATCTAGCTGCTGTGAACCTGACAATCAAGTCAGTCAGTAGTATAATACCCGACAGACATAAACGGAGCCAACTCATTTTGGTATTTTTAGTCATAGCAATTGAAGCAGTCAAAATGCAAAACTTCTGGTGGCTGCCCAAGTCACCCCAGAGCACATGGTACAGTGTGAGAAAATGTTTGCATCGGTGTACTTCACGTATCTGAAATTAAAAAAGGGATTCTTGTATATTTTGATAAAAATGTACTCGAGTATTTCATAACATTAATATTTATTGCTTTATATGAATACTGTATTGAAAGCCCAAGCATTCAGTTTACACACAGAAATTATACAATTATATACCGCTTCACAAAGGCAGTGAACACATTACATTCTACAAAATCTACTTTACAGAAATTTAAAAATTCTAAATATCAAAAGGTACAGCTGAAGAAACAGGTATAAATTTGGCAGCCAGTAATTTAGACAGGGTAAGTTGCAGCTTGCGCATGACTTTTAAATATGTGAATTTGAAAATATTGAGTTTAGAGTAACCATTGTGCTTTGTGTTGATCTGAAAAATATAACACTGGCTGTCGAAGAAGCATGTTCAAAAATATTCAATTCACTTCAAAATGTCATACAAATTACGGTGGCTTCTATGCACCCCTAAAGCTTCAGTCATTTAGCTCTGGTACATTACTAAAGTAATATATTAATTTTTCCAGTACAGTGGTGTTTCATACCATTGACATCTGTATACTCTAGAATAATTTAGAAAGAAATGTGTAATATTCACAATGTTCAGAAAAGCAAGCATAAAGTAAAGGAACCAGCCTGGTTCTTCTGAGATGGTCTCGTGTCAGCTTTATAAGCATTCATTCTACAAAACAGTAAGCTAATGTTTGAACACAATTTCCAAGATAAAGCACATTTTCTCATAAATAATGAAGTCTTTTTCTCAGGCACCTCAGAAGTATACAAAAGAATTTAGTTTGAACAGATCTCTTGGAATGTGTTTAACCTGGTATTTCAACAGACTTAAGATTTCCAGGGTTTCACAGGGGCCAGATTTTATCTGAATTACTCAGAAGAGAAAGAAACTGTCTTCTGAAACAGGTGAACTCAATCATTACCAATAGAAAAAGTATCCACTGTATTCATCTCTTATAGAAACAGAAAAATATAACATTTCCCCCTTAGAATAATATATATATGTATATATGACTTAAAGTTCCATTGTACATAGTCAAACAATAAAATCTGGAAACCAGCATGAAACCCTATAGTTCACATGTTAAAATGCTGAAACTATGACCAAAATATGAAAACCACTAGAGCTGTCAGAAAGAGACAAGACAAAAGCTTTCTTGCATATGTAATAAACTAAATGTGATCATCTCCAAAAAAGTTTTCAAAATTATAATTATTTTCCAGTTTAAAATTTTTAACCCTAAAAAAAAAAAAAAAAAAATCTATACACAAACCACTGATTTGACCAGACCAAAAAAAAAGTCAGCGGTAAGCAGGACCCAGAGGAGCTGATATTCACAGTTCTCACATGAATAACTCTTTCAGGATTTATCCCATAAAGTATTTTATTTTACAACCTGCTTCTCTTGTAAAACTAAAGGTCCACTTTTTTACATAAACGTTTTATACAGTGTAAAACCAGAACTGTATGTAAAATACTGCATCTAAATATTTCTAAATAGTTAGTCTTGTTCCATTGGTTCATCTGTGACTTCCGTGGCTTCGTCATTTTCCATGGATGATTCTGAGAGAATCTCTCCAGTTTTACTGGAAGTGGATCCTACTAATTTTTCTGTTTCATGGCAATCAGAACCACTACTTACAGGGCCTGTATTTTCACTACCTTCAGAATGTAAACCTCTCTCAACTTGAGTCAGATCAGATTCTTCCATTTGATTATTTTCCTCAGAAGTCTCTTCATTCACAGTTAAGGCATCATCAGATTCTTTTTCTTGATTTTTTCTTTCTGCGATCATTTCTCTTGATGTCATAAAAGACTCTAAAAATAAGCAAATGTTGTTGTAGTTAAATTTGATTTTCAAAATACCTCCACAGTTAAGTTTCATGAATTCTGATATTCTACAGTTCAAATCATATCCCCTGAAACTCAGCAGCAACTACATACAGGTGGGAGAAAAAACCCAACATCAGCATTATAAGGAGCTCCATTATGTTAAATTCTTTCACGCAAAAATGAAGTACAAGAATGTGAGGATCTCCTTACTCCACCCTTTTACAGATGGTCTCTAAATACCTTCTTCCTCCTCTTCCTCCTCCTCTTCATCCTCTTCTGTACAGTGCTGCCTGGTACAACTACTTTCTTTGTCTTTATTCTGAGATGAAGATGGAGATTCTGTTTCTTCTACCATAACTGAAGAAATTTCACTCGAAGAGGTTTGACTGGCCATCTCTCTGACTTCACTTTCTTTGTCGAACCTGAGTCTTTTTACCTCATGCCCTTCTGCCTCCACAGTATCTTCATCTGGATGTTTATTTTTTATAGGGCTCACCGAGGAACCTTCTGATTCAGATGTTGAAGAGTCACTGTAAATATTTTTAAAAGTGTCATTAATAAAACTGTTTCTTCATCCTTTACATTCTATTTTTGAGATCTAGTAATATGTAACTTTCACTGTGCAAGTTAAATTGTAACATCTGGGCAAAGAAAAACAAGAGAATAATTCCAAGGACACCTAAACTGTTAAACATTTCCCACTAGGACTACTCAATAAATTACATGACCTTTGTGTTCAATTCTTCAGTGAGTTAAATGTCCTCTTACAATAAAACTACAAGTTCCCCACTGAGACATACTCTTAATTCCTCTCACTCACTTCTTTCCCTTAATGTGGTAAGAAATTCTGAGATGGGATATCAATAAAAAGATTTCTTCCTTTTTATGATCTATGAAGAGAAATGATTCACAGAATTTGAACTCATTTACAAGTATCTTCTCCAAGTAATTTTCTAAAAGAAAAAAATGTATCATGATCATTTTCTTAACACCCTATTATAAACAGAATCTTCCCAAACAAGCAATTAAGTCTTTTCTCTGCCCATCCTCAGCAAATACTGATGTCCTTTTCAAGTGCATTAAAATATTTTCTCCTCCTCAAAACAACAGTAAACTGTAAATAATAAATAAGGAGTGCTGAAAAACCATCCATAAATGTAACTTTTTTGGGAAAACATTTGTTTTCAAAAATAAATCACATACACACCTGTGATTTTTGTCCTCATTTTGCTTTGACTCTTTGCTGTCTGTGCTCTCAGGCAAGCCGTTTGTTGTCATGGGAACTGACAAAGGAACTTTTGGTCGATTAAGCGGCCTGGGTGTTCCAGGCCCATTTATATTAGACCTATGGTAAGAGAAATGAACATCATTTTCCCATTTTTTGTAAAAAAAAAAAAAAAAAAGTCATCCCTCCCAAGGTTTATATCCACACATCACAGAAATACTTTCAGAACCAAGGGTTACCAAATTAATTCTTTTTGGTATATCATCCTATACCTGCCATAAAATTCCCAATTTTTAAAAAGTACATTGAGCTTCCTATTCAAAATTAAGAAACTGCAGCTCTTTGAATAATAAAACATCAATAATCTCACCTCTCAGTGTAACTTGGTGAATTTCCAGGAAACATAACACCATTCATTCGATTTAAACTATTGGAATTGTTCTTCCTATGAGAGGGAAAAAAATTTTTTATGGATAGTTCAGTTAACTTTGATAAGAGTCAAGGGTCTAAAAGATCTTTTGTTATGACTTCAATGTCAGAAAATCAAACAAAAGACTTCTCAGAGAAATAACCATGAAATTATCCTAGTATCTCATTTAACAATATACAAATATATTCTTCAAGAGTTCTGAAACAAATTCACCATAATCGTTCTATGAAATCAGGTATTTTAACCATTAATCCAATGCTTCTCAATCAGGTATTTTAACCATTAATCCAATGCTTCTCAACAGGGCGCAGTATTTTCCTACAATCCCTCTTCCTTCACTCCATATCCTAGGGAACACATTCAGCAATGAATAAATACATTTTTTGGTGGAAGTAGGCGGGACATTACTGACATTCAGTAGAAGCCATGGCCACTGCGCTAAACTTTTTGTAATCACAGGACATCCACTCCTAGTAAAATACCAGTGGTACCAAGGAATGTGCCCTACACGGCTACCTAAATTTACTAGATAACTCGTGACAATTGGAAATAACAGTCCATCATGAAGAGCAATGCCATCAGGATAGTACATAAATCCAACAATGTTAAGATCGCAGTAAATCATGAATCTATTTAATACAAATCTTTTCACTGGAAAAATATATAGGTAATGTTTATTGGTAATATTCTACTCTGGGAACTGGTTGGTAGTTTCCTAAGTATTTACAAATTTTACCATGCTTAATTATATATAAAATAATTGCAACATATTTTTAAGACATGTATTAAAAATGAAAGAACAGAATATACTAGGAAAAAAGAAAAGTAGCTATACTTACTCTGAGGAAGGATAAACACAGCTAACAACCATCACATTCTGCAATAACAAAATTTACTGATTAAGATGAGGAAATGTACAACATAAAGTTTACCTGTTTTTAATTTCCCAAAATCACCCTGGTATCAAGTTTCCATGTATTACATTTTTACTAATAAAAGAAATGGCTAAAAACAAAACCCTTCAATAAAAAAGCAAAAACTAAAACAGTAGCAACAGATGAAAATCTGATAACTTACTAAGCTATTTGTTTTGTCAGTCTCATTTTTTCTTAGTTGCTTTGGAGCCCTGACATTATGTATTTTATGTATTGTATGTAATAGAACAGAACCATGTTCTCTTATTTTAGATAGAATCACACCAAGATATTTAGAGGTTGAAGTATTTAGGCCTTATAATAATAAATTTCCCTGTAAAGCAGTACCTACTCAAAAGCTTGATGTGCAGCATGATACACTTCAGGGAAAGAGACATAAGCCGTATTTTTTATAACCTTCCCGATAATCCTAACTTTATCAATAGTTGAATATTCATTGAAAGCTTGCTGAGCCAAAGTAAGTACTTTATATTTAATCCTCCTCACAGACCTGTTATGGTCCGCATTTTATAGATGAGGAAACTGAGACTTGGATGCGTAACTGGCCCACAGTCATACAACTATGACTACTGTGACACCGCCTCTGCATCCAAAGAGAGCCAAAATTTAAGTACTGAAGTCTTTGAACTGTTAAGTACTGAAGAACCATCTCAGTTCCCTGCCCTCAGAGTTCAACAAACACATTAATCCAGTTAGACTCTAAGATCTATTTTAAATCACTAGGTAATGATTTTGGATTCCTGCTCCAAGGGTAAAATAAATGCATTTGAAAAGAACCTTAAAATGTATCCTATATTTTAGGATCAATCGCTCTAAGAATTTGCAAAACCAATGGTCCACAATCTCAGTTCCCATGCAGCTCCTTCATTCACTCTTCACTCCACACAAGCCAATGACATGCTTTTCATTCCCTCACTTTGAATGTAGTTGTCTCAGTTTATTTCCTTTGTTCAGAATGCTCTGTCCTCTAACATCTCCTCACCCACAAAAAACCTAATTCATCTCGTATTCTTAAATGTGACATAATCCTTCTCAATACGTACCTTAAATGCTTTGTATTAGTGATTTTCCAAGTTGTGTACCTCCAAATTCTAGAACTAAAGAATTCTATAGATAAGTTTGCAAAACCCACTATTTTTAAGATATAATTACAGAACCTCTCAGAACTGTTAATATGTTAAGATATATTAAGAATTTCCAAGAGACAATAATAAACTGCTTTTCCCAAGCATTCTTCTACCTTCCTCTTATTAAATCTTTCTCTGAAACTTAGAACACAATTTGGGAAAAACTTCAGGTAGTCTGAAAAACCTATTTCAAGACAAGATGCCTGAAATAGAGTCTATTCAAAGAAAATCTATTATGCTACAGTTTAATATAATTCCACTATACAATACATACCTTTTCTACTCCTCTGAGAAATTTGTCTGTTCCCGTATAGTTTCTCCTTGGATCTGTTAGTAATTCACATAGTCGCTGAATAGTAAAAGGTATACTGCAAAAGAATATAATTTTATAGTTTAAGGTTATTAATTTTCAAAAAAATTAGAAACATTACTCTCACCATTTCAAGCTTTATCTAGTCACTCATGTTAAGTTACAAAAGAAAATGCTACAAATGAATGGATGAATCACCTAAAATTAGGCAAAACAATAAGCACACCTGTTCTCTTTAAAAAAAATTTCCCCCTCCCGTCCCTTAAAAAGCAATAAAAAAGAACATCCAAAATGAACAGAAAGCTTCAAAACTGAGAAAAAAATTTAATATTCTTATTTCTGATAATTCAATTTTAAGTTTATAAGAGAGGCAACAGAAACAAGTGAGAGTATTTAATACATAAACTTTCTCAAGCGTTCTTTTGCACACCAAGTTGGTTTTTTTTTTCACAGTGTCAAATAAACTCCAAATGTTTTGTTATCAGAATATGAAAAGTGATTCCAATGAAAAAGTATTATACAGTTCTGCTCTATAATAAAATTTTATATACAACCTACATGTTTCAGCAAACTTAAAATATATACAAACACACACACTATATATATTTGGTAAGTACCTTATTGACAACTTTACCAAATATTTACAACCACAATCAAATTTTCACTTGATCATAGAAAATACAAATCTGAGACATAAACTGGACCTAAACTGATTTTATAAATCAGTGAGTTTTTATCTCACACACTATTAGCATTCCTCAGAATTACAATATGAATAGCAAAATCTCACGAGATAATGATAAGTGCAGCTAAAACGTGTATGTAAACTTCAGACTTCAGTATTTGTCACATGAAATCTACTTATTCTCCTTATAAAGACAATTACAAAGCCTCAAATTAATAGTCATTATTTACAAAGTTGTTTACTGTTTACAGGCAGTTCAACACAAAATTCTTTCTCTCCCACAATGGAAGGCAATTTAGTGATTAATAGCGCAGAACTCAAACTCAGGTTCTCAAACTTCAAATTCCATGTTCTCTCTTCCACTATATCACACACACAAAAAATTATAAATGTACATTTTCTAGTTGGACCAACAATATTTAGTTCTTATATTCTGAGCATCAATACTGTTCTTTTAGCAAAGTTCTTTGAGTTTCTGAGTCATATTTTTTTTTACATTTAAAAATCAGAGTAAAATACACTGACAAAATAAAGTATCTTGTTTTTCCAAAGTGTATCTTTTTTTCATATTTGACCGAAAGCTACTTAAGGGCAGGATCTCACATACATGACACTCAATATATAATTTATATATATATATAAAAAACCATCATGGACTTCAGAATATTAGTGGCATACCAGTACGGTGCCCCTCGTTGAGCTCACTGCTTTCCAAATCCTAAACACCCACATACTCCCCACCAACCCTATTCCCTCACTGAAGATCTCAGAGTGATACTGTAATCAAAAGTTTTTATACATTTTACAAAATAAGCAAAGTAGGATCCAGTATTAAGGACACTCAAATACTATTTACCAAATATTTAAACAGATATTGTCTATATCTATTCCTTCAACTAAATTTCCTTTACACACTGACAGCAGTGTTTTCTCTCAAATTAAAATTAACCATAAAAGACGAGAATCTTCCAACTTCTTGCTTAATCATGGTTTTAGACTAAAATGTTTTGGCTAATTTTCTCTAGAAAAGTAGGTAAAATGGTAGTCAATTATTAACACTGTATTTGTGGGTAAATGTCAATATTGCTTTAGAAAGAAAAATGTATTACGTTTGCATAACATGCCAGCCTATGACAAAATAAGTTTATAATTAAGACATTTTCAGAAGCTTTTTAAGTCATTTTACCAAGTGTCCAATAGATGGCACTAAGATGTTATACAACTCTCACTCAAGTGAACAGTTTTAAAATACAAACACTTCCTGTAAATCAAAGTACCCACGGGAAACAATTATTATAATTTTGACAACTGCACTGAAGATCTCTTCATAAAGTACTTTTTAATCTTTTATGTAAACATTAGAGCCGACTATAAAGATAGTTTACTCAATAGCAGACTTGAAAGACACTTAAGGTAAACAATTATGACAAAAAATGCTAATAAAATTGTGTACCCAGTGCTACAGAGAAGGAATAAATTGTATGCTAGGGAATCGGGCATAAATATGGGAACGCTTAATTTGAGGTGGGTCTTTAAAAGAAGGTGTAAAAATAAACCAGGTAAATCCAAAATGAATGATCGGTACAACTCTATGAAAAGTCTGCTTTCTGTTTCTCTTCCACTACACAGAAGCACATTACTGAAAACATTAACAATTTTTCTAATAAAAAATTATCACTGGCTAAATTAAAACAGAGCAAAAATGAACGTGACTAACTCTCAGTGAAAAATATGAACCAGAATCCCGAAATTGGGAGAATGGGGAAAGATATTATTAGTAAAGGTGCACTGTAAAACAATTAAGTAGAAAAATATTTTGAGTTATTTAAAATGCATTCAGTTTACTCTGCATTACCCATATATTACTTGTCTACACCAAAAGATGAAAATTAAGATTACATAAGGAACTGGAAGAAAAAAACTTAGTAAGGATATGATTAGCATGCATTTTGTTAAGCAAATCCCAAAAAAGTATGTCTACAACATCTAATAAAACACTAGTTACATATAAGGTAGTATGGCTTAAAAAAAAAAATACTGGCTAACCCTCTGGGACACTATGCCCAGGTTGATTTTACCTCTTTAAAATCTTCACCGCCTCTTCTGGCAAACAGGGATTCTGAAAATACATTTCTTAAGTAATTACCATGAGCGCTGATACATAATGCATATAAACCACTTGAAAGTGAAAGTCGCTCAGCTGTGTGCAACTCTTTGTGATCCCAAGGACTATATACAGTCCATGGAATTCTCCAGGCCAGAATACTGGAGTGGGTAGCCAGTCCCGTCTCCAGGGGATCTCCCCANTTGAAAGTGAAAGTCGCTCAGCTGTGTGCAACTCTTTGTGATCCCAAGGACTATATACAGTCCATGGAATTCTCCAGGCCAGAATACTGGAGTGGGTAGCCAGTCCCGTCTCCAGGGGATCTCCCCAACCCAGGGGTCTAACCCAGGTCTCCCACATTGCAGGACGATTCTTTACCAGCTGAGCCATCAGGGAAGCCTAAGAATACTGGAGTGGGTAGCCTATTCCTTCTCCAGCAGATCTTTCTGACCCAGGAATCAAACTGGGGTATTCTGCACTGCAGGCAGTCTACCAGCTCCGCTACCAGGGAAGCCCATAAATCACTCAGGGCCTGAAATACTTTATGAATAAATCTTAGTTCCTATCATTATTCCAATTTCATCTGCTATTTACTGTAGATTTTGAGAAGGCACAAACCCTCCAGGGACCAACTATGGTCCAAACAAAACAAAAAATGTTTTTAAAAATATTCCTTTTAATTCCAAAAAGTAACTAAATCTGATGAAACAGAATCACACATTTTACATTACATATATACCTTAATTTGCCTGTAATCTGTCCCCATCTATTGACTTAAAAAAAATCAAATCTTATGTACCTAAACTATGGGAATTCAAATATCAAGAATGTTGCTGAACAGAGAAAGACATCTAAGCATAAATTAGAAACTGTAAACACCAGGCCTTTAGAATTTCCTATCTTGTATTTTAACCTGAGAAAGATTCTAAGTGACTAAAATTAATACTTTTTAATTTATCTGTTTAAATGTTTGATCATCAAGATGTGCCAATATTCTGGACATACACTAAGATATTCAGCTGAAAAGAAAGCATCCATCAAAAAAAACTATTCTTTATCTTACTTCTACATTATATAATTAATTATATGTATCAGGAAGATTCCCTGGAGAAAGAAATAACAACCCACTCCAGTACTCTTGCCTGGAAAATTCCATGGACAGAGTGAAGGAGCTTGGTGCAGGCTACTGTCCATGGGGTCGCAGAGTCGGGCACAACTGAGCGACTTCACTTTCACTTATATAGTTATATATTGGGATTCCCTGGTGGCTTAGCTGGTCAAGAATCCGCCTGCAGTGTGGGAGACCTGGGTTAGATTGGGAAGATCCCCTGGAGAAGGGAAAGGCTACCCACTCCAGTATTCTGGCCTAGAGAATTTCATGGACTGTCTGGTCCGTGGGCTCACAAAGAGTCAGACACAACTTGCAACTTTCACATTGTTATATAAGCCATGTTCCTCATAAAAAAAGATCAAGGAAATTAAAACACAGAGACCATTAAAGTAAAAGGCTAAAGAGCTAACCATAAAATCAGACACCTGATTTAAAAAATGCTAAAAGAGCCAGTAACTTTTACGCATAAAGGTATGATTTTTACTACATCTTTATTTTCTAGTAATGTCCACATTTATACTGTCTTAGTTAACAGAATTACTATTTAAGTGGAAATTAACTTAAATATCTCTTAGATATCAAAGATTAAATATACTGAATTTTGTTTACTCTAAAGTCCTACAGAAGTTAGAAATCACCAGTGGAATCTTGTGATACAATCTTACTTAAATAAATATGTTCTTTCTGGATCAGGCTTTAACATCTGTATAAATATATACATGTCATAAACATTCATGTGCATATATTTCACACCTCAAAACAAATGTTAGAAATTGGGATTTATTGAAAACAGCATTGCAAGTTAAGAAAAAGAAGAATTTGGCCCTTTCAATAATGGTACATAACCATAAACTAGTATCTACGTCATTCCCCACCCTGAAAGAAATCTGCAGCAACTGACAACACTTTTAACCAGTTATCACCTTCTAAGTGCCTGAATTACTTTACTTGCTTCAAATAAAAATGTTAACAAAAATTAATTAGGTTTCCGTTATTTCCTCTTTCAATTATAAAATTTTATTAAAGACAGCATTACATCAAACCCTATTACCACTGCACAAGGCAAAGCAGTTAAGGGGAGTAAGGAGGGAAGGCTACTAAGCAACCCTGAGTCTCAACAAGTTATGCTAAAAAAGGTAATAAAGAAAAAATAAATAAATTTCTTCTAATAGACTCCACATGCTCAACAAAGACTGACACAAATAATGAACATAAAATGCAGTAACTATATTTTCCCCAAGAGGAATAGGTACACCAGCAGACAAAAGGATTAAAAGAACCAAGTAACAAAAGGCTAGAACCCATTCTCTCTCCTTGAATAATCTTAAACTAACTATAAAGCAGACAATATAAAATCAAAAAAGGAGTAAATGCTTTATATCTACAATCCAGATTTTAAAGTATTGAAAATCTTATATATAAACCTTTAAAAAAATATGAAGAGGCAAAAATCCTAGGTGCAGAAACTTACAAGGTTTCTGCACTGGTGCACGTAAGCACACAAACAAGTCATTTGGGTGCGAAGGGAGGGGACACACGTATGCCTGTGGCTGATTCACACTGGTGTACAGCAGAAACCAACAGATCATGGTAAAGTAACCATCCTCCAATCAAAAAAATAAATTTCAAAAAAGAAAAAAAAATCATTTCAAAGTTTTCAGGACTAAGCGAACTCTGATTATGTAAATTAAAATAACTTAAAAAAATAACTCCAGAGAAGAAATTTTATAGTCAGGCCATCATGCCAAAAGATAAGCACTCCTCAGTCACAACCGACGCCTTAGCAGTGATGTAACAAAGAGTTTCAGGTATCAAACGGTTGTGCACTTTGCCTGCTGCTGCTGCTAAGTCGCTTCACTCGTGTCCAACTCTGTGCGACCCCAAAGACGGCAGCCCACCAGGCTCCCCCGTCCCTAGGATTCTCCAGGCAAGAACACTGGAGTGGGTTGCCATTTCCTTCTTCAATGCGTGAAAGTGAAAAGTGAAAGTGAAGTCACTCAGTCGTGGCGACTCTTAGCGACCCCATGGACTGCAGCCCTCCAGGCTCCACCGTCCATGGGATTTTTCCAGGCAAGAGTACTGGAGTGGGGTGCCATTGCTAGATGCCCTCATAAATACACAGCCATGCCCTTTTAGTCAACTACTCACAGCAAGGGAAGCTTACTGCTAATTTTCGAGAGGTCTTAGGTCTAACAGATTGTCAAAAGCAGAGGAAGACTTAAGTAATTAATTTACATTCATTAGTTAGAAGGACATAAAATGATCTTTTAAAAACTACAAGAAATAAAGTTATATTCTCTTGCCCTCTCAAAATCTCTCTTGTGTACCATTCATTATAGGAAAGAACTACTGGCTACAATCAGTTTCTAAATTATATTCACAGTTATCTATGGTAGGAAGCAGATTTTCATAAATGGCCTGCTTTGAGTAATCCCAGATACTCTTGCCCATTATAATCCCACACTTAGGGCATAAAATGGTAACATATATCTTTTAATTGACCATTCACTGAAGTTTCTAATTGCATTAATTTTTAATTTTTGATGTTTCTCACCTAAGAAACTTTAACTTCAGTTCTGCAGAGTAGCTATAGTCCATCTTCTACAAAATGTTAAAGTTCAAAAGTAATTTTAAAAGGGCAAGAAAATATGACTAAAAATTTTTAAAAAGTAACCTTGAGCATTCAACCATGTAATTCTACCATGCCCCATTAAACAAAGTATAGATACAGAAACATGCTTTTATTCCTTTCATTCATTCATTCATTATCTGTTTGTCTGATAACCTACTATATTCAGGTACTTACTCTTCTAGGCCTTGTATGGAAAAGAGAGCCACCCTTGGTGTTCAGAATCTTACAGTTCAGAAAATCTGGCCAACAAGTAAATGGATAATTTCCACTTAAAAGAGGAAAAATTTATATACTGACAGTACTCGTTTTAGAAAATAATCTTCTCATGCCAAAATAATTTGAATCATTTATTATAGAGCTTTCATTAATTAAAAACAAAACAGCAAAATGAACTTACCAATAAGAAAATCACTGAAAGACAAGAAAAATCAAAAAAGATATGAAAGAAAACAATTCATTAAAGAGTCATTAAGGATATGCATGCTCCATTTCACTTGCAATCAAAGAGGCACAAATCCACAGACTGACCCACAAAAATGCTGAAAAAATAAATGGCATTTACATCTAACACAGAAGCGTAAATGAAAATACTTAGTGGGGTAAATATGGCAATAATAATAAAAATTTTAAGTGTGCATACATGATAACCTAGTAACTGTTTCTACAAAATAAAAAAAGGAACAGTGAATCTATATATAAATTCAACATACGCCATTCATCATACACAAAAATGTATGTACAAGGAGGCGCGCTACAAGCACTCGTAACGGCTAAAAAAATAAATGCCCACCAAGGGAGCAGAAAAAATGAACTACATAATCTGTTAATGTAACAGAAAATAATGCAGCCATTTCAAATAAAGACAAACAGAACACACAGACTTAACTGTACTGATCTAAAAATGTCAAAGCTCTTCTAAAAGTAAAATACAACTAGCATACAACATGATCCTTTCTTTTCTTCACATACTCCCAGGACAACTGAGGATATTTTTACAATTATGAACACACTATTGTAACTTTTTAAATTTAAAAGATGATCTATTACAAAGAGCAGAAGAGGTATACTGGCAAAGACAAACCCTCCGACTAGGTGAGAAAGATGCTACTTTTACTCACCACTTTGAGGAAAAAAAAACTTTTAGAGCAACAACTAATCTATGTATATTCAAACACAGAAATAAAACTGAAAAATATTACGAAGATGTTTCAATGTACCACATATCAATATATTATATATAGATTAAAATGGATAAATTAAAAATGAAAATTAAGACTTGGGTTCTGCTTAAGAAAAATAATTTGTAACCTGCTATTTTGAAATATCAAAGTAAAAATATAAATTATAGTTTGAGATAAAAAGTATTTTTAAAGAAATTATATTTACATATGCTTAGGCATTTAAGGATTGTTCAAGTCATTTTCAGAGGTAAGTCAATTACCTATTTAACAAATTATATGTGTGTGTGTGTGTGTGTATAAAATATCTTGGAGACGGAAAGGCACCTTCCTTCTCCAAATAAAGAAATGAGAAATATTTAATCTCTACATAGCTGTTTCATCCAATTTAATGTTTAAGAATTGAAAATGGTATTACTAGTTTAGAATCACAAGTAGCTTCACATTCACAAAGCAGTGGTATAATTTGACCTGTTTGACCGTAACTCTTAATTTTAAATAAGCCATAACTTACTGAAATAAAAGATGAGTTACCATAATGTCTAAGTACTATCAATCTCTGCATTATTTATAAACATCCCCAAGAAGTATTCTTAACCATATTCAATAGTAAGCCTTATGTAACATAAGCCTTATGAAACATACTTCTAATACACAGCATGTGGCTTCATCTTGGTATATGCTTTAAAAAAATAAGTAATACAGTGGCACCCCACTCTAGTACTCTGGCCTAGAAAATCCCATGGACGGAGGAGCCTGGAAGGCTGTAGTCCATGGGGTCGGTGAGGGTCGGACACGACTGAGCGACTTCACTTTTACTTTTCACTTTCATGCGTTGGAGAAGGAAATAGCAACCCACTCCAGTGTTCTTGCCTGGAGAATCCCAGGGACAGTGGAGCCTCGTGGGCTGTCGTCTATGGGGTCTCACAGAGTCGGACACGACTGAAGTGACTTAGTAGTAGTAGTAGTAGTAGTAATAATACAGTTAAATAATTTTCACTAATACAAAAGGGAAAACAAGTGTCCTTCCAATCCCAAACCCCTAAGAGCAGCTTTAATTTCTCCCACAATATTTCGGCAACATACCCAAAACCAAAGTTTAAGAATTTGATACCTTAAGTCAAACTGCTAAGCAGGGAAACATGACATAAAATAAAGGGTTAAGTGAATTACACTATCTTGTTGCAAATCTCATGTGATTAAATATCTGAAGAAAAAATTGAGATCATTCATGCTACCTAAAAATACAAATGAAATCTCATCAGAAACTGTCTCTAAATATAAATTCATGGTTAACATATCCACAATTCATTGAACTGGGTATTGTCATTCCACACTCCAAATTATGCCAATTTAAAGACTGAACAATTCAACTTCAAAAATACTTCTTGCCTTCGATAAAGGGAGCCCTAAAAATACAAAGTCCTGAAAAGAAAGTATTTAAAATAACAGAATATGACACACAATTTAAAAGTCAGCTTCGTTTTTAGTGGAAAGTAACTTTTCAGTGCAATGTTTTATAAGAGGCTAAAACGGTTCCTTACTGGAGGGAAAACAGGGACTCTTACAAAAATATTTCTAATTAAAAAGTAGAATCTAAGTAGAATCCTTTCATAAATTGCTTTCATTTTAAAAGAAATGTTACTTACCTCAATAACAGGTTCCAAAGTATGAAGATTTATAATATCAAAAATGAATAGAAAAAAATTTTAATATTTGATGTTTCCACTGTCACATATTTCAAGTCTAAATGCCAGTGAACCATAAAAAGGTGGTTCAAGTTAAAAAAAAAAAGCGGTCAAAATTTCAAATACTTGTAAAATGGAACTGAATAACATCTACCTATCTATATATGAGACATAGAGCTTATTCAAATGAATAATCAGTTATCAAACAACTAGACACTCCAAAACTTTGAGGAAAAATTTTTAATGATCTGCTAAAAATTAAACCTTTAAAGTAGAATTAAATGCATACCCATTAAATCCAGTGACAATTTTCAGTATTCTTTCCTTCATTTCATCAAAGGGAATATATTCAACATTAGGGTTGGGAGGACCTCTTGGTTCAGGAGCTGAAGTTCTGAAATCATCCATCACCTTCTCCAGTTTGAAAATAAAATAGCCTTTAAATTGGGACCACTGTATCCTATAAGTAAAAAATTAAAATATATATATATAACACCATGTAGAGTCACAATTCTTGAACAAAAGTACAAATACAGATTATATCACAACACTAACACAATTAAGATCAGGAAAAGTAGTTGTGAGAATGACTTTGTTCAGCAGCCTGCACCATGCCTGATCAATCTAACTCACATGCTTCCATTCAATTCTCCCAAACTCCTGATCCAAACAAAACCTAAATCAGATTAAAATCTTGAAAATTAACTACTGGTATTTCTAGTTGAAAGCTTATTGTCTAAGTCCCACTTTCCACATTTAAAAAACATTACTCTGACCCACTCCCGTACTCTTGCCTGGAAAATCCCGTGGACGGAGGAGCCTGGTAGGCTGCAGTCCGCGGGGTCGCACAGAGTCGGACACGACGGAAGCGACTTAGCAGCAGGAGCAAGAGCAGCATGCAGTTACAAGCATAATGTACCTGGATCCTAAACTACATATCATGTATACTTCATGAATGAGATTGTGCTTTCATAAAGAAATGATCCTCTTAAGTGTAGACTTAATGGACTTTTAGATATGCCGATGACACCACCCTTCTGGCAGAAGTGAAGAGGAACTAAAAGGCCTCTGGATGAAAGTGAAAGAGGAGAGTGAAAAAGTTGGCTTAAAGCTCACCATTCAGAAAACAAAGATCATGGCCTCTGGTCCCATCACTTCATGGGAAATAGATGGGGAAACAGTGGAAACAGTGTCAGACTTTATTTTAGGGGGCTCCAAAATCACTGCAGATGGTGATTGCAGCCATGAAATGAAGACGCTTACTCCTCGGAAGGAAAGTTATCACCAACCTAGACAGCATATTGAAAAGCAGAGACATGACTTTGCCAACAAAGGTCCATCTAGTCAAGGCTATGGTTTTTCCACTGGTCATGTATGGATATACAAGTTGGACTGTGAAGAAAGCTGAGCGCCAAAGAATTGATGCTTTTGAGCTGTGGTGTTGGAGAAGACTCTTGAGAGTCCCTTGGACTGCAAGGAGATGCAACCAGTCCATCCTAAAGGAGATCAGTCCTGGGTGTTCACTGGAAGGACTGATGCTAAAGCTGAAACTCCAGTACTCTGGCCAGCTCATGTGAAGAGTTGACTCATTGGAAAAGACTCTGATGCTGGGAGGGATTGGGGGCAGGAGGGGAAGGGGACAACAGAGGATGAGATGGCTGGATGGCATCACCGACTCAATGGACATGAGTCTGGGTGAACTCTGGGAGTTGGTGATGGACGGGGAGGCCTGGCGTGCTGCGATTCATGGGGTCGCAAAGAGTCGGACACGACTGAGCGACTGAACTGAACTGAACTGAATTGACACAATATCCTTTCTGTGTTGGTGCTTGTATTTAAGACTGTAAATCTCATCAGCTTTTGCACAGTTAATGTCTATTAGACTCTTTAGAAAAGTATATTTTACGGTTCATAAAATGTAAAGACTGCACCTACTATGATGCTAGCTTTCATTCTTACATATTTTCACAGGGAACCTGTTTTAATGAATTTATTTTGAGAAGTTTTAAATTCTATGTCAGGATTTTACATTAATGTCCAATAGGTGGTTAGATTTGTTCAGTGTTAAAATAGGTATTATGGTAACTTCCTCATCAGTTTATTTCCTCATTTAAAGTACAACATGTTTTTATTAAGGGAAACTAACTTATGAAGAAGTTTGGCTGAGAATAGACAACTGTTAAGGCACTTTGTTGTACAGAATCCTGTGCTTTAATAAATCATGATGATGTAATAGAATGGTTAAAAAAAAAAAGTTAATGATAATAATGGAGCAGGAAAAAACAGTAAGTTAAACAGAAGAGTCTGGTGTTATTTTGTATGTACAAAGATGAAATATCACTTAATAAATGAATGTAACTTTCTTGAAACAAGGTCAATATACAAAAATTATTTCTAAAGATAGGTAATGAAATAATAAAGAAAATATTTAGGAAAAACAATTATAAATGTATGAAATAAATTCAATAAATATATTGGATCTCTCTATATAAAGTATAAATAATTGTTAAATAAACGGAGTATATCATGCTTGTGAATTTTAAGATTCAATGTTGTAAAGATGCCAATTCTGTTCAAATTGTTTTATAAGTTTAATGCAAGTCCAACAAAATAAAAAAGATTTATTTATTTGTGTTTATTGTTAGAACTTGACAAGTTGGTTTTAAAATTTATATGGAAATCAATAGGATAAGGATAGCTAAAATATTCTTGAATAATAATGATGGGGAGGACTTTCTCAATCAGATATCAAGTGTGAGTTTGAAACTACACTAATTAAAACTAATATTGTTTCATGGATGGAAAAATTGACCAGTGAAGCAATCAGAAGCCTGTTAGAGATCCATGCATATATAGCTACTGGATTTATGAAAAGGCACACAGCAGAACAGTGGAAAAGAAATATCTTCATAATAAATTCATTTGACCCCTAGTCACATCATAAAACAATCATTTCCAAAAAAAAAATTGTGTCACAATATTAAAGTTAAAATAAACCACCAAAATAATGTATTAGAATAATTTCATAATCTTGGAATACAGGAAAAATTTCATAGATTTAAAATATATAAGACCTATAGAAGTGGAAAAAAGATACATAAATATACAAACACATAATAGTTTCATATAAATTAGATGTTACTGGATCACAATAAACTGTGGAAAATTCTGAAAGAGATGGGAATACCAGACCACTTGACCTGCCTCTTGAGAAACCTATATACAGGTCAGGAAGCAACAGTTAGAACTGGACATGGAACAACAGACTGGTTCCAAATAGGAAAAGGAATACATCAAGGCTGTTTATTGTCACCCTACTTATTTAACTTCTATGCAGAGTACATCATGAGAAACGCTGGGTATAACTCTGCATATTCCATTATTTCTTTATGTACAACTTGGGGTATATAAGCTGCTTTTGAAAATAAAGCTGTGGGCCTGGCACCAATGTTTGGCTCCCCCATGTCATTCTTTTCTCCCTTTCCAGGCTGAATTCTTATCTGAAGCACAGAGGCTCTCCGTGTCTACTTATTTGCCCTGGCTTCTAAGACCCACGCAAGAGGAAGCCCAAAGCAGGGCACCCTCCGCTATTCAAGCAGGCGCCGGTGGCCTACGTAGATGGTGCAAGCCCCTTGTCTTGGAGCTTTATTGGTCTCCTGTGTAAACAAAGTTATTCAGCCTCTTTTCTCCACTAATTTTCCTACTACACTATTTTTTCCTAATCTCTCTTTATATGTCTAATTAAATAATTCTTTCCTAATCGCCGACTCTGTCCCTACTTCAAATTACCCTGGATCCATCAGGGCTGGACCCTGGCAGTAGCCCACCAGGCTCCCCTGTCCATGGAATTTTCCAGACAAGGATACTGGAGTGGCTGCCATTTCCTGTGGTTGCCATTTCCTACTCTAGGGGAATCTTCCTGTTGCAGTGATTGAATCAGCATCTCTTACACCTCCTGCATTGGTAGGTAGATTCTTTATTACTGCCTCCTGGGAAGTGAAAATAAATGTTAGTATCCTCAAAGGGGACTCTATATATCTAATTCAAAGAAGGGTTTAGCAATGTATATTTTAACTTTTCCATCTCAGACTAAGCCTTGGAGACTTCTTAATTCATCAAAACTCCCACTATGCTTTTATTTCTCCTTGATATAATCCATTTTTCCTTAATTTCTCATCATCTTATTTTTAATTCAGCTTTCAACAATATCTAGGTTTTGTCTCACTCATATCATACTTTTTGATATTGAATATCCACTGATTCAGTGACCCTAGATTGTTTACCATGGTGAATGTTTATCTTTGTGTAAAGCATTTATATTTCATTTCATTAAAAAAAAATTCTAAACAAGCAGTGTTTTTCAAATATGTTCTGCAGAATTTTATTAAATTGTAAAGAAACCCAATTATCTACTTTTTTCTCTAACACTTCAATGAAAAATGGAGATACATCAAGCTTTTTCTATGTAAAATCCACAGCCTAATTGTGAATACTGTGACTATTGTGCACAAGTGCTTAGTTCCTCATTTGTGTCTCTGACTCTTTAAGGCCCCAGGGACTGTAGCCCTGTGTACATCAAACCAAATAATGTGTATTTCCAGGGATGTAGCAGGCTCCTGAAAATTGTTGTATGATCTCTTTTTTAATGATATAAGGCTTATGCCTCTACATAAAAAAAAAAAAACATTACTCTGTCTCTATCTCTTACAACAAACCAGGGAGGTGTTACTGTCCCCACTTAAAATAAGTTATTAGAAACTAGCCCAACCTTACATTTACAATTTTAAGTAGACAAATCAGAATGACTCCCATACCCTAAGCTCTTAATATCCAAGGTATAAATAATGCTTATGTGTGCGTGCTTGTTGCTCAGTTGTGTCCAGCTCTGTGACCCCATGGACTGCAGCCTGTCAGGATCTCCTGTCCATAGGATTATCCAGACAAGAATACTGGTGTGGGTTGCCATTTCTTCCTCCCGGGGATCTTTCCAACTCAGGGATTGAACCCACTTTTCATTGAGTTGCCTGGAAAGCCCCCTATAATGCTTATATAGACTAATAAATTTTCTTGTCTTGTTATCTGTTAAACAGTAAAATAACCTTCAATTTCTCCTAGTTCTTTTGCTTTCAACTAAAATTTTTAGTATTTTATCATTTAAAAGGCATATACCACACATTCTATACAAGACATATCTTGCAAAGTAAAAAGTTCATTAATGTCTGTATATAACTTTCACATCTGTTCATGAAAATATCAACATCTTTTTATTCCTGTCCCCTCACATTTTACCACTAACGTAAGGAAATTTTGTGACGAAATCTGTCTGAATAACCTAAATTCTAAGGTATACAGGGTCAGGAATACCAACCATTCCTCCAAACACTGTAACCATTAATGGCAGCAGATAGATCTCATACACAGAAGACTACTTAAGCAAGCTAAGACTGCTAGTCTGCACTCTCTTCCACCTGGCTCAGCAACCCTACAAACTAAGCCAGCAGCTCTCGAAGTGTGTGGCCCCAAGAGGTCAAAGCTATTTTCGTAAGAGTAGAGTTGACTTTTTCACTGAGTTGACATCTGCAATGGCAGTAGGTGCAAAAGCAGCAGGGGTAAAATGGCCGACACTTCAGCACAAATCAAAGCAGCAGTACCAAGCTCTACTGGTAGTAGTTGTTACCTTCTTTATCAACACAAAATCACAATTAAGAAAAACAATAAACTATTTCACTGCAAAGTTCAACAAGGCAAATTTACTAACTTATTTAAATCTCAATCTTTGAGCACACATACATCTTTTTAACATCCCAGGTGCACTAGAACCAGCCTGGCAATCCAAGAGACACAGAGATGCAGGTTTGATCCCTCGGTCAGCAAGTTTCCCTGGAGGGCATGGCAACCCACTGCTGTATTCATGCCCGAAGAATCCCATGGACAAAGGAGCCTGGTAGGCTGCAGTCCATGGGGTCACACAACTGAGCGACTTCACTTTCACTTTTCACTTTCATGCACTGGAGAAGGAAATGGCAGCCCACTCCAGTGTTCTTGCCTGGAGAATCCCAGGGACGGGGGAGCCTGGTGGGCTGCCGTCTATGGGGTCGCACAGAGTCGGATACAACTGAAGCGACTCAGCAGCAGCAGCAGCAGCAGCAAAATACTGTGCACGTCTCAGGTAGCAAAAAGTTAAATACTGGTGCCAGGTGAGTGAGCTATTTTACGCAGAAAGCCTTTTTTACTTGAAAGGAATGTCAAACAAATAATGCTTATTCAAGACCAAAAGAAACCAGTAGACATGTTCTCAAAAAAAAATCAAGAAAATCAACTGAAATATTCGTGACCACTGATAAAATTTCAACTTCAAAATAAAAAATTTAAAGTCTAGAAAATGTGAGCTTCACTGTGGGCTTGAAAGGTTCCTGATACATTCCCAAGACATTTCAAAACCTACTACTGTTGATGCTAATGATATTGTAACACCCTTCCACATAAGTACAGGCAACAAAAGAAATAAACTGAACTGTATTAAAATTAAAAAAAACAACTTCTGTATCAAAGGACACTATCGGCAAAGAGTGAAGAGTCAACCCACAGAATGGGAGAAACTATATGCAAATCATCTTTCTGATAAGGTGTTAATATCCAGGACATCACAATAAAACAGAACTCCACATCCATTAGATGGGCTATCCAACAAAAACCAAAACAAAACAAACCAACACTGCCCCCCCCACCACACACAGCAGAGATAAATGCTGCCTGGCCAGTATGTAGGGAAACTGAAAACTATGCGATACTGCCTGTGGGAATGCAGAACAGCGGAGTCACTGTGCCAAAGAAGCTTCAAAAGAACCAGACAATTACTATATGACCCAGGAAATCCATTTTCAAAAGATAGACATGCAAAAGATCCGAAAACAGAAAGTCAGATGAAACTCACTCACACACAATGTTAGAAACTACTCAAATGTATCTCAACAGATGAAGAGATAAACACAATGTGCGCGCACACACACACACACAATGGGATACAGCCTTAAAGAGGAAGAGAAACTTTCACGTACAAAACAATGACTAATCCTGAACACATCACACTAAGCAAAATAAGCCAGACACAAAAGAAGAAGTATTCTCATTTCACTTTTATGAGGTATCTAGAATAGTCAGACTGCAGAAAGGCATATGCCAGGGCCTTGGAGAAGGGATGTTATTGTTTAAGACATGTTATTGTTTAAGGGGTAGTTTCAGGAGATAGACTGCCAATAAGGGCATGAAAAGATGTGCATTAAGGAAATGCACATCAAAACCACAAGATACCATTCCACACCCACTGAACTTGTTATATTAAAAAAGATGTATTCAATAACAAGTGTTGGGGAGGATGTAGGATAGGTGGAAACCTACGCATTGCTGATGGGAATGTAAAATGGTATACAACCATTTTGGAAAATGGCTTGGCAGTTACTCAAAAAGTTAAAAAAGAGCTAATGTGTGACTTCACAACTTCCTGTTAAATGGATGGATTATATGGTAGGTAAATTTTATTCACTACTAGAGTTTTTACTAGGCAATGCCAAAGAATGCTCAAACCACTGCACAACTGCACTCATCTCACACAAAGTAATGCTCAAAATTCTCCAAGCCGGGCTTCAGCAATACGTGAACCGTGAACTTCCAGATGTTCAAGCTGGTTTTAGAAAAGGCAAAGGAACCAGAGAACAAACTGCCAACATCCACTGGATCATGGAAGAAGTTCCAGAAAAACATCTATTTCTACTTTACTGACTATGCCAAGGTTTTTGACTGTATGGATCACAAGAAACTGGAAAATTCTGGAAGAGATGGGAATACCAGACCACCTAACCTGCCTCTTGAGAAATCTGTATGCAGGTCAGGAAGCAACAGTTAGAACTGGACATAGAACAACAGACTGGTTCCAAATAGGAAAAGGAGTACGTCAAGGCTGTATATTGTCACCCTGCTTATTTAACTTCTATGCAGAGTACATCATGAGGAACGCTGGGCTGGAGGAAGCACAAGCTGGAATCAAGATTGCCGGGAGAAACATCAATAATCTCAGATATACAGATGACACCACCCTTATGGCAGAAAGTGAAGAAGAACTAAAGAGCCTCTTGATGAAATTGAAAGAGGAGAGTGAAAAAGTTGGCTTAAAACTCAACATTCAAAAAATTAAGATCATGGCATCAGGTCCCATCACTTCATGGCAAATAGATGGGGAAACCATGGAAACAGTGGCAGGCTTTATTTTGGGGGGCTCCAAAATCATTGCAGACGGTGACTGCAGCCGTGAAATTAAGACATTTACTCCTTGGCAGGAAACTTATGACCAACCTAGATAGCATATTAAAAAGCAGAGACATTACTTTGCCAGCAAAGGTCCATCTAGTCAAGGCTATGGTTTTTCTAGTAGTCATATATGGATGTGAGAGTTGGACTATAAAGCAAGCTGAGACCCAAAGAATTAATGTTTTTGAACTCTGGTGTTGGAGAAGACCCTTCAGAGTCTCTTGGACTGCAAGATCCAACCAGTCCATCCTAAAGGAAATCAGTCCTGAATATTCATTGGAAGGACTGATGTTGAAGCTGAAACTCCAATACTTTGGCCGCCTGATGTGAAGAACTGACTCACGAGTAAAGACCCTGATGCTGGGAAAGATTGAAGGTGAGAGAAGGGGACTACAGAGGATGATATGGCTGGAGAGCATCACTGACTCGATGGACGTGAGTCTGAGTGAACTCCAGGAGTTGGTGATGGACAGGGAGGCGTGGTATGCTGAAGTTCATGGGGTCGCAAAGAGTCGGACATGACTGAGCGACTGAACTGAACGGTTTTAAAATTTGATCAGGGTGATTATTTAAAGCTATATGCATGATTAAGTTTTCCCTCCTTTCCCTAGATTTTTTTTGGGAAGGAGAATTTAAGGTTTAACAGGCTGATGCAGCATATTTTAATTTCTGACATGACTAATAGTAACTTCTGAGTACTATCCAGTTGCCAACGGTTACTAAAATTTATATTTAAATTTCACTAGATTCCCTATAGTCATTTAACTCAAACTTAAACATACTAGAGGAGGTTACTGAAATGAAGAGTCATATACTTTCCATTTCTTAAGAATTCTTTTAACAGTTTTAATAATCATTCCGTAAGTCATAACCTGTTTCACGAATTAGAATTTCCATGTACATTTAGGAAAAAAAAAAAAAAGCATCTTTTAACTGCTTTAAAGACCACCTACGACATCTAAACAACAACACATTAACGGAAAGAGCATGACAAAAAATGATGGGCGACCAGGTAAAGAAGACTATGGGGAGCTTCAGCGACTCTAGGCCACTAGAGAGACAGGAACTAAGCTCCATAAAATGAAATGAATACTGAATTTGTATTTTAAGTTTCTCACATAACAAGCAGAGTTACTCGACATATCATCTCCAACTGATACAACTCAAATTATCCATATATAATTGAAAAAAAAAAAAAACTTCTATAAAATGTGAAAGGTAACTTTTTAGATGCAACACAGCCGATAAAAACAAAAGCAGAGAATGCGTCCCTGAAAATTATGTAATTTGAGCACAAAAACAAGCCATGAGTAAGTCAACTAAAAATTTGGCAACAAAAATAATTTTCTTATGAATGTACTCATAGAACGAGAAACTAGAAAAGAAAAACAGAAAAAAAATCTTTAGTTTTTAAATGAAAATAAAATTACTCTTAACAGATGGCTCATGAAACACAAACACATTTTCAACTTTAGAATCAACTCCTCCACATAAAAATTTCCTCCGAAAATACATATTCAGAATTTTAATCTACTTTGCTCAAATTAACTCAAGAATCTACTGAAATACATTACCCATTAAGTAACTTCACCTCCCTCTGCTTCCTTTTTCCCCTTCATTTTTCCCTTTATGCAGCTGCTCCTCAATGAAGGAAAATACCTCATCCCACTAAAAAATGTATTCTTCTTCCAAACATTGCACTGATCTTTTTCCTCTATAGAAACTTGTAAGTACTAGAACAAATACGTTTCCCTCACGATTTTCAGGTTAAAGATACTTTTCAGAGCCCAAGGGTAGAAAATCCATTTCTTTACTTTCCAGCTAATTCTGGAACATTTTAGTGGCCAGTAGCTACATCTTAATTTGTTGCCTCTTACAGTTCCAAATTCTATTAATATTACTCAGCTCACTGCTTTCCATGCAAAATCTGTGTGGGAAGCTAACACAACAGAGCACAGGAGAGCCCGACACTATCTCCAAGGGAAAGCAGATGCTGTACAATTTGTAAACAAAGGGAAATATGGAAAAAATGAATGAACGAAAACAAATTAATGAGACTTATCACTGACCCAAGATGATGGGGCTTTGAATCGGGAGACTTAAAGTGTCGTAAGAATTCAGCTGTAACAATCTGACTGGAGCAAACAAAGACAAGTCAACTGAATCTGAATTTCATCAACAGACAAAGTGTGATAAGAATTTAATCATAACTATCTGACAAATACAAGTAAATTTAATCTGAATACTGAATTACATGAGTAGAAGATGGGCAAAGATAATGTAACTGCTTCCACAAAATCCTGACATTTTTAAGAACTTTAAAATATAAATTACCAAGTCAGAAATCTCTACATGGAGCCCCAATCAAGAGAACATTCCTTTTGTATAATTATACTTTTATAATATCTTTATCAATTAATTGAGCAAACATTAAAAATGTTAGTGGAACAGAAAGCCCAGAAATAGACCCAAACATAAATGGAAACTTAGCATATGGCAAAGGACAGATTTTTCAGTTAACAGTCTGAGAAATGACAGACCTACTACAAAACTGTACGAGAGATTAAAAATTAAAAAGATGTCTGTCCCACCCCCTCTGATTATATATATAGAATGCGTGCATGTACACCTTCAGCCATGTCTTGATGCTTTGTGACCCTATGGACTGTAGCCCACCAGACTCCTCTGCCCATGGGATTCCTGCTACACAGGAATACTGAAGTGGGAGGCCATTTCCTCCTCCAGGGTTATCTTCCCGACCCAGCGATTGAACCCATGTCTCCTGAATTGGCAGGTGGATACCACTGAGCCACATGGGAAGCCCCATTTAGCAGTATACATATTTTAGTAGAAAATATATTTTCTCTAACATATTCTTTTAAATCCAAGTTGGGCATCCTAAATTAGTATTCCTTTGATTCCCCACCTCATTCATTGTGGTATAGTCACCACACAAGCAGTCTCTGAAAGTAAGATTTTTAATATGTACCATATTTGATGGTACCATTATTTAATAGCCACCTTAAAGAAAAAATTTTAGGTCATTACAATTAAAAGTAATTGCATTTTAATATCCCAATAATAAACTCTGTATGGCATCTGTTTATTACTTTAGGATAGATTCCTGTAAGTGGAATCAATGAATCAAAAGTATGAAATACAAAGAACTTTGATATTTTCAAAGGCCCCTCAGCAATGTTGTACCACTTTGCAGTGATACCAGTATAGAAACACTTATTTCATTCCAGTACACACTTTCAGAACTCATATATTTAATAGTAGAAACATACTATACTTTGCCTTTCATTCACTGCCAGTGAAGCAGTATGTTTACTGACCACAAGATCTTTCTTTTGGGTTTGAATAGGTCCTTTCCAATCCCTTATCCTATAGTTCCTCAGTCTTGGTGCCAATGACATTGTTAAGCCTGGTAATTCTTTGTCAAAGGGGGATGTCCTATGAACTGTAGAATAGTGAACAGCATCCTTGATCTCTACCCACAAGAAGTCAGGAGCACCCAACCTTAAAATGACCCGCAAATTATGACAGCAATAAATATCTATAAACCTTGCCAAGTGCTTCCTGGGAGACAAAAAGTATCCCCAGTTAAAAACCACTACCTACTCCACTCCTTTAAAATTGCCTTTTTCTTATTCTTATGGTATTAATAGAAAAAGTAAAATTACTATGTATAATAATACAAGTATAAAAAAACTACAGAAGTATAAAAGTAACATAACTTTTGCATTTCATTTTTTACCAAATGCTTCAAATATAAAACTTGCGGTTTTCATATAAATGTTAAAGTGACTCTAAAATATTTATCAGTTTTCTATTTTAAAATTATCTTTGAAATGCTATACATTTCCTTGCTCAGAAACTCCTATCTGCAGATGGAATGGTACCTGTTCCAAAGTACCATGTCAAATAAAATTATGACACAAATTCTGAAGGTAGTTACTTGCCCCTAAAAGTGAAGTCTTCAAATTAAGAGTGTTAAAATACCAAATGATAACTGTACACAACACAAAGGACCCAATCAGATGGAAAAGAAAGCTTCAACAGGTAACACTAACATTTAGATAATACCTCAGCGTAAACTTGGGTTTGTTCTTTGGCCACTTGTATATTCATAACAATTCCAACATGTCTAAAGATTCAAATTACTTTCTTCCACTCACCCATTTCTACCAATTAAAACAAAAAGTTCAAGAAATAGTCTCTCTTGGTTAGCCTGATTTATGCTTAACTCTTAGCTAACCCTTGATTCTTTTTTGAAAACATTTCTCAAATGTATTAATATATCAACATGGAACGTCCCTTCCACATAGATAGCTGAACTAAAGACAGATCTCCTCTTACAGGATTATTCAAGCTAAAGACAGTCAATTTGGAACTCAGAGGGTACCAGGTTTTTTAAAAAGTTGCACTAGTTTAATAGCTGGTGGATCTATTCTCCTTCTTGCTACCTACTCACAACATTCATCACTTCCTCCATAATCCACTGATATCAAAGCCAATGTGCCATCAAGAGAGATGAGTCCATCCTTTCACCGCATTTCCCAGAGCCTAGGCGGCCCCGAGCCCTTTTATTATTTTACCATCTAACAATGTAACAAGTTCAAAAGCAGTAGAAACAATCAAAGACAATGATCCTTAAAACAGTTCGAAAAACAAGATATACAGATAATAAATAGAAATAAGACAGCATAAATTATCAGATGCAAAGAGTTTAAGATGGTATAACAGAACCAACAAAAAGGAGATGAAATATAGGTTTAGAGCCATCAAGAAAAGACTTCAAGACAAAGTAGGACTTTAAGGTGAACCCTGAAACCATGAGTAAAGTATGGGAAAAGGAAGTGGAAAAGTTTAGGACTTATAGACAGAAGGAACTTAATACAGACAAATGAATGCTTCAGTCTCAGCACCACTGATATTTTAGGCTTGAGAGTTCTGCACTGTGGTAGGCTGTCCTGTCCACTGTAGGATGTTCGGCAACATCTGCAACCCGTACACCTTGATGCCAGTAATCCTCAGCACAAATGGTGACAACCAAGTATGTCTCTAGAGATTGTCAAATGAACCCTGGGGTGGGGGGTAGGGGAGACGGGAGGCTTGGTCCCAGCTTAAAACCACCGCAATACACAATCCCTTCTGTTGAGAATTATACTGGTTCCTCCTAAAAAACAGTAAGGTCAAGAAAATCAGAGGTGCAACACAAATTTCTCAAAAAATCTAAAGAATAAAACGGCATGAACATGTGTCCAAACATTTTAAGAGACAGAGGAGAAATTCTAAAATATACACGATTCATTAAAAAGAACTCATTAGCATTAATATCTATCTCATGAATCACTTCTAATCTTACAGGAAAATATGCTATGGAGATGTGATCTAGAATATTCTTCCTCAAGTTCATTGAGAAAGAAAAAAACAACAGGAAAAAAAAAAAAACAACAGGAAAAAGCCCTTCTACCTTGAACCAGAGATCAACTGATGCAGTGCAAAGGTAAGGAAGAAATATTCAGCTTTTTTAAGGAGGCTGAGATGAACATACACAAGTGGCTTTACAATTTGTCACTGAAAAATAAAATGAGCTGACATGGCAGTGGTGGCAGATTACTGTACACTTGAGCACACACGCTTCGCCTTCGAGAACCCGTCTAGAATTTGAAGGTGAAGCTCAAAGTGTCCTAACAGTGTTTGCAACACTGGCTTTTTAGTGTGGTGTGCGTCTATTTGGTGCTATTCTGTTTACAGATGGAATTAGCCATAAGCCTACAAAAAATAAATGAAGACATAGCATTCACTAATACAATGTATGTAACAAACATTGGGCTAACCAAATTTCAGTACACTTATACTAAAGAAATTGGGCAATGGAAGTCAGAAGTAGGTATGAACAGAGTAAGAGGGAGAAGGTAAAAGAAACTAAATCCTGTTATTATTATGAAATCAGTAATTATTCTAAAAATTTAAAGAAAAAAGTAACCATCTAAAACTGTAACTTAGAAACAGGTAGGTCATCACCCCTTCTCCTAAAAAACCAATGGTTTTAAAGTGGTTACCTCTATGGAATAGGAAATAAAGGAAAAGCTGCTAAGTCGCTTCAGTCGTGTCAGACTCTGTGCGACCACAGAGACGGCAGCCCACCAGACTCCACTGTCCCTGGGATTCTCCAGGCAAGAACACTGGAGTGGGTTGCCATTTCCTTCTCCAATGCATGAAAGTGAAAAGTCAAAGTGAAGTCGCTCAGTCGTGTCCGACTCTTAGCGACCCCATGGACTGCAGCCCTCCAGGCTCCTCCGTCCATGGGATTTTCCAGGCAAGAGTACTGGAGTGGGGTGCCATTGCCTTCTCCTTTACCTCTATGAAATAGGAAATAAAGGAAAAGCACATAGAAGATTTTTTTGTTCCCTTTGTTGTACTAAATAAACTCCCTAAACCTTATGCATGTAAAACTTCGTTGAAAGTAAAAACAGGATTAAAAAAAAAATTAAAGTGCTGGTGCTGGAATCTGAAAGCTTCAGTTCAGTTCAGTCGCTCAGTCATGTCCGACTCTTTGCGACCCCATGAATCGCAGCAGGCCAGGCCTCCCTGTCCATCACTAACTCCCGGAGTTCACTCAGACTCATGTCCATCGCGTCCGTGATGCCATCCAGCCATTTCACCCTCTGTCGTCCCCTTCTCCTCCTGCCCCCAATCCCTCCCAGCAGCAGAGTCTTTTCCAATGAGTCAACTCTTCGCATGAGGTGGCCAAGTACTGGAATTTCAGCTTCAGCATCATTCCCTCCAAAGAAATCCCAGGGCTGATCGCCTTTAGAATGGACTGGTTGGATCTCCTTGCAGTCCAAGGAACTCTCAAGAGTCTTCTCCAACACCACAGTTCAAAAGCATCAATTCTTCGGCATTCAGCATTCTTCACAGTCCAACTCTCACATCCATACATGACCACAGGAAAAACCATAGCCTTGACTAGACGGGCCTTAGTCAGCAAAGTAAGCTTCAGTTCAGTTCAGTCGCTCAGTCGTGTCCAACTATTTGCGACCCCATGAGCTTAGCTGGGTTCAAATTTTAGTTCAGCTACTTTTTCATTTGTGCGACACAGGAGCGGTTAACTCTAGCCTCCTTTTGTTTCCTGTATCTGAAACGGAGGTAAGTTATTCACTTCACAGAACTGCTGTAAGCATTGCATTAGTGTAAAGAGAGTGCTTATTTTAGCAAAGTGGCTGACTCCTACTAAGCACTCAACAGCTATTCATCCTCAAGAAACTCTGGATGTGGAGAACATCTGAGCAATACTGTAGAAATACGGAGAGGGCTTTCCAGGTATAAGACAGGACTGAGGCAACAAGAAAGGCTTCTGTTGGATCGTAAGATAGTTGGGCTTATCTTACGTACTCTCACACAACAGATATTTAATAGAGGCAATCGCTCTAGTCTAAGAGCACTTCTAGAGGCTATTTAACCATTCCCTTCTATTACAGAAAGGAGAAAATTTACCCAATATTGGCAGCCCACTCCAGTGTTCTTGCTTGGAGAATCCCAGGGACGGGGGAGCCTGGTGGGCTGCCGTCTGTGGGGTCGCACAGAGTCAGACACGACTGAAGTGACTTAGCAGCAGCAGCAGCAGCATTCCTTCTTTACCCATTCACAAAATTATTTCCTTTTAGAAAATGAATAAATGCAGGGAAAAAAAAAAAACTACACATCACCCAGCTTCATTTTTAATAGTTCTGGATGAACTAGAAGATATTTAAATATATTGCACTTACTGTAGAAATTCTGACTCTACAAGACCTCCAATTCATTGATCTAACCACCTTTTTACTGTCCCTCACCACTTTATCAGATTAAATAATAATTAATCATTAAGCATTAGCCACCTGCCCCCCAGCATACAGTTGATTCTCTAGCCCCTCTCTGGCTTCACTGTACTCACAAAAACAACTTTAAAAAATGCAAACCCCACCAAATCTGTGCCTATGCAGCAGCACACATGGGCACTAACACAAAATGAAAGAAAAATGCATCACCATACTAGCTTATGTCAAGTACAATATTAATGCTATCAGATTAGTATTTTATTTTCCTAGTTTATTCACTCCCAGACACTTCCAGGTAACTATTTCATATCTCCTCTAGTGGGTCAGACAAGAAAGAATGCGCCTGCAATGAGGGAGACCAGGGTTTGATCCCTGTGTTATGAAGATCCCCTTGAGAAGAGAATGGCAACCCAGTCCAGAATTCTTGTCTGGAGAATTCCAAGGACAGAGGAGCCTGGCGGGCTATAGTCCATGGGACTGCAGAGTCAAACAGCACTGGGCGACTACACTTTCACTTTCTTTTCTCTCCTCAAACCCCTACTGAGCTCTCTCTCTCTCACACTTAACAGCCCTGAATTTCCTGAGTCCACCACATTCATCCACCTACTTCCAGAAGGTCCGCCCACACCTGGAATTCCCACCTGTTATAACAGGTGTCCATGCTCTCATCTATTCACATTCCAGACTCTCCACCTGTGCACTTACTCAAGAGCATAGGCTATGTAATCCTTTTAATCAACCACAACAACTTTTTAATCTGATGGATCATTTCCACTACCATACAAATAAATTAACCTCTCTCCCACTTCAGAATTTTTTTCTTCCTCTACTTATCCTCCAAGCTCCTCCATCATTTATTTGCTCTCCTTTGAAAGAAAACTCCTTGAAAGAGTTGTCTCCCTTCCATTATCCCTCAAACCCACTTCAGACAGGCTACAACACTAAAACTAATCTGTGCTTATCAAGGTCATCAACTACCTCCATACTGCTAAAGCCAATGATCGTTTCTCACATCTCATCCTAACTGGCCTGCTGCTGCTGCTGCTGCTAAGTCACTTCAGTCGTGTCCGACTCTGTGTGACCCCACAGACGGCAGCCCACCAGGCTCCCCCATCCCTGGGATTCTCCAGGCAAGAATACTGGAGTGGGTTGCCATTTCCTTCTCCAATGCATGAAAGAGAAAAGTGAAAGTGAAGTCGCTCAGTCTGTCCGACTGTTAGCGACCCCATGGACTGCAGCCCACCAGGCTACTCCGTCCATTGGATTTTCCAGGCAGGAGTACTGGGGTGGGGTGCCATTGCCTTCCCCGCCTAACTGGCCTATCCAGAGTATTTCACACAGTTGACGATTCTGCCTTAATTATTTTCCGATACTGTCTTTTAGGACTTCCCTTGTGGCCCAGCTGGTAAAGAATCCGCTTGCAATGCAGGAGACCTGGGTTCATCCCTGAGTTGGGAAGATCTCCTGGAGAAGGGAAAGGCCACCCACTCCAGTATTCTGGCCTGGAATATTCCACGAACTATAATCCATTGGGGTCGCAAAGAGTCGGACACGAATGAGTGACTTTCACTTCACTTCACTCCATTATATTTAACTCGCTGATCTTTCCTACTCATTGGTCCTTTCTAGTTTTACAAACTGCTCTATGCTGGAGTGATACAGAGCTCAGCTAATCACTTCTGTCTACACTTGGTGATCTTCTCCTGTCTGAAGATTTTAAATACTGTCAATGCATTCACATGTCCAACCACCTGCTACACAACAAAATAGAACTCAGCAAGTCCAAAACTGAACTTCTGGTCTTTCCCACAAATTGCTCCTCCCAAAGCCTTTCCCATTTCAGGTGTGAGGAAATTCCACCCTTTCAGCTGCTAAGGCAAATGGAGTCATTTTTTATTCCATTCTTTCCCTCACACACCACACCGTATCTTCAGGAAATCCTCCCAGTTTTACCTTCAAAATGTATTAAAAGTGTGACTAATTCTCACGACCTCCTGCTATGACTTAATCCATCTCTTCAAAAATATTATTATCTTCAATAATCCCTGCTTCTAGCTTACTTTGTAGTCAGTGAGCACTCAGCTGTGTCTGACTCTTTGTGACCACATGGACAGTGGCCAGTCAAGCTCCTCTGTCTATGGAATTTTCCAGGCAAGAATACGGGTGTGGGCTGCCATTTCCTTCTTCAGGGGATCTTCCAGACCCAGCCATCAAGCCTGTGTCTCTTGCATTAGAGGACAGATTCTTTATCACTGAGACACCTGGGTTTTACTTAAAACCTATTTTCAGCATGAAATTCTCATGACATTTCATGAAATTCTCTTAATGCTTAAGTCTGACAATGTCACTTCTCAACTCAAAAAACTCCACACTGGCTCCTGATTCCACTCAGAGTAAAGGGTAAAAACTCCTTACCATGGTTCACACTGCCTTAAATGATTTGACCCCGGTCCCCTCTGATCTCCTCTCCTTTATCAGTCTACTCCAGTCAGTGGCCTCTTTTGTTAGTTTGTGAAAAGCCAGAACACACTCCTTCTTAAGGTCCTTTGTACCAAAGTCCTCAGCATGGAATGCTCTTCTACTAAGTATGTGCATGACCAACTTCCTGTCTTGCTCAAATATCACCTTCAAAATGAGGCTGACTCTGACCACTTTATTTAAAATTACAACTGCCCCTCTACCCTTAAACTCTCATTTCCCTTGCCATTTTTCTTATTCTTCTACTGACCTTACAATCTAATAACATAATAAATGTTATTATATCTATCTGCTCACATATTTGTTCACTAGTGCATGTATCACAAGTACCAATAACACATAAAGCAAAAAGTAATTGCTCGATAATTACTTGGTAAAAATATCCTGAAGTCTACTCTGAAATAACACTCACAACTACCTACAGTGGAAAAAAAGAAATCAGGAAGAAAAATAACACTTTCCAAGCAGATTTGGGAAGTATTACATGTGCAACTGTTTTAGCAATAAGAGCAGAGAATTATATCTGAACTTCAATGCGTAATGATAACAGCAGCAGCAAACACTGTTCTAAGCACTTTGTACTACTCAATCCTCACAACCACCCCATGAGTTAGGTAGTATTATTTCACCCATTTTATTATCAATAAAGCAACTAAGAAATTAAGTGGTTAAACAACCTGCCCATGGGTGTATAGCTAGTTAAGTAGTAGAGTCAAAATTTCAACGCAGGCATTTAGGCTTCAGAATCCATACTCTTGTTAAGAAGTCAATACACCTAGTAACAGGAAAAGTATAAGCAAAACCAAAACACACACACACACAAACCTATGCAAATATGCATCTCTAAGCTACACCGTAGCGGGGAAAGATTATTTAAAAAAAAAAAAAAGNTTCTTGCCTGGAGAATCCCAGGGATGGGGGAGCCTGGTGGGCTGCCGTCTGTGGGGTCGCACAGAGTCAGACACGACTGAAGTGACTTAGCAGCAGCAGCAGCAGCATTCCTTCTTTACCCATTCACAAAATTATTTCCTTTTAGAAAATGAATAAATGCAGGGAAAAAAAAAAAACTACACATCACCCAGCTTCATTTTTAATAGTTCTGGATGAACTAGAAGATATTTAAATATATTGCACTTACTGTAGAAATTCTGACTCTACAAGACCTCCAATTCATTGATCTAACCACCTTTTTACTGTCCCTCACCACTTTATCAGATTAAATAATAATTAATCATTAAGCATTAGCCACCTGCCCCCCAGCATACAGTTGATTCTCTAGCCCCTCTCTGGCTTCACTGTACTCACAAAAACAACTTTAAAAAATGCAAACCCCACCAAATCTGTGCCTATGCAGCAGCACACATGGGCACTAACACAAAATGAAAGAAAAATGCATCACCATACTAGCTTATGTCAAGTACAATATTAATGCTATCAGATTAGTATTTTATTTTCCTAGTTTATTCACTCCCAGACACTTCCAGGTAACTATTTCATATCTCCTCTAGTGGGTCAGACAAGAAAGAATGCGCCTGCAATGAGGGAGACCAGGGTTTGATCCCTGTGTTATGAAGATCCCCTTGAGAAGAGAATGGCAACCCAGTCCAGAATTCTTGTCTGGAGAATTCCAAGGACAGAGGAGCCTGGCGGGCTATAGTCCATGGGACTGCAGAGTCAAACAGCACTGGGCGACTACACTTTCACTTTCTTTTCTCTCCTCAAACCCCTACTGAGCTCTCTCTCTCTCACACTTAACAGCCCTGAATTTCCTGAGTCCACCACATTCATCCACCTACTTCCAGAAGGTCCGCCCACACCTGGAATTCCCACCTGTTATAACAGGTGTCCATGCTCTCATCTATTCACATTCCAGACTCTCCACCTGTGCACTTACTCAAGAGCATAGGCTATGTAATCCTTTTAATCAACCACAACAACTTTTTAATCTGATGGATCATTTCCACTACCATACAAATAAATTAACCTCTCTCCCACTTCAGAATTTTTTTCTTCCTCTACTTATCCTCCAAGCTCCTCCATCATTTATTTGCTCTCCTTTGAAAGAAAACTCCTTGAAAGAGTTGTCTCCCTTCCATTATCCCTCAAACCCACTTCAGACAGGCTACAACACTAAAACTAATCTGTGCTTATCAAGGTCATCAACTACCTCCATACTGCTAAAGCCAATGATCGTTTCTCACATCTCATCCTAACTGGCCTGCTGCTGCTGCTGCTGCTAAGTCACTTCAGTCGTGTCCGACTCTGTGTGACCCCACAGACGGCAGCCCACCAGGCTCCCCCATCCCTGGGATTCTCCAGGCAAGAATACTGGAGTGGGTTGCCATTTCCTTCTCCAATGCATGAAAGAGAAAAGTGAAAGTGAAGTCGCTCAGTCTGTCCGACTGTTAGCGACCCCATGGACTGCAGCCCACCAGGCTACTCCGTCCATTGGATTTTCCAGGCAGGAGTACTGGGGTGGGGTGCCATTGCCTTCCCCGCCTAACTGGCCTATCCAGAGTATTTCACACAGTTGACGATTCTGCCTTAATTATTTTCCGATACTGTCTTTTAGGACTTCCCTTGTGGCCCAGCTGGTAAAGAATCCGCTTGCAATGCAGGAGACCTGGGTTCATCCCTGAGTTGGGAAGATCTCCTGGAGAAGGGAAAGGCCACCCACTCCAGTATTCTGGCCTGGAATATTCCACGAACTATAATCCATTGGGGTCGCAAAGAGTCGGACACGAATGAGTGACTTTCACTTCACTTCACTCCATTATATTTAACTCGCTGATCTTTCCTACTCATTGGTCCTTTCTAGTTTTACAAACTGCTCTATGCTGGAGTGGTACAGAGCTCAGCTAATCACTTCTGTCTACACTTGGTGATCTTCTCCTGTCTGAAGATTTTAAATACTGTCAATGCATTCACATGTCCAACCACCTGCTACACAACAAAATAGAACTCAGCAAGTCCAAAACTGAACTTCTGGTCTTTCCCACAAATTGCTCCTCCCAAAGCCTTTCCCATTTCAGGTGTGAGGAAATTCCACCCTTTCAGCTGCTAAGGCAAATGGAGTCATTTTTTATTCCATTCTTTCCCTCACACACCACACCGTATCTTCAGGAAATCCTCCCAGTTTTACCTTCAAAATGTATTAAAAGTGTGACTAATTCTCACGACCTCCTGCTATGACTTAATCCATCTCTTCAAAAATATTATTATCTTCAATAATCCCTGCTTCTAGCTTACTTTGTAGTCAGTGAGCACTCAGCTGTGTCTGACTCTTTGTGACCACATGGACAGTGGCCAGTCAAGCTCCTCTGTCTATGGAATTTTCCAGGCAAGAATACGGGTGTGGGCTGCCATTTCCTTCTTCAGGGGATCTTCCAGACCCAGCCATCAAGCCTGTGTCTCTTGCATTAGAGGACAGATTCTTTATCACTGAGACACCTGGGTTTTACTTAAAACCTATTTTCAGCATGAAATTCTCATGACATTTCATGAAATTCTCTTAATGCTTAAGTCTGACAATGTCACTTCTCAACTCAAAAAACTCCACACTGGCTCCTGATTCCACTCAGAGTAAAGGGTAAAAACTCCTTACCATGGTTCACACTGCCTTAAATGATTTGACCCCGGTCCCCTCTGATCTCCTCTCCTTTATCAGTCTACTCCAGTCAGTGGCCTCTTTTGTTAGTTTGTGAAAAGCCAGAACACACTCCTTCTTAAGGTCCTTTGTACCAAAGTCCTCAGCATGGAATGCTCTTCTACTAAGTATGTGCATGACCAACTTCCTGTCTTGCTCAAATATCACCTTCAAAATGAGGCTGACTCTGACCACTTTATTTAAAATTACAACTGCCCCTCTACCCTTAAACTCTCATTTCCCTTGCCATTTTTCTTATTCTTCTACTGACCTTACAATCTAATAACATAATAAATGTTATTATATCTATCTGCTCACATATTTGTTCACTAGTGCATGTATCACAAGTACCAATAACACATAAAGCAAAAAGTAATTGCTCGATAATTACTTGGTAAAAATATCCTGAAGTCTACTCTGAAATAACACTCACAACTACCTACAGTGGAAAAAAAGAAATCAGGAAGAAAAATAACACTTTCCAAGCAGATTTGGGAAGTATTACATGTGCAACTGTTTTAGCAATAAGAGCAGAGAATTATATCTGAACTTCAATGCGTAATGATAACAGCAGCAGCAAACACTGTTCTAAGCACTTTGTACTACTCAATCCTCACAACCACCCCATGAGTTAGGTAGTATTATTTCACCCATTTTATTATCAATAAAGCAACTAAGAAATTAAGTGGTTAAACAACCTGCCCATGGGTGTATAGCTAGTTAAGTAGTAGAGTCAAAATTTCAACGCAGGCATTTAGGCTTCAGAATCCATACTCTTGTTAAGAAGTCAATACACCTAGTAACAGGAAAAGTATAAGCAAAACCAAAACACACACACACACAAACCTATGCAAATATGCATCTCTAAGCTACACCGTAGCGGGGAAAGATTATTTAAAAAAAAAAAAAAGTGTGCTTGCCTTCAGGGACTTCATGATATAAACAAAAAATAGTAAAATGACCAGGTACACAACAATAGAAGCAATCATGAAGTACCGTAATGGACGAAGACACACCTAACCCAGGGTCAAGGAAAAATTTCCAACCCCTTAAAAGATGAACAAAAAGGAAGAGAAAGGTCTTTATTCCAGGGAGAGGAAACAATACGGGCATAGGCACTAAGATGAGAAAGTGTGATCTACCACAGAACTGTGAGGAGTTAAGAAGAGGGAGGGGAGGAGCAAACTGGGGGACAAGAAAAGACATAATCACATACACTTTAAATACCATTATAGTTATCTTGGGCTTCCCTGGTGGCTCAGACAATAAAGGATCTGCCTGTAATGCAGGAGACCTGGGTTGAGAAGATCCCCTGGAGGAGGAAATAGCAACCCACACCAGTATTCTTGCCTGGAAAATCCCAAAGACAGAAGAGCCTGGCAGGCTACAGGCCACGGGGTTGCAAAGAGTCGGACATGACTGAGTGACTCACACTAATCAAAGGGAAGAGGCATGGAGATTTTAATTATGGGAAGAAGATATTTACACTGTAGCACAATCACTGCTAACAGCATAGATTAGACAGCCTGCTGCTGCTGCTAAGTCACGTCAGTTGTGTCCGACACTGTGCGACCCCATAGACGGCAGCCCACCAGGCTCCCCTGTCCCTGGGATTCTCCAGGCAAGAACACTGGAGTGGGTTGTCATGTCCTTCTCCAATGCGTGAAAGTGTATTTCAAGTTCTCATTTCCTCTAGCTTAAATTCCTATAATAGCCTCCTAAGTGACTGTCCTAACTTCCCTGAATTAAGACTTCAGCTCCACAAGGCAAAGCTCTCTCCCCTTTGCCCCCAAATCATCAGTAACTTGTGAACTCTTTCTAAATGGAAAATTCTATGTAATAGCAAGACACTCTCTGATCTATGGGCTTCCCTGATAGCTCAGTTGGTAAAGAATCTGCCTGCAATACTGGAGACCCTGGTTCGATTCCTCGGTTGGGACGATCTTCTGGAGAAGGGACAGGTTACCCACTCCAGTATTCTTGGGCTTCCCTTGTGGCTTAGCTGGTAAAGAATCCACCTGCAATGTGGGAGACCTGGGTTCGATCCCTGCATTGGGAACAGCCCCTGGAGAAGGGAAAGGCTACCCACTCCAGTATTCTGGCCTAGAGAATTCCATGGACTGTACAGTCCATGGTGTCGCAAAAGAGTCAGACACGACTTGAAAGTGAGCGACTTTCACCTTCTCTGATCTATCCCAAATCTACCTTCATAGCCCTGCACTTCTCCTGACTACTCCTTCGTTCACTGTTCCTTCGAGCTGGACTAAGCCTGTCTCACACCATGAAGCCATTCCTCGTTCTCCTTGTCAGAAGTCTACCTCTGACTCTACTGCTCCCAAAACATTTATTGCTCCCTTAAAATAACTATTATATTTTGCCTCAGACCATGATCTCTAGTTTTATGTCCTTACAAGATCAGATTAGGAATCTTAGGAAGCTAAGAAACATGTAACACAATTTCTCTTTTGGAAGGGAACTGTCTTTATCATAAAAACACTTTGATACGAACTTAGCAAAAGCTATGGCTTTAAAGTATAATTATGCATTCCAGCAATTCAGATAGGTTGTTAAGAATGTTGAATTTCTCAATAACAGAACAGGGGTTAGTGCAAACTCTACCTAAATCCTTAAAAGTCGAGATTTTCCTGCTGACAAATAAGTCAGTTATAACCTCACAACAGTGAGATAATATTAGCCATACACTTCACCTGTATGATGAATTTGGGGGTACTGCAGATACGTATATACTGGTTACAGCATATACCAAGATACATATACAAGGATGGACCTCCAGCTGTTCCCCTGACCACACCACCTGATCCCTTTCTAAAAGAGAATTTATCCTGGGGTAGGCCAACTGGATGTTCCAGCCCAAGAAAGTAAAATATGGAGGAACAGGAATTTATTAGAACTAAATCACTGCTTTAGCTGGAAACTAAAAAAAAAAAAAAGTGTCCAGCAACTTCTAGTGCTGATACCCTGAAGCACCCTATCTATCACACTGGCTTGGAGACATAGCTTAAGCTTTGAGTCCAAGTGCTACCTCAATATTCTTTCAATAAATCTTTCCTTCTCTTCTCGTTTCCTTTTGGGCTTACATAAAACAAAATCACTCTGCTGCTGCCAAGCAAAAAGTTTAAAATAAATCTGATGCTTTCAAAATGCTAAAGATTCCTTCAAAATTAAATCTTTAATACTCCAGTTTTAAGCAGAAATCTAAGCTGTGGGAAAAAAGCCTCTCCCAAATTTTCAAATTACAAGTTTATTTAATATTTTATTATTTAAATGGCATGACACTAGTAAATTAAGCCTGCTTGTGCTTTCCCAAATGAGGCATTTGAACATTTAGTCTAGCAGAATAACCATAGGATTCAGAGAATTTGGGTTTTAAATTTGTGTGTAACTCCAGAATGTCAAAGATCTGGTATGTCTTATACACACTGATACTCTCCTTATGACACATCATTTTATAGCTATTTTCTTCTTTATTAGAACTTCAACACTGACTACAGTTTGGTGAATTTTCTCTTTTTCCAGTATAAACATTGTAAGTAAGTAAGTAAGTAAAGTCACTCAGTCATGTCCAACTCTTTGTGACCCCGTGGACTGCAGCCCATCAAGCTCCTCGGTCAATGGGATTCTCCAAGCAAGAATACTGGAGTGGGTTGCCATTTCCTTCTCCAGGGGATCTTCCCGACCCAGGGATCGAACCCAGGTCTCCCGCATTGGAGGCAGACGCTTTAACCTCTGAGCCACCAGGGAAGTCCATAAATATTGTAGGACTTCAAAGTACATAAATGCTCTGAAGCTTGATTCTCCTACGTAAGAAATTAGATCTGAATTTATAAATGTATTTATGATTGTGAAAGACCAAAGATCATACATGTCAGCCAAACGTATCTACAAAGCTTTTTTTCAATGTGAACTTTTCACTTTTTAAAAATATAATAAGTATAATTGCTTACAGTCAGTGAAATTACAAATTAAGAAAAATTAAATGATGAATGATGAAGTTCATTCTGGGAATTCAGAAATAAAAACATTCAAACTGAAAACTAAAAAGCAATGTTGATCCAATTATATTTGTAAAGGGCTACTGGCATTTCTTTTTCAAGTTATGCCTGAAAATTTTGATTTGAATTCCTCAGAATACAAAGGTCTACTCAAGTATACTTTAGCTTTTTCTGATGACTTTTTCTTTTTTTGGAAACTACTTATTAAATTCTTTCTTTCTTGTTTTACTGAGAGCATATAAATAGTAAGCATATTTAGGGGCATAGAATGAGGGTGACTTTTCACTTCTTTTATCAAAGACTACAATGTTCAAATTGTTTTAAATAAGGTACACTTCCCTACTTTTATAATTAAAAAAAAAAAAACAAACCACCACATTTTAAATATTCGGCCACATTTCTCAAAACCATGCCTCACACTAACACCAAATAATTTTAAAAATTAGCACATTTGGAAAACTTCATTCCATTTATGTGTTTCTATAATTTGAAGGTTTTTATACAGTTCAAAAACATTATAAATGTTTTAAAAACAATCGCAAATAATTTTATCCACAAATCCTCATGGCAGCCTGAACTTTAAAGACTACCAACCAAATAAAATAGCAATTTACTCTTAAAATATTTAAAACCTTTTCTTACTTGAAACATGCCAACACTTAAATCAATATACTAACACATAAACTTAGAAGCCTTTCTTTCAAAATAATTTTTCCAAACTTCCTGTACTGCTACTGCTAAGTTGCTTCAGTCGTGTCAGACTCTGTGCGACCCCAGAGACGGCAGCCCACCAGGCTCCCCCGTCCCTGGGATTCTCCAGGCAAGAATACTGGAGTGGGTTGCCATTTCCTTCTCCAATGCATGAAAGTGAAAAGTCAAAGTGAAGTTGCTCAGTTGTGTCCAACTCTTAGCGACCCCATGGACTGCAGCCCACCAGGCTCCTCCACCCATGGGATTTTCCAGGCAAGAGTACTGGAGTGGGGTGCCATTGCCTTCTCTGAGGTCTAAAACACTTAAATATATGCTTTTTCTAAACCTTCAAAGAGCTAACAACACTGTATTATTCAGATATAAATCAGGAGCAACTGTAAGACTCTATTATTTTAAGAAACCTAAGGTACTACTGATGTTTGAAAGAATCAATTTCTGAGATATTTAAAATGTGGGAAAAAACATGCCGATGAGAAATAGTTATAGAAGTTTAATTTTAAGATGTCTTTCTAGGTAGCAAAGAGATTCTAGGATTAAACCTTTATTTTAAAAAATTTATAATTATGTCAAAATTTTGAGGACTATCTGGAACTTAAATGTTGATACATAGCAGAAAAAATTAAAAAAGCAAAAACTTGAAGCAATTTCAATTTTATTCCCACCTAATCAGGCTCTTCAGCACTTCATACATTATGAAGCTAGTATTATTTGACCCCAAAGTTTTTACCTCTCCAAAATTTAAAAATTGAAATGTGTATCAAACATGATAATTATTTTTGGTTGAACTCTTCCGTCTTAAGCTTATAGCATATGCTTATAGCATATGCTGACTTAAGCGTCAACTGAAAAAAATTACTCTCTTAGGGAACTACAATTATAAGCTTCCCCTAGTCCTAATTTTAAAGATGAAGTTAAAGTAGTTGATACTGGCGAATACAGATAATAGTAGTGAGCAAAAACATTAAATGAGGGACTTCCCTGGTGGTCCAGTGGCTGGGACTCCATGCTTCCTATGCAGAGGCCCCAGGTTCGTCCCCTGGTCAGGGAACTCAATCCCGTATGCCACAACTAAGATCCAGCACAACCAAACTAAATGTTTTTTTTTTAAAAATATTAAATGAATATAATACTAAGATAATAAACATTACAAGGGACTATGGTTTGTGTACTCACCAGTGCATTCTAAGATACCCAGCTCAGGTATATGCTCAATAATTATTTGCTGACATCCAGTAAAGATGTGAAGGAACTTAAGCAAACCCGATACACAGAAATTACACAAACACTAACTTGGAGAAAAGTACATAGCGAGGCAACCTCTGCATTCAGAAAACTTCATGCCAGCATTTTTTACATAAAATGTCACATAACATGCATTTACTCTCACATAGTATGCATTCAATAAATCCCAGCCTCTTTTTCTTCCCACTTCCTTGTTAGCAGTGTATACCTAAAATATTTACTTCATAAAACTCAATTAACATCAAAACTTTAAGAATACAACTGCATAAAACAATCCATACCTGAATGTAATCAGTAAATATAAACAGACAGACATGCAAAGCACTGACAAATCTTATGGACTGTGTTTGTGTCCACCGAAATTTCTTATATTGAAGCCTCTAGCTCACAGTGTGATGGTATTTGAGGACGAGATCTTTGGGAGACAATTAAGCATAAATGAGGTCCTGAGAGTCAGACCCTCCTAATGAGACTACCGCTTTTATTAGAAGAAATGGGGGGGAGGGCAGTTATGGAGGCAGGCAGGAGAGTCGCCCTCCCCGGACCCCACCCCATCTCTGCAAGGACTCAGCAAGCAGCTGGCCTTGGGCAAGACAGGAAGAGAGGTTCTCACCAGAACCCAACCATGCTGGCACTGTAATCTCAAACTTCCAGCCTTCGTAACTTTAAGAAAACAATTTCTGTTCTTTATGTCCCCCAGTCTACGACGGTATTTAGCCCAAGCTAAAACAGCAAATCTACTATTTTGAAGGAAAGATGATACTGAAGGATGTAATGATCAAAAAACAAATCATGGCCTCAAAGGGCCTAGGTTGGTAGAAGAAATAATATATTAAAATTCCCATACAGAGTAGAAAATGGTACAATGGAGACTTTAGAAAAGCAAGATTACGATCTTGTTTAACATTTAGGGGGAGGTGGGATGGGGAAAGGGAGGGAGGCTCAAGATTGAGGGGACATATATATATATATAATTATGACTGATTCACGTTGATGTATGGCAGAGATCACCATAACATTGTGAAGCAATTATCCTCCAGCTAAAACAAAAACAAAACAAAACAAAACAACGGGGGGGGGGGGGGGCGCTTAGAAACAAGCAAAACTGACAAAGGATAAATAGAATCTGGACACAGAAAAACTGAAAGGGAAGAAAGCAAGCAAACAGTCTCAGAATTTTCACACACACAACACTCAAAATGCTGATACCAGTAATGTTTTCTAAATATTTTTAAAATATTTAATAGATGAATACAAATTTTAATTTTTCTATTCACATATTTAATCCAGCTCCTACACTGTACCACATTTTGAGCAAGGCAATTTCAGCCCCATCAAAGCCTACAAAACCACAAACAGAAACAAACTAATAGAAAATATGATTGATGCATGTCAGAAATAGGGTAGTTTCTATTGAGAAAAGGAGATCCAAGACAGCTTTTCAGTAGATTTGCATACACTTGAATGGAGCTGGCTGAACAGTCTTAAAAGACAAATTGAAGTTATCCCATGAAGAAAAATGTCAGAGGCAAAGATGACAGAAAGATGTTAGAATGTAATGCTAGCAAAACGGAGCACTGCATTCTCTGAACTGCAAATCACTTGGCAAAGTTATATACGATGGCAAGAGACAAGACTGGGAAGGTAAATAGAACTCAGATCAAGAGAACAATTTTAAAGACAAAAACAGTATCGGTCGAACTAACAGGATAAAAGTTTAAGAAAGAATGACACAAACTAGCAATACTATACAAGGGAGGCTTCAAACGCAACAGAAAGAGTGACCATATATCCTAGTTAGAACAGTCCTGGTCTCCATCTGTACACCTGGTGTTCTGCCCAGCTTACCATGTGTATCAAATTTAATGAAGTATTATTAATAATTACATTAACATGCACAATTTTGGTAGAGCTCTCTAATTTGTACTTCCAATTTCTATGACCTTGTCAGACTGTTTGTGAAAACCATGTGTAATGAAAAATGTTTCCACTTAAACACGCAGCTAAATCTGAAAAATGACAGAAACAGCCAATCTCTCTCTCTCACCTGTCTCAGGCTCAATTTAATCCTTCCGTTTCAAAGACAGTAAGCAAGGGTGGCTAGGGCAGCTAACTCCTTTGGAGTGAGAGAAGTGGTCAACACTCATCACTCATGCTCCACTGGTGTACCGGCCAGCTGTGTAGTGGCCCATGACTCTGAGATACACACAGCAGCCACTCTACCAGTCAGCAGTTCACGGGCTGATACAGATTAGGTATATACAGAGCAATTAATTAAGATACCAAGCTGTTACTCCATCCACAAAGTGAGAAATCAAACATTCTTTCTCTTCCCTACACATGTAAGAATGGTCCACTGAAGCTGGTTAATGGATGTATTTGTGAAGTAATAAGAAACATGCATACTGATCTCTGCTCCTAGATCCTAAGAGCTCCTAAAACCCTTGAAAATAAAGGTTCTAAGGAGAATCTTTTGTTCTGTTCTTTAGTCTCTGGTCCCAGTTCCTCACACAGAGCTACTAAATTCCTTGGAATTTCCTGGGTGATAAAAGTCTTTTATTCTCATGAGGTGACTCTGACTCTTGGTAGGTTCCTAGATGGGACTGGTCACCAGAAACACCGAGTCATGACTAGAAGCTTGAAGCTTTCAGTCCCACTTCCCACTGTCATTCTCTGGAGAGGGGATAAAAGTGGAATTAATCATCAACCATGCCTCAATAAACATCTATAAAACCTCAATAAACATCTATAATCTATGGGGTTCAGAAAGCTGAACTGGTGAATCTTGGGTCTGGATTGGTGAACTAAGAATGTATCCACATGCTGGGAGGGTGGTGCACCCCAAACTCCACAGGCATCTCATCTTCTGCTCAGAACCTTTCTGGACCTCACTGCATGTATCTCTTCATCTGGCTATTCATTCATAACCTTATCCTGTGTAATATTAATAAACCAGTAACCTAGATAGTAAACCGTTTTCCTGAGTTCTGTGAGCCACTCTAGCTAATTAACAGAATCCGAGGAAGGGGTTATAGAAACCTCTGATTTTTAGCCTGTTGTTCAGAAACACAGGTGTAACAACCTGGAGATGTGATTGGTCTGCAGGTGGTGGGGGTGGACTGTGGGGCTAAGCCCTTAACATGAGAGATCTGACCTAACTCTGAGTACAACAAGTAACAACTGAATTGTGGGAGACTCAGAATTGCTTGGTGGGAAAACCTCTCCAACAAATCTAATGTCAAGACTGTTGTGAGTAAAACCAGCAAGGAGAAAGAGTTCTAGACAATATTTGATTAGATAAAGGCAAAGCATTTCGGACTTTCTTCTTAACTGAAAATCAGGAAAGAGAACACTTTATAATTAAACTATCAAATTCTGGATAAGTGTATTTCTCTCTCAAAATTAGACTTTTCTAAGTTTCTCAAGTTATCAACAGAATCCTAAAAGATAAAACTAAGAAGCCTTGGTTGAAGACATTGATGGTCTTATCATACCCATCAATATTTTTATTTCACAGGTCACAGAACAAAACTATCAGAGACTTTTTAAAGCTTAATGTTTGCTTTTTCCTATGAAGCAAAATCTTTCACCCTCAGCACTACTGATATTTTGGGTTTGATAACCCTTTGCTGCGGGTGTTATCCCGTGCACTGGAGCACTCAGCACTCACTGTATCCTGATGCCTGCTGTACCCTCCATTTATAACCACCAAAAATGTCTTCAGATGTTGTTACCCTGGCGGAGAACAGTTATGAAGTATTGAAAAGGAAAGTGAAGTAAATTACATCATTAAATGCAAACTTGGGAGATAAATCCCACATCTCAAAAATCTCACACATCTTCAACTATTTTCACTTAAACACTCTAAGTATTTTACTTACATTTAAATAAAAGTATGTATTTATTCAAAACTAACTTTAAGATAGTAGGAAACAGCCTTTAAGATATGTCCATTTTGGGGTGGGGAGTATTTTCACTTCTTCTGCTGGACTAGGACTTCACGACATTTTGAGGGTCCCAGTAGGCTGCTAGTATTCAGTCAACCTAAGGGCAGAATGTAGCTTTTTTAACTGGTTGTTTAGGATTATTTACAAATAAGTAAACAAGGGCCACATGGCGGGTGGGGATGGGGGGAGGCTGGATTTACCATAACAAAATTTCAAATACAGTCATAAAAATCAAAGACATTGTTCATACCTTTGTATTTGAAGTTTCTTTTACTGATAAATAAATATGACTACCTGTCTCAGGAATGGGAGAAAAAAAAGACAGATACATGCCAGAAATAACCATTCCATCTACCCATTAAAACAAAGACCACCTTTTCCTATAGTTTAGACCATCATGAGACTGTTTTAAACTATAATTATTCCTAATAGAAGCACGCCTTATTTAAAAGCAACTTTATCAAGTTACTCTATTATTTTAAAAATAAAAATCTAGCAAAAAAAACTGAAAACAAAGAGACAAATCATAGTTTAATAAATGAGGAAAACAGAAAACAACAAAAAGCAATAATAAATGGAAAGATCCTGGAGTAAAAAAAAAGAAAGCACATTAAAACGAGAAAGTATTTTTCATCTATCAGGTTTTCAGACTTAAAAGTCTAATAATGCTCAGTATTGACACTGGACAGGTAACTTTGATATACTGTTTGTATACAGTTCAGTTCAGTCACTCAGTCGTGTCCGACTCTTTGCGACCCCATGGACTGCAGCATGCCAGGCCTCCCTGTCCGTCACCAACTCCCAAAGTTTATCCAAACTCGTCCACAGAGCTGGTGATGCCATCCAAACTCATCCTCTGTCATCACCTTCTCCTCCTTCCTTCNAAAAAAAAAAAAAAGTGTGCTTGCCTTCAGGGACTTCATGATATAAACAAAAAATAGTAAAATGACCAGGTACACAACAATAGAAGCAATCATGAAGTACCGTAATGGACGAAGACACACCTAACCCAGGGTCAAGGAAAAATTTCCAACCCCTTAAAAGATGAACAAAAAGGAAGAGAAAGGTCTTTATTCCAGGGAGAGGAAACAATACGGGCATAGGCACTAAGATGAGAAAGTGTGATCTACCACAGAACTGTGAGGAGTTAAGAAGAGGGAGGGGAGGAGCAAACTGGGGGACAAGAAAAGACATAATCACATACACTTTAAATACCATTATAGTTATCTTGGGCTTCCCTGGTGGCTCAGACAATAAAGGATCTGCCTGTAATGCAGGAGACCTGGGTTGAGAAGATCCCCTGGAGGAGGAAATAGCAACCCACACCAGTATTCTTGCCTGGAAAATCCCAAAGACAGAAGAGCCTGGCAGGCTACAGGCCACGGGGTTGCAAAGAGTCGGACATGACTGAGTGACTCACACTAATCAAAGGGAAGAGGCATGGAGATTTTAATTATGGGAAGAAGATATTTACACTGTAGCACAATCACTGCTAACAGCATAGATTAGACAGCCTGCTGCTGCTGCTAAGTCACGTCAGTTGTGTCCGACACTGTGCGACCCCATAGACGGCAGCCCACCAGGCTCCCCTGTCCCTGGGATTCTCCAGGCAAGAACACTGGAGTGGGTTGTCATGTCCTTCTCCAATGCGTGAAAGTGTATTTCAAGTTCTCATTTCCTCTAGCTTAAATTCCTATAATAGCCTCCTAAGTGACTGTCCTAACTTCCCTGAATTAAGACTTCAGCTCCACAAGGCAAAGCTCTCTCCCCTTTGCCCCCAAATCATCAGTAACTTGTGAACTCTTTCTAAATGGAAAATTCTATGTAATAGCAAGACACTCTCTGATCTATGGGCTTCCCTGATAGCTCAGTTGGTAAAGAATCTGCCTGCAATACTGGAGACCCTGGTTCGATTCCTCGGTTGGGATGATCTTCTGGAGAAGGGACAGGTTACCCACTCCAGTATTCTTGGGCTTCCCTTGTGGCTTAGCTGGTAAAGAATCCACCTGCAATGTGGGAGACCTGGGTTCGATCCCTGCATTGGGAACAGCCCCTGGAGAAGGGAAAGGCTACCCACTCCAGTATTCTGGCCTAGAGAATTCCATGGACTGTACAGTCCATGGTGTCGCAAAAGAGTCAGACACGACTTGAAAGTGAGCGACTTTCACCTTCTCTGATCTATCCCAAATCTACCTTCATAGCCCTGCACTTCTCCTGACTACTCCTTCGTTCACTGTTCCTTCGAGCTGGACTAAGCCTGTCTCACACCATGAAGCCATTCCTCGTTCTCCTTGTCAGAAGTCTACCTCTGACTCTACTGCTCCCAAAACATTTATTGCTCCCTTAAAATAACTATTATATTTTGCCTCAGACCATGATCTCTAGTTTTATGTCCTTACAAGATCAGATTAGGAATCTTAGGAAGCTAAGAAACATGTAACACAATTTCTCTTTTGGAAGGGAACTGTCTTTATCATAAAAACACTTTGATACGAACTTAGCAAAAGCTATGGCTTTAAAGTATAATTATGCATTCCAGCAATTCAGATAGGTTGTTAAGAATGTTGAATTTCTCAATAACAGAACAGGGGTTAGTGCAAACTCTACCTAAATCCTTAAAAGTCGAGATTTTCCTGCTGACAAATAAGTCAGTTATAACCTCACAACAGTGAGATAATATTAGCCATACACTTCACCTGTATGATGAATTTGGGGGTACTGCAGATACGTATATACTGGTTACAGCATATACCAAGATACATATACAAGGATGGACCTCCAGCTGTTCCCCTGACCACACCACCTGATCCCTTTCTAAAAGAGAATTTATCCTGGGGTAGGCCAACTGGATGTTCCAGCCCAAGAAAGTAAAATATGGAGGAACAGGAATTTATTAGAACTAAATCACTGCTTTAGCTGGAAACTAAAAAAAAAAAAAAGTGTCCAGCAACTTCTAGTGCTGATACCCTGAAGCACCCTATCTATCACACTGGCTTGGAGACATAGCTTAAGCTTTGAGTCCAAGTGCTACCTCAATATTCTTTCAATAAATCTTTCCTTCTCTTCTCGTTTCCTTTTGGGCTTACATAAAACAAAATCACTCTGCTGCTGCCAAGCAAAAAGTTTAAAATAAATCTGATGCTTTCAAAATGCTAAAGATTCCTTCAAAATTAAATCTTTAATACTCCAGTTTTAAGCAGAAATCTAAGCTGTGGGAAAAAAGCCTCTCCCAAATTTTCAAATTACAAGTTTATTTAATATTTTATTATTTAAATGGCATGACACTAGTAAATTAAGCCTGCTTGTGCTTTCCCAAATGAGGCATTTGAACATTTAGTCTAGCAGAATAACCATAGGATTCAGAGAATTTGGGTTTTAAATTTGTGTGTAACTCCAGAATGTCAAAGATCTGGTATGTCTTATACACACTGATACTCTCCTTATGACACATCATTTTATAGCTATTTTCTTCTTTATTAGAACTTCAACACTGACTACAGTTTGGTGAATTTTCTCTTTTTCCAGTATAAACATTGTAAGTAAGTAAGTAAAGTCACTCAGTCATGTCCAACTCTTTGTGACCCCGTGGACTGCAGCCCATCAAGCTCCTCGGTCAATGGGATTCTCCAAGCAAGAATACTGGAGTGGGTTGCCATTTCCTTCTCCAGGGGATCTTCCCGACCCAGGGATCGAACCCAGGTCTCCCGCATTGGAGGCAGACGCTTTAACCTCTGAGCCACCAGGGAAGTCCATAAATATTGTAGGACTTCAAAGTACATAAATGCTCTGAAGCTTGATTCTCCTACGTAAGAAATTAGATCTGAATTTATAAATGTATTTATGATTGTGAAAGACCAAAGATCATACATGTCAGCCAAACGTATCTACAAAGCTTTTTTTCAATGTGAACTTTTCACTTTTTAAAAATATAATAAGTATAATTGCTTACAGTCAGTGAAATTACAAATTAAGAAAAATTAAATGATGAATGATGAAGTTCATTCTGGGAATTCAGAAATAAAAACATTCAAACTGAAAACTAAAAAGCAATGTTGATCCAATTATATTTGTAAAGGGCTACTGGCATTTCTTTTTCAAGTTATGCCTGAAAATTTTGATTTGAATTCCTCAGAATACAAAGGTCTACTCAAGTATACTTTAGCTTTTTCTGATGACTTTTTCTTTTTTTGGAAACTACTTATTAAATTCTTTCTTTCTTGTTTTACTGAGAGCATATAAATAGTAAGCATATTTAGGGGCATAGAATGAGGGTGACTTTTCACTTCTTTTATCAAAGACTACAATGTTCAAATTGTTTTAAATAAGGTACACTTCCCTACTTTTATAATTAAAAAAAAAAAAACAAACCACCACATTTTAAATATTCGGCCACATTTCTCAAAACCATGCCTCACACTAACACCAAATAATTTTAAAAATTAGCACATTTGGAAAACTTCATTCCATTTATGTGTTTCTATAATTTGAAGGTTTTTATACAGTTCAAAAACATTATAAATGTTTTAAAAACAATCGCAAATAATTTTATCCACAAATCCTCATGGCAACCTGAACTTTAAAGACTACCAACCAAATAAAATAGCAATTTACTCTTAAAATATTTAAAACCTTTTCTTACTTGAAACATGCCAACACTTAAATCAATATACTAACACATAAACTTAGAAGCCTTTCTTTCAAAATAATTTTTCCAAACTGCCTGTACTGCTACTGCTAAGTTGCTTCAGTCGTGTCAGACTCTGTGCGACCCCAGAGACGGCAGCCCACCAGGCTCCCCCGTCCCTGGGATTCTCCAGGCAAGAATACTGGAGTGGGTTGCCATTTCCTTCTCCAATGCATGAAAGTGAAAAGTCAAAGTGAAGTTGCTCAGTTGTGTCCAACTCTTAGCGACCCCATGGACTGCAGCCCACCAGGCTCCTCCACCCATGGGATTTTCCAGGCAAGAGTACTGGAGTGGGGTGCCATTGCCTTCTCTGAGGTCTAAAACACTTAAATATATGCTTTTTCTAAACCTTCAAAGAGCTAACAACACTGTATTATTCAGATATAAATCAGGAGCAACTGTAAGACTCTATTATTTTAAGAAACCTAAGGTACTACTGATGTTTGAAAGAATCAATTTCTGAGATATTTAAAATGTGGGAAAAAACATGCTGATGAGAAATAGTTATAGAAGTTTAATTTTAAGATGTCTTTCTAGGTAGCAAAGAGATTCTAGGATTAAACCTTTATTTTAAAAAATTTATAATTATGTCAAAATTTTGAGGACTATCTGGAACTTAAATGTTGATACATAGCAGAAAAAATTAAAAAAGCAAAAACTTGAAGCAATTTCAATTTTATTCCCACCTAATCAGGCTCTTCAGCACTTCATACATTATGAAGCTAGTATTATTTGACCCCAAAGTTTTTACCTCTCCAAAATTTAAAAATTGAAATGTGTATCAAACATGATAATTATTTTTGGTTGAACTCTTCCGTCTTAAGCTTATAGCATATGCTTATAGCATATGCTGACTTAAGCGTCAACTGAAAAAAATTACTCTCTTAGGGAACTACAATTATAAGCTTCCCCTAGTCCTAATTTTAAAGATGAAGTTAAAGTAGTTGATACTAGCGAATACAGATAATAGTAGTGAGCAAAAACATTAAATGAGGGACTTCCCTGGTGGTCCAGTGGCTGGGACTCCATGCTTCCAATGCAGAGGCCCCAGGTTCGTCCCCTGGTCAGGGAACTCAATCCCGTATGCCACAACTAAGATCCAGCACAACCAAACTAAATGTTTTTTTTTTAAAAATATTAAATGAATATAATACTAAGATAATAAACATTACAAGGGACTATGGTTTGTGTACTCACCAGTGCATTCTAAGATACCCAGCTCAGGTATATGCTCAATAATTATTTGCTGACATCCAGTAAAGATGTGAAGGAACTTAAGCAAACCCGATACACAGAAATTACACAAACACTAACTTGGAGAAAAGTACATAGCGAGGCAACCTCTGCATTCAGAAAACTTCATGCCAGCATTTTTTACATAAAATGTCACATAACATGCATTTACTCTCACATAGTATGCATTCAATAAATCCCAGCCTCTTTTTCTTCCCACTTCCTTGTTAGCAGTGTATACCTAAAATATTTACTTCATAAAACTCAATTAACATCAAAACTTTAAGAATACAACTGCATAAAACAATCCATACCTGAATGTAATCAGTAAATATAAACAGACAGACATGCAAAGCACTGACAAATCTTATGGACTGTGTTTGTGTCCACCGAAATTTCTTATATTGAAGCCTCTAGCTCACAGTGTGATGGTATTTGAGGACGAGATCTTTGGGAGACAATTAAGCATAAATGAGGTCCTGAGAGTCAGACCCTCCTAATGAGACTACCGCTTTTATTAGAAGAAATGGGGGGGAGGGCAGTTATGGAGGCAGGCAGGAGAGTCGCCCTCCCCGGACCCCACCCCATCTCTGCAAGGACTCAGCAAGCAGCTGGCCTTGGGCAAGACAGGAAGAGAGGTTCTCACCAGAACCCAACCATGCTGGCACTGTAATCTCAAACTTCCAGCCTCCGTAACTTTAAGAAAACAATTTCTGTTCTTTATGTCCCCCAGTCTACAACGGTATTTAGCCCAAGCTAAAACAGCAAATCTACTATTTTGAAGGAAAGATGATACTGAAGGATGTAATGATCAAAAAACAAATCATGGCCTCAAAGGGCCTAGGTTGGTAGAAGAAATAATATATTAAAATTCCCATACAGAGTAGAAAATGGTACAATGGAGACTTTAGAAAAGCAAGATTACGATCTTGTTTAACATTTAGGGGGAGGTGGGATGGGGAAAGGGAGGGAGGCTCAAGATTGAGGGGACATATATATATATATAATTATGACTGATTCACGTTGATGTATGGCAGAGATCACCATAACATTGTGAAGCAATTATCCTCCAGCTAAAACAAAAACAAAACAAAACAAAACAACGGGGGGGGGGGGCGGCGCTTAGAAACAAGCAAAACTGACAAAGGATAAATAGAATCTGGACACAGAAAAACTGAAAGGGAAGAAAGCAAGCAAACAGTCTCAGAATTTTCACACACACAACACTCAAAATGCTGATACCAGTAATGTTTTCTAAATATTTTTAAAATATTTAATAGATGAATACAAATTTTAATTTTTCTATTCACATATTTAATCCAGCTCCTACACTGTACCACATTTTGAGCAAGGCAATTTCAGCCCCATCAAAGCCTACAAAACCACAAACAGAAACAAACTAATAGAAAATATGATTGATGCATGTCAGAAATAGGGTAGTTTCTATTGAGAAAAGGAGATCCAAGACAGCTTTTCAGTAGATTTGCATACACTTGAATGGAGCTGGCTGAACAGTCTTAAAAGACAAATTGAAGTTATCCCATGAAGAAAAATGTCAGAGGCAAAGATGACAGAAAGATGTTAGAATGTAATGCTAGCAAAACGGAGCACTGCATTCTCTGAACTGCAAATCACTTGGCAAAGTTATATACGATGGCAAGAGACAAGACTGGGAAGGTAAATAGAACTCAGATCAAGAGAACAATTTTAAAGACAAAAACAGTATCGGTCGAACTAACAGGATAAAAGTTTAAGAAAGAATGACACAAACTAGCAATACTATACAAGGGAGGCTTCAAACGCAACAGAAAGAGTGACCATATATCCTAGTTAGAACAGTCCTGGTCTCCATCTGTACACCTGGTGTTCTGCCCAGCTTACCATGTGTATCAAATTTAATGAAGTATTATTAATAATTACATTAACATGCACAATTTTGGTAGAGCTCTCTAATTTGTACTTCCAATTTCTATGACCTTGTCAGACTGTTTGTGAAAACCATGTGTAATGAAAAATGTTTCCACTTAAACACGCAGCTAAATCTGAAAAATGACAGAAACAGCCAATCTCTCTCTCTCACCTGTCTCAGGCTCAATTTAATCCTTCCGTTTCAAAGACAGTAAGCAAGGGTGGCTAGGGCAGCTAACTCCTTTGGAGTGAGAGAAGTGGTCAACACTCATCACTCATGCTCCACTGGTGTACCGGCCAGCTGTGTAGTGGCCCATGACTCTGAGATACACACAGCAGCCACTCTACCAGTCAGCAGTTCACGGGCTGATACAGATTAGGTATATACAGAGCAATTAATTAAGATACCAAGCTGTTACTCCATCCACAAAGTGAGAAATCAAACATTCTTTCTCTTCCCTACACATGTAAGAATGGTCCACTGAAGCTGGTTAATGGATGTATTTGTGAAGTAATAAGAAACATGCATACTGATCTCTGCTCCTAGATCCTAAGAGCTCCTAAAACCCTTGAAAATAAAGGTTCTAAGGAGAATCTTTTGTTCTGTTCTTTAGTCTCTGGTCCCAGTTCCTCACACAGAGCTACTAAATTCCTTGGAATTTCCTGGGTGATAAAAGTCTTTTATTCTCATGAGGTGACTCTGACTCTTGGTAGGTTCCTAGATGGGACTGGTCACCAGAAACACCGAGTCATGACTAGAAGCTTGAAGCTTTCAGTCCCACTTCCCACTGTCATTCTCTGGAGAGGGGATAAAAGTGGAATTAATCATCAACCATGCCTCAATAAACATCTATAAAACCTCAATAAACATCTATAATCTATGGGGTTCAGAAAGCTGAACTGGTGAATCTTGGGTCTGGATTGGTGAACTAAGAATGTATCCACATGCTGGGAGGGTGGTGCACCCCAAACTCCACAGGCATCTCATCTTCTGCTCAGAACCTTTCTGGACCTCACTGCATGTATCTCTTCATCTGGCTATTCATTCATAACCTTATCCTGTGTAATATTAATAAACCAGTAACCTAGATAGTAAACCGTTTTCCTGAGTTCTGTGAGCCACTCTAGCTAATTAACAGAATCCGAGGAAGGGGTTATAGAAACCTCTGATTTTTAGCCTGTTGTTCAGAAACACAGGTGTAACAACCTGGAGATGTGATTGGTCTGCAGGTGGTGGGGGTGGACTGTGGGGCTAAGCCCTTAACATGAGAGATCTGACCTAACTCTGAGTACAACAAGTAACAACTGAATTGTGGGAGACTCAGAATTGCTTGGTGGGAAAACCTCTCCAACAAATCTAATGTCAAGACTGTTGTGAGTAAAACCAGCAAGGAGAAAGAGTTCTAGACAATATTTGATTAGATAAAGGCAAAGCATTTCGGACTTTCTTCTTAACTGAAAATCAGGAAAGAGAACACTTTATAATTAAACTATCAAATTCTGGATAAGTGTATTTCTCTCTCAAAATTAGACTTTTCTAAGTTTCTCAAGTTATCAACAGAATCCTAAAAGATAAAACTAAGAAGCCTTGGTTGAAGACATTGATGGTCTTATCATACCCATCAATATTTTTATTTCACAGGTCACAGAACAAAACTATCAGAGACTTTTTAAAGCTTAATGTTTGCTTTTTCCTATGAAGCAAAATCTTTCACCCTCAGCACTACTGATATTTTGGGTTTGATAACCCTTTGCTGCGGGTGTTATCCCGTGCACTGGAGCACTCAGCACTCACTGTATCCTGATGCCTGCTGTACCCTCCATTTATAACCACCAAAAATGTCTCCAGATGTTGTTACCCTGGCGGAGAACAGTTATGAAGTATTGAAAAGGAAAGTGAAGTAAATTACATCATTAAATGCAAACTTGGGAGATAAATCCCACATCTCAAAAATCTCACACATCTTCAACTATTTTCACTTAAACACTCTAAGTATTTTACTTACATTTAAATAAAAGTATGTATTTATTCAAAACTAACTTTAAGATAGTAGGAAACAGCCTTTAAGATATGTCCATTTTGGGGTGGGGAGTATTTTCACTTCTTCTGCTGGACTAGGACTTCACGACATTTTGAGGGTCCCAGTAGGCTGCTAGTATTCAGTCAACCTAAGGGCAGAATGTAGCTTTTTTAACTGGTTGTTTAGGATTATTTACAAATAAGTAAACAAGGGCCACATGGCGGGTGGGGATGGGGGGAGGCTGGATTTACCATAACAAAATTTCAAATACAGTCATAAAAATCAAAGACATTGTTCATACCTTTGTATTTGAAGTTTCTTTTACTGATAAATAAATATGACTACCTGTCTCAGGAATGGGAGAAAAAAAAGACAGATACATGCCAGAAATAACCATTCCATCTACCCATTAAAACAAAGACCACCTTTTCCTATAGTTTAGACCATCATGAGACTGTTTTAAACTATAATTATTCCTAATAGAAGCACGCCTTATTTAAAAGCAACTTTATCAAGTTACTCTATTATTTTAAAAATAAAAATCTAGCAAAAAAAACTGAAAACAAAGAGACAAATCATAGTTTAATAAATGAGGAAAACAGAAAACAACAAAAAGCAATAATAAATGGAAAGATCCTGGAGTAAAAAAAAAGAAAGCACATTAAAACGAGAAAGTATTTTTCATCTATCAGGTTTTCAGACTTAAAAGTCTAATAATGCTCAGTATTGACACTGGACAGGTAACTTTGATATACTGTTTGTATACAGTTCAGTTCAGTCACTCAGTCGTGTCCGACTCTTTGCGACCCCATGGACTGCAGCATGCCAGGCCTCCCTGTCCGTCACCAACTCCCAAAGTTTATCCAAACTCGTCCACAGAGCTGGTGATGCCATCCAAACTCATCCTCTGTCATCACCTTCTCCTCCTTCCTTCAATCTTTCCCAGCATCAGGGTCTTTCCCAATGAGTCAGTTCTTTGCATCAGGTGGCCAAAGTATTGGAGTTTCAGCTTTAACATCAGTCCTTCCAATAGACAGTCAGGACCGATTTCCTTTAGGTTGGACTGGTTGGATTTCCTTACAGTCCAAGGGACTCTCTCAAGAGTCTTCTCCAACACCACAGTTCAAAAGCATCAATTCTTCAGCACTCAGCTTTCTTTCGTCTAACTCTCACATTCATACATGACTACTGAAAAAACCATAGCTCTGACTAGACGGACCTTTGTTGGCAAAGTAATGTCTCTGCTTTTTAATATGCTGTCTACGTTGGTCACAGCTTTTCTTCCAAGGAACAAGCATCTTTTAATTTCATGGCTGCAGTCACCATCTGCAGTGATTTTGGAGCCCAAAAAAATAAAGTCTGACACTGTTTCCATTGTTTTCCCATCTATTTGCCATGAAGTGATGGGACCAGATGCCACGATCTTCGTTTCCTAAATGTTCAGCTTTAAACCAACTTTTTCACTCTCCTCTTTCACTTTCATCAAGCTCTTTAGTTCCTCTTCACTTTCTGCCACAAGGGTGGTGTCATCTGTGTATGTGAAGTTACTGACATTTCTTCCAGCAATCTTGTATCCAGCCTGTGCTTCAACTCAGCATTTCTCATTATGTACTCTGCATATAAGTTAAATAAGCAGGGTGACAATATATAGCCTTTCCCGATATGGAACCAGTCTGTTGTTCCATGTCCAGTTCTCACTGTTGCTTCTTGACTTGCATACAGATTTCTCAGGAGGCAGGTCAGGTGGTTTGGTATTTCCATCTTTTAAAGAATTTTCCACAGTTTGCTACACAGTCAAAGGCTTTGCTGTAATCAATAAAGCAGAAATATTTGTTTTTCTGGTATTCTCTTGCTTTTTCTATGATCCAACAGATGTTGGCAATTTGATCTCTGGTTCCTCTGCCTTTTCTAAATTCAGCTTGAACATCTGGAAGTTCACAGTTCACATACTATGGAAACCTGGCTTGGAGAATTTTGAGCATTACTTTACTAGCTTGTGAAATGAGTGTAATTATGCGGTAGTTTGAGCATTCTTTGGCACTGCCTTTCTTTGGGATTTGAATGAAAAAAAAATTTTTTTGAAGGCCAGCTGGCATTATCTGTCAGGACAATAATGCACATAAACTCCAACCCATAAACCCCATTTTTACATCTGTACCAACAATTATGCTCACTTAAGCATCATTTGAATTGTTTTAACTGTAAACAATTCTTTAAGACCATCGAAAAGGACCTAAATAGAGTCAAAGAATGGAATACTATGCGACCCCCAAAAAAATCAGTGCTGTGTTTTGATAAAAGATATATAAATACAGCGAGTAACAAAAATCAAACTGCAGTTTGGTATCACTTTTTTTTTTAAAGAACATATATACATACATGTGTTAAAAAATTTTTATTAAGAATATTCACAAAATAGGTTAGCAGTATAGTTTGATTTCTCTTTATTCCTGTGAGCATTTTTAAAATAAAAAGCTTTTAAAACTAGACAGGCTTCTCCAAAGGAGTATTAATTTCCATAATCTTTGTACATGAATTTTGTAATCTAACTTATTATAGATACAATAATTAATGATCCATTAAACTCAGAATGTGGTTATTCTAACTAAACTTGTTAACCAATATGTAGATATAAAATTGAAAAGCATATATGTGATATTCCTCAGATTTAAGATACTTTTAGAAACACTGAAAGTTCTACAAGTATTAATATATACCACTTGTCCATATACTCACCTAACATTTTGGAATTTTTTAAAGTGGCCCAATCCAAACAAGAAAAACGATTAATAAAGTGGCCAAATTCTAGCTGTGGCATTCACTTCTGCCAAATGCCAGAGCAACTAAGACAGCAAAACCAAATGCCAGAGACAACATTCATCAGAAAAGTGGATGACAAGGTAACAAGGTATACCCATGAATCCTCTAATACGAACAGTTAGGACAAAACTGTCTTACAACAGCCCATTAACAGGAAAACCCAGAGTTCACCAACAGTCTTCACAAGTGGTAACAGAAAACCAGGCCACATTCTACCCACTTCAATATTACTCTTTGCAGAAATATTCTAATGTGCAAAGGCCCTAGAAAAGGTGGACCCGTCTCTAGTTAAAGAACCACTCGGAGAAAAAAAAGACCAAAATCTCAGAAGCTACCTTGGAATCCTCATGGTCAGTACCCTTAAAATAAGACCAGAATAAAACCATCTCCAGAAATATTAAGTTCACTTTAGTACAAACAATTCTGAGTGAAATATTTTGTTGTTAACAAAAAGCTATCTCACCCTCCTTCCTAACAATACACAATAGTGCAAAAATTACAGATACACTTGTAAAATCTCTTGAAGAAAGTGAAAATTGCTCAGTCATATCTAACACTTTGTGACCCCACGGACTATACAGTCCATGGAATTCCCCAGGCCAGAATACTGGAGTCTGTAGCCAGTCTGTAGCCAGTCCCTTCTCCAGGGTATCTTCCCAACCCAGGGGCCAAACCCAAGTCTCCCAGGCGGATTCTTTACCAGTTGAGCCACCAGGGAAGCCCAAGAATACTGGAGTGGGCAGCCTATCCCTTTTCCAGTGGATCTTCCCAACCTAGGACTCAAACCAGGGTCTCCTACATTGCAGGTGGGTTCTTGACCATCTGAGCTACCAAGGAAGCATAAAACCTCTTAGATCCAACTTCAAATCCTTGTATAGTATGTATTTTCTCATTTCATCACCTGTAAATAGTACCACCTACCTCCCAATATTACAAAGGTAAGATTTTCGGGTGACTGAGAATAACAAGTTCAAGATGCATACATTAAAGAGGCGTATACATTCCAGCTAAAAGTACATCAGTCTAAAAAAAAAAAAAAAAAGTACATCAGTCTCACTACCTACATGCTTCAAATTTATACCTCTGCAAAATTACAATTACTGAAAAGTTTCAGCATTTGACATCACTGGAAAATGATCAAAATTACAAATGTTAGTGTACATCAAGTCACCTACCTTACTAACTCTTTCAATCAATATCCCCTAATAGTTTTTCTTGCAGAAGGAAATGGCAACCCATTCCATTCTTGCCTGAGAAATCCCACGGACAGAGGAGCCTCTAGTCCCTGAGGTTCTAAGAGTTGGACACAACTTATGAGCAAACCTCCACCACCATCTTCCCCATACATGGCACAACCCCCTTCCCCAGGAAACTATCTGTAGTGTCAGCACCTTAGGTGATCATATCACAAGATAGCACAAAGAAGGGCGGCTGGATGGGTATACGGGGTCTGGCTTGGGTAAACAGCATAAAAGCCTCAGAAATTACAAAAATAACAATGATAATAGATTCCTCCCAAATGTGCAGCTTCAAATTCTAAGTAGTTCTGTAAGGATTCTCAGATGTGCGAAGACTGCTGAACAAGTACCAAGTGGCATGAAGTACCGGTTATGGGAGAATATGAAGTTCACCTTAGGTGATCATATCACAAGATAGCACAAAGAAGGGCGGCTGGATGGGTATACGGGGTCTGGCTTGAGTAAACAGCATAAAAGCCTCAGAAACTACAAAAATAACAATGATAATAGATTCCTCCCAAATGTGCAGCTTCAAATTCTAAGTAGTTTTGTAAGGATTCTCAGATGTGAGAAGACTGCTGAACAAGTACCAAGTGGCATGAAGTACCGGTTATGGGAGAATATGAAGTAGAATCTGCTGTGCGGTGCTTAGCCCCTCAGTTGTGTCTGACTCTTTGAGACCCCACGGACTGTAGGCCACCAGGCTCCTCTGTCCATGGGGATTCTCCAGGCAAGACTACTGGAGTGGGTTGCCATGCTCTCCTCCAGGGGATCTTCCCAACCCAGGGATCAAACCCAGTTCTTACATGTTGCAGCGAATTCTTGACCGTCTGAAATCAGAATGCCTGAGTTTAAATCCCAATTCTGTCACTCACCAGCTGCACCATCCTAAAACTATTTAAGTTCTGCAACCTTTGGTATCCTTATTTTAAAAAGGAGGTACCTACTTCAGAGAGTAATAGTGAAGATTAAATTAGGGCAAGCACTTTAAACATCTGATAGTGTCTGGCACAAAATAAATGTTCATTAAAGGTATACATTTTAGGAAGCCAAAAAAACACACACACACACACACACAAAACCTGAAACAGAAGTTCTTATGTGAAACTTCTAGTCCCAAGATTTCTGACTCATCACCTCAAAATCAAAGACTCTAACTAGGTAGGAGTACTAACCAGCACCACATACAACAAAAAATAACATTAGCAGAATCAGACTTAAAAGAGTCAAAATACTAAAAAGGCCTCACCTCCTGCAGGTAGCTCAGACAAATAAGGAGACAGTACAAGTACAGGTATGCACATCTGAGAGAGTCTAAGTCAGACTTGGCTATAGTATGGAAGGAAGAAAAATATAATAGCTGAAACCTAATTCTGACAAGCAAAACAGTTAGCTCAGTTGCAAGTATAAAGAAGCTTGATGAGGTTAGAGAACTGAGATCAATATTACTAGCCAGTATGTTTTCATTCCTAGGATTTCATTTCAGTAAGCTACAAAAACTTGTAGGTATCAAAACTGGTATTAAGTAACTGTCATTTTTATTACTCATTTCTATTTTTTATATCACAGTATATAAACAATCTATGATTTGTTGAATGCCTGGTTTAGTCACTAAGTCGTGTCCAACTCTTGCGACCCCATGGACAGAGGAGCCTGGCAGGCTACAGTCCATGGGATTCTCCGGGCAAAAATACTGGAGTGGGTTGCCACTTCTTTCTCCAGGGGATTGTCCCAAACCAGGAATCGAACCTGAGTCTCCTGCATTGTAGGCAGATTCTCTACCAATTGAGCTACAAGGGAAGCCCCAATTGTTCCTTATTTTGGTACTGGACCTGGCGGTTGTTGAATGCCTGGTATTTCATAAAAACTGTGACCTAAGTGTTTAATTAATCATATTTTCAGCTGGAGAACAGAGCAAAAGAGGGCTTAGGTGACTAATTTACTCCATCATGGTCACTGAAACAGCTTATAATGAAACCAGAACAGCCTGCTAACCCAGAGTCAAGGACATTTAAGCACAGAGAAAACAAGGATACCTTGACATAAACAGCTCCAAGTGTGTCTTTTACTCTACAGTAGATGTTTCCATAAAGCTATCCACCCCCACCTCGCCACAAAGTCAAACTGGGATGTTGCAACAAAGAAAGCCCTGGTTGAACCACCACATATATGACATGTTATTTACTATATGGCGCACTATTACTATTATTTTTATATATATAGTTTTTTTTTTAACTAATTGAGACTTAAATTAGCTCTTATACACTTTACAATCAATGGAGTATGTTCTCAATCATATTCAATCTATTTTGGAAGGAACAGAGTTAGGAGAGTAGTTATAAGGACTGTCAAACCCAGACAGCCTGATATATAAAAAGGACTGCTTTTGACATAAATAGCATATATAAAATGGGTGAAACCAAAGAAAACAAAAATGAGCAACTGAACACGTCTGAAGGCCTAGCAAAAATGAAGATCTAACATTCTCACATTCACCAAGTATTTTAAAATATAAAGCTTTCACAGGCCTAAGTACTAAATTAAATAACAGCTGACAGTCTCCTCTTCAACTGTCTATATTGTTAAGTGACTTAAAAATTTTTCTGCTATTGATACTGAATACTGATTTAGGGAGGCAGGCACAAACATGAACACTCACTCACCCTTCCACCCCAATAAACTCCCATATCAAAAAGGTAAAAGACCAATAGTCCACAAAACAGAGGGAAATTATTGTGGGCTGTGAATCATAAATTCCTTATCTCCTTACTAAGATGATGTTTTGAAACCACATGAAGTTGGTGACAGGCTTCCCAACAATCCATAAGCATTATGAATTCACGTTCATTGGCAGGCACAAAGAAGATATCTGGATGCAGATAAAAGGCAACTTGTAAGTGTCACTAAGACATTATGGGAACCGCTTTGTGTCTCTCATGAGCTAGTGAGAACACTGACTGGTGTCTCTTATCCACATACAGACAAGTGATCCTCATTTTTTTTAAATTGTCTCCAAACGACTGATCTATGCAACATACCCCCAACAGTTAACATCTTCAGCACAGGCAGACATTTAACAGCAACCACTATGATTACGCCCCACCCTTAATCACTGTTACTGCAATACCACCTAGGTAACTACTGCCATAATATAAACTCCTACAAGGCTTCTGAAATGGAAGGAAACTTGGCAATTACCTCTTCTAAGCTTCAGCAATAGGTGAACCGTGAACTTCCTGATGTTCAAGCTGGTTTTAGAAAAGGCAGAGGAACCAGTGCCGAAGAATTGATGCTTTTGAACTATGGTGTTGGAGAAGACTCTTGAGAGTCCCTTGGACTGCAAGGAGATCCAACCAGTCCATTCTGAAGGAGATCAGCCCTGGGATTTCTTTGGAAGGAATGATGCTAAAGCTGAAAGTCCAGTACTTTGGCCACCTCGTGCAAAGAGTTGACTCATTGGAAAAGACTGATGCTCGGAGGGATTGGGGGCAGGAGAAGAAGGGGACAACCGAGGATGAGATGGCTGGATGGCATCACTGACTCAATGGACGTGAGTCTGAGTGAACTCCGGGAGTTGGTGATGGACAGGGAGGCCTGGCGTGCTGCGATTCATGGGGCCGCAAAGAGTTGGACACGACTGAGCCACTGAAATGAACTGAACTGAACTGAAGCTCCTCGTTCAATGTCTGAAGGAAATGTGGCTCACTGTATTTAACTTGTTGGGAACCGAAACAGTAGTGGAAGGGAGGAGAGGGTCATCACTGTGCACTAGAGGCCATGTTAAACACTATGAAGCATAAACCCAGTGAATCACCACAACATCCCTTGAGGTAGATTTACTTCATTACCCGTATTTACTCTAAGGAAAATAAGGCATCGAGTAGTCAGTCGGCCTGCCTCAGTGACAGACTAAGTGATAGAGAAGGGAATTCAAACCCAGGCCTCTCTGTTGCTCTCCTGACTCTCAAACCAGAGCCCTTGCCACAAGATTAAGTACCTCAGACTGTTTCATGAACCAAATGCTCTCTTATTTAAGCTCAACACAGAGACAACTGTAATTTTTATTCTTTCCCCAATTTTACTATCTATAGGTACATATTTTCATTTATTCACATCCTCACAATATCTGAGGCAACTACATGGTATAAACCCCATTTTTCAAGTGCAGAAACAGGTTCACAAATCAGTCCTAACTCACACAGACACGCTGCTAACCTCAATTCAGAATCAACCCATGCTCCTTCCAAGAATGACATTACCACATGCTAACTCTCATGAAATTAGGGGACTAGCCAACTACTAGTAAAAATTTGGACTAAACATGGAAAATACGAACTCATTTGTACACCCCAACGATTGAAGAGTTGAAGTTAATTCCAGTCAGAAAACAAAGTTGGCACGTCTAGCTTCCAGGGTATTGCACAGTAGCCACTGTGCAGTGGGTCTGCAGGTTGGATCTGATGAAACAAAGGAAAACTATAATTTTCTTCATGTTCCCATTTTAATTACTGCAGTTACTAAAATATTTAAATGCAAAAGGGCATCCACTTAACTTTATTTACTGAAAATCTACTGTGCTTCCTCTGTGTACCATTGTGATAATGGCACATACATGGCAGGAATTTAGATAGCACGTGGGTAATCAATACCAATCAACACTTTATTATTTATAGATTTTAAAAAGATGCAGAAAGATGTAACTAATTCAACAAACCACTGGTTTCAGACTTTATTTCTCACTAGATTAACAGGAAGAAATTAACATATTGATTATACTTCTGGGGAGGGGCAAAATGAGGGCTTAACCTCTATCTGTCATTTTTCCATCTTTAAAAAATCTGAAGAAAAAAGTAACCTAACCTAAAAATACATAATTATACAGATGCTAGGATGTGGCAAAAATGCCAAAGGTAGTATGTGAAACTGACATTTTAGAAATAACATTCCAAGTGTCCAACACTATGCTAGACAAAATTCCCTCCTAAAGAAAGCCAGAGAAGGATTTAGCAGCTTCACGGACTTAGATGTGTATAAGAGACAGCGCTTATTCCTTGAAAGAAAAGTTATGACCAACCTAGATGGCATATTCAAAAGCAGACATTACTTTGCCGACTAAGGTCCGTCTAGTCAAGGCTATGGTTTTTCCAGTGGTCATGTATGGATGTGAGAGTTGGACTGCGATGAATGCTGAGTGACGAAGAATTGATGCTTTTGAACTATGGTGTTGGAGAAGACTCTTGAGAGTCCCTTGGACTGCAAGGAGATCCAACCAGTCCATTCTGAAGGAGATCAGCCCTGGGATTTCTTTGGAAGGAATGATGCTAAAGCTGAAAGTCCAGTACTTTGGCCACCTCGTGCAAAGAGTTGACTCATTGGAAAAGACTGATGCTCGGAGGGATTGGGGGCAGGAGAAGAAGGGGACAACCGAGGATGAGATGGCTGGATGGCATCACTGACTCAATGGACGTGAGTCTGAGTGAACTCCGGGAGTTGGTGATGGACAGGGAGGCCTGGCGTGCTGCGATTCATGGGGCCGCAAAGAGTTGGACACGACTGAGCCACTGAAATGAACTGAACTGAACTGAAGCTCCTCGTTCAATGTCTGAAGGAAATGTGGCTCACTGTATTTAACTTGTTGGGAACCGAAACAGTAGTGGAAGGGAGGAGAGGGTCATCACTGTGCACTAGAGGCCATGTTAAACACTATGAAGCATAAACCCAGTGAATCACCACAACATCCCTTGAGGTAGATTTACTTCATTACCCGTATTTACTCTAAGGAAAATAAGGCATCGAGTAGTCAGTCGGCCTGCCTCAGTGACAGACTAAGTGATAGAGAAGGGAATTCAAACCCAGGCCTCTCTGTTGCTCTCCTGACTCTCAAACCAGAGCCCTTGCCACAAGATTAAGTACCTCAGACTGTTTCATGAACCAAATGCTCTCTTATTTAAGCTCAACACAGAGACAACTGTAATTTTTATTCTTTCCCCAATTTTACTATCTATAGGTACATATTTTCATTTATTCACATCCTCACAATATCTGAGGCAACTACATGGTATAAACCCCATTTTTCAAGTGCGGAAACAGGTTCACAAATCAGTCCTAACTCACACAGACACGCTGCTAACCTCAATTCAGAATCAACCCATGCTCCTTCCAAGAATGACATTACCACATGCTAACTCTCATGAAATTAGGGGACTAGCCAACTACTAGTAAAAATTTGGACTAAACATGGAAAATACGAACTCATTTGTACACCCCAACGATTGAAGAGTTGAAGTTAATTCCAGTCAGAAAACAAAGTTGGCACGTCTAGCTTCCAGGGTATTGCACAGTAGCCACTGTGCAGTGGGTCTGCAGGTTGGATCTGATGAAACAAAGGAAAACTATAATTTTCTTCATGTTCCCATTTTAATTACTGCAGTTACTAAAATATTTAAATGCAAAAGGGCATCCACTTAACTTTATTTACTGAAAATCTACTGTGCTTCCTCTGTGTACCATTGTGATAATGGCACATACATGGCAGGAATTTAGATAGCACGTGGGTAATCAATACCAATCAACACTTTATTATTTATAGATTTTAAAAAGATGCAGAAAGATGTAACTAATTCAACAAACCACTGGTTTCAGACTTTATTTCTCACTAGATTAACAGGAAGAAATTAACATATTGATTATACTTCTGGGGAGGGGCAAAATGAGGGCTTAACCTCTATCTGTCATTTTTCCATCTTTAAAAAATCTGAAGAAAAAAGTAACCTAACCTAAAAATACATAATTATACAGATGCTAGGATGTGGCAAAAATGCCAAAGGTAGTATGTGAAACTGACATTTTAGAAATAACATTCCAAGTGTCCAACACTATGCTAGACAAAATTCCCTCCTAAAGAAAGCCAGAGAAGGATTTAGCAGCTTCACGGACTTAGATGTGTATAAGAGACAGCGCTTATTCCTTGAAAGAAAAGTTATGACCAACCTAGATGGCATATTCAAAAGCAGACATTACTTTGCCGACTAAGATCCGTCTAGTCAAGGCTATGGTTTTTCCTGTGGTCATGTATGGATGTGAGAGTTGGACTGCGATGAATGCTGAGTGACGAAGAATTGATGCTTTTGAACTATGGTGTTGGAGAAGACTCTTGAGAGTCCCTTGGACTGCAAGGAGATCCAACCAGTCCATTCTGAAGGAGATCAGCCCTGGGATTTCTTTGGAAGGAATGATGCTAAAGCTGAAAGTCCAGTACTTTGGCCACCTCGTGCAAAGAGTTGACTCATTGGAAAAGACTGATGCTCGGAGGGATTGGGGGCAGGAGAAGAAGGGGACAACCGAGGATGAGATGGCTGGATGGCAGCACTGACTCAATGGACGTGAGTCTGAGTGAACTCCGGGAGTTGGTGATGGACAGGGAGGCCTGGCGTGCTGCGATTCATGGGGCCGCAAAGAGTTGGACACGACTGAGCCACTGAAATGAACTGAACTGAACTGAAGCTCCTCGTTCAATGTCTGAAGGAAATGTGGCTCACTGTATTTAACTTGTTGGGAACCGAAACAGTAGTGGAAGGGAGGAGAGGGTCATCACTGTGCACTAGAGGCCATGTTAAACACTATGAAGCATAAACCCAGTGAATCACCACAACATCCCTTGAGGTAGATTTACTTCATTACCCGTATTTACTCTAAGGAAAATAAGGCATCGAGTAGTCAGTCGGCCTGCCTCAGTGACAGACTAAGTGATAGAGAAGGGAATTCAAACCCAGGCCTCTCTGTTGCTCTCCTGACTCTCAAACCAGAGCTCTTGCCACAAGATTAAGTACCTCAGACTGTTTCATGAACCAAATGCTCTCTTATTTAAGCTCAACACAGAGACAACTGTAATTTTTATTCTTTCCCCAATTTTACTATCTATAGGTACATATTTTCATTTATTCACATCCTCACAATATCTGAGGCAACTACATGGTATAAACCCCATTTTTCAAGTGCAGAAACAGGTTCACAAATCAGTCCTAACTCACACAGACACGCTGCTAACCTCAATTCAGAATCAACCCATGCTCCTTCCAAGAATGACATTACCACATGCTAACTCTCATGAAATTAGGGGACTAGCCAACTACTAGTAAAAATTTGGACTAAACATGGAAAATACGAACTCATTTGTACACCCCAACGATTGAAGAGTTGAAGTTAATTCCAGTCAGAAAACAAAGTTGGCACGTCTAGCTTCCAGGGTATTGCACAGTAGCCACTGTGCAGTGGGTCTGCAGGTTGGATCTGATGAAACAAAGGAAAACTATAATTTTCTTCATGTTCCCATTTTAATTACTGCAGTTACTAAAATATTTAAATGCAAAAGGGCATCCACTTAACTTTACTTACTGAAAATCTACTGTGCTTCCTCTGTGTACCATTGTGATAATGGCACATACATGGCAGGAATTTAGATAGCACGTGGGTAATCAATACCAATCAACACTTTATTATTTATAGATTTTAAAAAGATGCAGAAAGATGTAACTAATTCAACAAACCACTGGTTTCAGACTTTATTTCTCACTAGATTAACAGGAAGAAATTAACATATTGATTATACTTCTGGGGAGGGGCAAAATGAGGGCTTAACCTCTATCTGTCATTTTTCCATCTTTAAAAAATCTGAAGAAAAAAGTAACCTAACCTAAAAATACATAATTATACAGATGCTAGGATGTGGCAAAAATGCCAAAGGTAGTATGTGAAACTGACATTTTAGAAATAACATTCCAAGTGTCCAACACTATGCTAGACAAAATTCCCTCCTAAAGAAAGCCAGAGAAGGATTTAGCAGCTTCACGGACTTAAGGAGATTTTATTTATAATAATGCACATCTCAGTTGTTGATTACTACTACTTTAAAGTAACTTAACTGTGATTTTCTTAGTGGTATGTCAAAATTAGTAAAAACAGCTTGAAACTGCAAGGAGGGAAAAAAGCAGACTCAATATAAGCAGTATCAACACAATTAACAACTATTTATTGAGTAAACAAATAATGTTAACATTTTACCAAGCAGTGTTTGGTTTTCCAAGTTTTCCATGTATGATGTACTCATGCTATGCGGTACTATTATTATCCCCATCTTATAGATGAAGAAACTAACTTAACAGGGACTGACTTACAAAGTTCTCCTAAATAGCATTAATTCTAAAAGGATGGCAGAGGTGCTAGAATTTTTCATCTCTCCAAAACCCCTTATGTCAGACGTTAAGTAGACAGCAAAACCCAAAACCAATAAGCAAAAACATTTACAACAAATCTACCTGAACAAGGTTATCTCACAACCCCCAAAAAATAAGTTAATGAGGAAACACTCACGGTCAGAAGACCTGTACATTATAAGAATCTGTACAAGAGGAAACAGAAGTCAGTGTATCTGAAAGGGCTACAAATAGGAGAAACACAAAACAGCCAACAGTTGTTCACAAGAAATCATGGCAGGTCAATCTGAGAACAGCTGAAACTGAGATACGTATTACTTCAGTAATAAATGAATAGAAAAACCTCCAACTAGAGCTGAAAAGGACAAAGTCTTGTTCCCATGAGCTCTTGAAAGTGACCCACCAGAGCTCCCATCCAGAGGAGACCCCACACACAAGAGAAAGACAAGATAAAGGAAACAGAAGCTCCAAATAAAAGCAAAACAAAACCTAGAAATTTCATAAAGCAAGCTCCACGCTCTAACACTTCACAAAAACAATGAGAGCTCTGTGAAGTTACAACAGCTACTCTAAACTGCGACTCCTACTCAAAGTTCAGGAAAACTACTTTTATATAAAAATGCAAGACAGAAAAATATCAAGATCAAATCAGATATGAAACTGTTGTTAAGAGAAAAGGAGAATAAGGAGCAGAATAATATCCCTTAAGACAGTGAAGCAGAGCTAGAAAGACTTGACCAAAACCTTATACTATTTCAAAAGGAACTAAAAACATGAGAAAAATGATGCAAGTCAGTCAGAGAAACTCAGAAAATGAAGCAATAGAATACAGCAGAGACCAAGAACAGAAAAAACTACTTCAGGAAACAATGACTATACTAGAAAGCACAGAAGAACAAATGGTCACAACAAATAATGCAGTAAGAATCCTTCAAGAGAGGAAACTTTTAAAAGTCAAAATGGAATTAAATTTAAAATTTCACTTTGAAATACACTGTTAAGAGAATAAAGACAAGCCACACAGTCGAGTATTTGCAAACCACATTAGATGAAGAATTTGTATCCATATATATAAAGAACTCTCAAAATCCAGTAAGAAATCAAAGAACTCCATTTTGAAATGGACAAAGATGTGAAGCATCAACTTACTAAAGAGACACAAACAGCAAATAAACACTTGAAAAGACGCCCAACATCATTAGTAATTAAGCAAATACAAATTACAATCACTATACAATAGGCACCTATCAGAATACCTGACATGAGAAAGACTGATCATAGTAAATGTTGGAAAGGATGTGGAGAAACTGATCTGAACTCCCATAATACTAGTGGAAAAATAAACTGGTACAATCACTCTAGGAAACAGTTTGGCAGTTTCTAAAGTTAAACATACACATATGACCCAACCATTCCACTCATGGATGGATTGCTATCCAAGAGAAAAGAATGCATACAAAGACGCATACACAAATGTTCATAGTTTGTTTTTTTTTTTAACCTGGAAATAACGCGAATGTCCATCAACAAGTGAATGAACCAAAATCTGTAGGATATCCATGTAAAGAATACTACTCAAAAATAAAAAGGAATGAATTATTGATTTCTGGACATGGAATCATCTTTAGTTACCCTGAGTAAAAAAAGGCAGATATAAAGCAATTATCCTCCAATTAAAAAAAAAAATTGTTAAAAGAACACACTGTATGATTCCATTTACACACAGTTTCAGAACATGCTAACTAATATACCTGATGGGATGAGAGCACACACATGGAAGACAAATAACAAAGGGCAAGAGGGAGTAATGTTTATATAGTCTCCATCTGGAGTGCGGTGATAGTTTCATGAGTGCAGATGTCAAAATTTACCAAAACATACAGTTCAATAAATGAAGCTGTTTTCAATAAATGAAGGGTTAAAAAAAAAAAAGGCATTACTGAATAAACTTTTCTAAAATCAGAAGAGGGGAAGAAACCCAGGAATTCTTAAGAAATCCACCTATACTAAAACATCAGAAAGACCTGAACTGCTATCCTTTAGATTTTCATTCTCCTATTTACCATCTTAGAAGTTAGACAAAGCTCAGTTTAACCATAAATGATGACGGAAACTGCAAATTTCCATATCAAAAGTTAAGGCATGCTCAAATTGATTAAAAAGCCAAAAGCTAAATAAAACTAAATGTAAAAACACTGAATCGTAAATTTTAAAATATCTTCTAAAATCCATAAAGAATCTAACACCACCAGTCATTTTAATACAAAAATAGTAAGACCTATAGTAAGACCTAGAGATTAGTGGGGAGGGAGGAGGAGTGTGGACAAGGATGGGACAACTGATGATCTTCTAAAGTCCTCTATTAGATAAATAATTGTCCAGAAAAAATCAGGTTAAATTTCCCAAGCCACTTGGTGATCCAGTCAAACAGGATATTAAAAAGCTTCCTTGAAGAAACTTTCAACTATTTATACATTTATGGCCAACGCACTATATCAAGAAAGGAAGGCAATCTGCACAGACCTAGAAAGAGGTTTTAAGTATTTAACTCCAAACAATCTTGTTTATTAAAACTCTGAAGTAAAATGCTTCTCCTCCTGATATTGTAGAGGTATAAGTTAGGACCAACTAACAATTAATACAAATTAGTTATTCAGCATCAATTTTTTAAAAATCAAGATGTTCTGAGACTGTAACTCAGAAGCAAAAATTACTTTTTTTTAATTCTGAAGGGTTCCACTTTTTTAAGGCAGTAAGTATAAACTTAAGATTGAACGCATCAGTCAAATTCCTAAGGTGACTGACTGGTAATTTTAATAAGCACCAAGGAGTTTCAGTTTGTTGGCATGACCACTAAAGAGGTTCCCCCTTGCCCCTTTTAAAAGCAGGCTAGTTATCAGGAGACTATGCTGCAACCATAAGCAAATCTTGTAAGAAATGAACATTTGCTAATAAAGCCAAACAAAGGATACATAATTATGTAATGTACATAATTGCTTAAGCTTACACTCTTTTTATTAGGCCTCAAAAAGAATTTTTTAAAAACCCATTTTTTAACACTACACCTTCCAAAACCTCTCCCCTTCCTGGTCCCTACCCCTATACAAAGACACGACTACAAATCAGTCACCAAATCTGCACTGCTCTCTACAAATGAACAGTCCAAGAATGAAAACAACTCCTGCAAAACACACTAGACACAATGAAACAATGTTCCTTTGAAAACAATCTTAACTTCACAGTGTAAGTTTTAGATTCATAAATGTTCCTTTGAAAACAGTCTTAACTTCACAGTATAACTTTCAGATTCACAACATTTGGAATCAAGCCTAATAAAATGCTGAGCATATGCTAACAAGTTAGCTATCCTATAAAGTTTACAGGACAGTCAAGACTGTAGCATCTGGAATTTGTCAGATAATCACCCTGAGTGCCCAAGAGAATAAGCAGAAGTGATACTTCCAGCACCCACATACATAAATGACAACAAAAGGCTGGATACAAGACAATACGAGAAAATACCACCACCAAAAAAAAAAAGGAAGCTGAAACAGAATCAAAGCCACAGAATTCTGGAAATAAGCCCGCTTGTTATGGCCAAAAAGAGTCACAATGTAACGTGCATTCTTCCTTTCTCTGGCTGTTCTAGACGAATACATTCTAAATGTGCAAAAGCATAAAGAAAATTTTTAATACAATTTAAAAATTCATTACAGAGCATGGTGTGAAGTGAATGAAGCATATACACCGAGTAAATGCTTTAAATATGGGGTTTGTACAATTTAGACGGATTATTCAGTGCTTCTGAAATACACTTCTGTCCCTTTCCTAAGCGATTCTTAAGGACACACAGGCTTACGTTTTCAACTCACATTGTTTCTCCAGTCTTGGCTACATGACAAAGAAACTGATCCAGGACCGGACAAACTTCCTTTTTCCCCCTCTTCTCAAAATCTAGATAAGGGAAGAAACAAAAAGTTATTAGTATTTTTCAAAGTCCACCAAGCATTTCCAATGCCCTTTACAAACAAACTTTCCTCTCCAGCCATTCCTCATATTAAGAAACTAATTTTTTTTTTTAAATTAAAAGCCTCTCAAATAAATTCCACCTGACTCTCCAACTTCAAATGTCACTCTTCACAGATAACGAGACCCTTCCTAAAGGGGGCACTTCTCCACCAACCATCCTTAATGCAGTCCGGGGGATTCATCCCAAAGAGCTGTTAAAATACAAACCCCAGATCCCAACTCCCCCCAAACTGTTTACGTGAGGTTCATAAATCTACGTTATATGAAACACCAGCTCCCTCTTGCAGTCATCAACCAATGATCCTTAGTATCAAAGTCTAATTCTCAAAACGCTGCAATCACGGTATTCTAAGTTCTCAAGCCTGTTGCTCGGATGGCGAGCAATTCGGAGCTGGGAAGGCGACCACTTCAGAATTGGGGCGCGTGGAAGATGACTCCAGAAGCTCTGAAAAAAGGGCCTCCAGAGACACTTGAAAGTTGCTCTGCCGCCCCCTCTACCCCCGCCCCGAAACCTTTCACTTTTTCTCTCCCCTCGATGTCCGGTGTGCAGGGGGATGACAGAGAACGAAGCCGGCCTGCGAGGGGGCTGCGGGCCCACGAAACGTTCACGGGGAGTGGGAGAGGGGCCGGGGCCCCCTCGAGAGCTTCCCGACTCCCCTCCCCCAGCCCAGACGCCGGCGGCCGACACAAAGCCCAGAGCGGGGCGGGAGGGAGCTGCCCACGGGGCTCCCCGCCCCCGGGAAAGCGGGAGGGGGGATGGGAGCCGGGGAAGCGCGCCCTCCCCCCAGCCTGGCTCCGCGGAGCCACTCGCCCAGAGGAGAGCGGAGAGGCGGCCACGGAGGGTAAGGAGGAAGGGAGAGGGGGCAGCTACCCCCACCTTTCAGCGCCTCCTGCAGCCTCTCGACGTCCATGGCTTCCCGGAGTCCCTCGCAGCCTCCGCCTCCTTCCGCGGGTCTCCCGGGGACCGGAAGGCCTCCCCCCACCCCCCCGACGCCCTCCCCCTCCCTCGCACACACTCCGGCACGCAGGCGATTCGGGGGGGGCACCGAAGGGAGCTGGGGGAAGCGAGCGAGAGAGCGAGACCGAGAGAGCGAGCACCTCCCCGAGCCGCTACCACCAGCCCTCCAACATGGCGCCCGGCACGTCACCGCGCGCACGCTCTTCGCCGCCGTCCTCGCGCCCGCGGCGCGTCCGGACCCGGAGCCCGAGAGCGCGTGCGCGGCGGAGGCGTGCGGCCGCGGCCAGCCCCCAGACCCGGCAGGGCCGCCCCGCCTATCCCTTGGGTTGGCCGGAGCTGTCTGCACCAAGCTGGAGGCGGAGTGGTCTAGGCGGCGGGGTGGGTGCAATTTGACTGTGGATCCCTGCTGTTTGCTAGCTGTGTGACCCTGAGCAATTTAATCAGTCCCTCTGAGCCTCCCTTTCCCCATCTGTACAATGATGGGAGTAATATGAACCACTCTTTACGGTTGCTGTGAAAATTAAGTGAAACTATACACACAGAACACGCATTAAAAAAAAAAAAAAAAAAAAACACCTCAGTATCGCCAGTAATCGTGACAAAATTAACTCCTTGCCTGAAGCCAAAGCATCTCAATGGCCCAGCCTTGAAAAGGAGTGAACGCAGCAAAAAAAAAAAAACACGAGAAGTTTAAGCAATGGAACCAGCTGAATTTAAAGTCCAACGCAACTATTTATTAATACTACTTGTGTGACTACTTGTGAGTTGCTTAAACTCACATAGCTTCTGTTTTCTCATCGACAAAATGGAAGTTTGTGAAACTGCGACAGTAAAGCATTGAGCGCACCTGGTGCCCGGAACATAAGCACTCAAGTTCATGTGGCTGCTGTTTTTATTATCGTTATGGTTTTGATTACATTACATAAGCGCCCAGGAAGTTAGGGCGGAGGCCTTAGAAGTCCTCTCCCAGCCCTGACATCTTACAAATGCGATAGTTGAGGCGTAGAGACGTAGTCTAGCAAAACAGTAGAACCTAGAACCTCTGGCAACCCGCTAGTGTGTGAACATCTTTATTCCTCTCCCTTGTCTGTGAACTTTTCAAGAAAAGTTACTGAATTGTTCCACCATCGCTTCTCAAAGCCTAACAAACCCATGGAAGGAAGGGAGAGGGGGCGGCAGGGAGGACAGAAAGCTAATTCTTGACTGGTGTTAGAAAGTGCAGATTTAGACACAACCATCACAAGTGTTGACCCTCTTAAAAGAGAGTGGCTCTGACCCTGACCGTAGGTGGCAGACGTCGGGAAAAGCCCCACTACAAAAAAATAATTTCTTCAATTTTGCCATCAGAGAAATAGTCCCTACTATCTTTAGATTCTTTCACTATTCTAAGCATCCTGCTCAGTTACAAAGAGCCGTGTAGGAGATGTATTAGAATGGTGTCTTCACTGTGGGCCAGTGGTTTAAATGCACCCGTGTTTGTGTTTGGGAAGCCCGTTAAATACATTGGATTTAGTTTATTGTCCCCTGGAGAAGAAAATGGCAACACACTCCAGCATTCTTGCCTGGAGAATTCCAAGGACAGAAGAGCCCTTCCAGTTTGAAGGGGCCCCTCTTCTACACAGCAAAGCTTAGCCTCCCTCTCTGCCACCCTGGACTGTCTTTAGGCAGGGGTCTTCTGGTAAGACCTGTGTGGAACAATACAGTCACTACTAGCCATGTGTAGGTATTTAAATTTAAATTAAATAAAATTTAAATTCAACTCCTGAGTTCCTCAATACAGTTCAGTTCCTCAGTCTTGCTAGCCACATTTCCTGCGTTCAGAAGCCCCACGAGGCTAGTGACTTTTGCATTGTACAGCAGAGAAAGAAAATTCCATGATCGCCTAAAGTTCTTCTGGAACTTTCTTTTAGAGAACATACCATGCTAATTTCTTACACCTTGCTCTGTCCCTTTTCATCAGCTGTTCCCCTCACTTGGAGATGCCTCCAAAGTGACTTCTAAAAACTGGATAAGGTCCATGAAAGGAGATAAAGTACACACAGCAGCCACAGCCTAAGGGAATCAGGGAAAACTTTCCCTAGAGGAAGTAGTTGTGTTTAAGCTGAGAGCTGAATTCTGAAAGGAAAGTAGCCCAAGTGAAGTGGAGAGGAGAAGCTTTCAAAGAGAAAAACTGTAGATGTGCACGGGCCTTGAAATGAGATCGAGGGGTGCGGTGGTTTCAGGCTGGCTAAAGCTGAGAGTGCAATGGAAGGAGAGGCAAGGGATAAGGCTGAGGAAATATTTTATATGGTTCCTTTCTCCCTTCTTCCTGGGAACTTTTCTCTAGCCAGAGCTCATCTCACTGTCTGCAACTGCTAGAGTCTCCTATTGGTACTCACCCACTTAGAGCAAAACAAAATGTGATGTCCAGCCTCTACGATTGCCCGCAAGATCCTTGCCTCCTGGAGTTCACGCCCTAGTGCAGTCCCCTCCCAGGTGAATCAGAACAAGTCTGTGTGAACAATAAGTGTGGTGGAAGGGATGGTATTTGACTTCTGAGGCTAGGTCATAAACTGTTTTCTCTAGAGGAAGCCAGCTGCCATGTCACCAGAACATCAGAGCAGCATGTTTAAATGCCCAAATGGAGAACACTGATGACTTTAACTTGAGTCTTCCCGCCCCAGGTAATCTGCAGCCCCAGCTGGGATCTGGACCACAGCCTTGTGAAGGATCCCAAGGCAGAACCACCCAGCTAAGCTGTGCCTCAAGTCCTGATCCACAGAAACTATGAAAGATGAAAAATGTTTATAATTGTTCTCAGCTTCTAAATTCTGAGATAATTTAATTACATAGCACTAAATAACAAATGCAACAAAGGAGAATATTAATAGTAACTAATAATACTTAATAGTAGTTAATATTAATAGGTTAACATTAAGTATTCTCTATGTGTCTAGCATTCTTCTAAGCACTTTAGAAAAATATTTAATTTAATCCTTGCAAAAATCCTATAAATGAGATTATAACTCCCACTAAAGAAACTGAGGTATAAAAATGTGAACTAACTTGTCCAAGGTGACACAACTACACAGGCAAGTGACTGACCCACGATTCAAACCTGGACTGATTTCAGAGCCTGAGACTCTGTTGTACTCAAGAAGGTTGCAAACGACCAAGTATAGACTCTGATGCAAAGTAGAAGGCAAACACGCAAATCAAATGGTCAGAGGCCTGTAACATCTCTTCCAGGCAAGGATAGAAGTTACCTTTTGGAAGAGACTAACTTAAAGATGGGAAAATATTTGTACTACAAGAGAAGAGGCTTTCAGGCAAAGGGGATGGTATTAACCAGGCAAACAGTCCGTGAGGGCTTCCTCTGTGTTGCAGAGAAAACGTGTGGAATCTCTTCCTCACACAGAGACTGGGTATAATGGAGGAGATGTCCCTTCAATAAGTGTGAATCTGCAAGAAGACTAGCCCATTCCTCTGGGGGTACACAAGAGGGAAAAAGCCTGACAACACAGAGGAGGAGGTGGAAGATGGAGACAAAAGAAGAATGGGAAAGAGAAAACAGCTGAGACTGTGTCAGAAAAACATGTGCAAGGATCTTTTTGTAACCTCAGAGAGAATGATTTCAGTTTGGGCCATCCCTCTGAGATGATCCTGTGGAAAGCAAGGAGATTGAGGAAAAGAATAGAAAATCCCACACACCATCTACAAAGGCTGAAGGGCACAGAACAGGCTGGATTAAAATGCCAAAGGAGAGACTTGGAGGCTCTTTGATGCTCATGGTCTTTTATTCATGCTTTTTAGTCCTTATTTGTAGATCACAGTGGGTTCCAGTATGAAGCTGAGGTAGGGGAAGGTGGACAATAAGGGGGAATCCAGTTTTCCAAACAAATAAGAGAAACCTTCACATATCATCAAGGTTAACTTTTTCCCAGAGACTTTCAAAGTCTAAATTTTAAAAACGTTTTATTTTATAAAGAAATATAGCCGATTAATAATGTGATTGTTTCAGGTGCACAGCAGAGTGACTCAGCCACACATATACATGTATCCATTCTCCCCCAAACTCCCCTCCCATGCAGAGTTCCGTGTTCTATACAGTAGGTCCTTGCTGGTTATCCATTTTAAATATAAAGCTTGTGTTGTTTTTTTTTTAATTAGAAATAAGTGCAACAAAAAGTCTGCTCTAAAAGACCCAGGGTTGTTTTCTGTGATGCCACAATGGTGTGGTGGCAGCTGGTGGCCATGCTGGGGTAAGGACCAGTTAGGAGAACAGGTACTGGCAGGTACTGCCTGGGTGGATGGCTTCATGCAGTTTGCTGCAATCCTGGGGGTGCACTTCAAACTGTGTGGAGGGAAGGGTACTCCATGGGGGTTCCTTGGTGGGTCAGTGGTAAAGAATCCGCCTGCCGGTGATAAGATGCTGGTTCAGTCTCTAGGTAGGGAAGATCTCCTGGAGAAGGGAATAGCTGCCCACTTCAGTATTCTTGGATGGAAAATCCCATGCACAGAGGAGCCTGGTGGGTTACAGTCCATGGGGTCACAGAGTTGGACACGTCTTAGCAACTAAACAAAAACAAGGGTAGTCCATAGGATCCAGGACTCTTAGTTCTGGAGGCCAGGAGTCTGAAATCAGGATGTTAAGAAGGCCCACGATCCCTCTGCAGGCTCCACAGAAGAGTCAGTTCTTTTGCCTCGCCTAGCTTCTGCCGACTGTCAGCATTCCTAGACATGTAACTGCATGCATCGCTCCCATCTCTGCCCCTGTGGTCATGTTGCCTCTTGTGTCTATCACATCTCTCTTGACCTTACTCTTAAAAGGACACTAGTTATTGGATTAAGAGCCCATCTGGATAATCTCGGGTGATCTCCTTAGCTCAAGATTCTTAAATTACATCTACAAACACTCTTTTTAACAGGAAGGTAACAATAACAGGTTCCAGAGATTAGGACATATAATTTGGGGGGCTACTATTAAGCCCATGATAGTAATTTAAATTATTTTATGAGAACTGTGAAACTTTGCAAATATCCCATTTCTCATCAGATTTTCACTCTCAAGTTTTCACCTCCATTGATGTTACTTGACTGAACTAATTATTATGTGCATGCTTTTAGGCTAAGAATCAGGAGAATTCCCTTGTAGTCCAGTGGTTAGGACTCTGAGCTTTCACTGCGGAAGGCCTGGGTTCAGTCCTTGGTCGGGGAAGTAAGATTCTACGAAGCCACATGGCAAGACCAAAAAGGGGGGAAAAAAAATCACTATGCTGGTTGCCAAATGGTAGTTTTCTAATTGCATCATTCTTTTTACATTTATCAGTTGGCTTCCTATGATAAGCAAAGAGTCGTCTCCTCTCATTTATTCATTTTTTTAGTTATAATAATTTTGACTCACTGATTCCTATTTTATCCAGTGGGTTAGTTCACTCCTATCATTAATTTATACCTAAACTGGTCTAGACTTGGCCAATGAGACCTTCTTCAAGCTGGCTCCTGCATCCTTTTGATATGTCTCCATCATTCTTGGAGCACTTCTTTATTTTCTGGTACAAAGAGGTATTCGAGGCTCATCTTGTATCTTCTTTTCCCAGCCCTGGAAGTAAGCATTTCTCCAAGAAGTCCCAATTCCTTTTGGTGGAGAATGCTACTTAGGAATCTAGCTGAGGCTGCTAGGGTGTTCATGGCCATTGGGATGTCATTGCTGGGCCCTCTTGGCACACAGATAGATCCATATATTTATTTCTATATCAATATCTATAAAACTAGGAGTTCACAGCTTCCAATTCCAATCTAACACTGGAGGATTCATTTCAGTTTTCTCCTTTTCTATACACATCACTGTCCAACAGTAAACCTGGTTGCTATTCTCCTCAGTATATTCTTTTTTTTTTTCTTTGTAGGTTAGGAACGAAACTACAGCGTCAAGGACAAGAATTGCAAATCCATGTTTTCTGAACTTCAGAGATTTACACCAAGCTACCCTTTTAAATTAATACCAGTTTACTGTCCCAATGCATAAGCAATTCACTGACTCCATAGACTTTAGTTTGTATACTGAAGCCANATTTAAATTAAATAAAATTTAAATTCAACTCCTGAGTTCCTCAATACAGTTCAGTTCCTCAGTCTTGCTAGCCACATTTCCTGCGTTCAGAAGCCCCACGAGGCTAGTGACTTTTGCATTGTACAGCAGAGAAAGAAAATTCCATGATCGCCTAAAGTTCTTCTGGAACTTTCTTTTAGAGAACATACCATGCTAATTTCTTACACCTTGCTCTGTCCCTTTTCATCAGCTGTTCCCCTCACTTGGAGATGCCTCCAAAGTGACTTCTAAAAACTGGATAAGGTCCATGAAAGGAGATAAAGTACACACAGCAGCCACAGCCTAAGGGAATCAGGGAAAACTTTCCCTAGAGGAAGTAGTTGTGTTTAAGCTGAGAGCTGAATTCTGAAAGGAAAGTAGCCCAAGTGAAGTGGAGAGGAGAAGCTTTCAAAGAGAAAAACTGTAGATGTGCACGGGCCTTGAAATGAGATCGAGGGGTGCGGTGGTTTCAGGCTGGCTAAAGCTGAGAGTGCAATGGAAGGAGAGGCAAGGGATAAGGCTGAGGAAATATTTTATATGGTTCCTTTCTCCCTTCTTCCTGGGAACTTTTCTCTAGCCAGAGCTCATCTCACTGTCTGCAACTGCTAGAGTCTCCTATTGGTACTCACCCACTTAGAGCAAAACAAAATGTGATGTCCAGCCTCTACGATTGCCCGCAAGATCCTTGCCTCCTGGAGTTCACGCCCTAGTGCAGTCCCCTCCCAGGTGAATCAGAACAAGTCTGTGTGAACAATAAGTGTGGTGGAAGGGATGGTATTTGACTTCTGAGGCTAGGTCATAAACTGTTTTCTCTAGAGGAAGCCAGCTGCCATGTCACCAGAACATCAGAGCAGCATGTTTAAATGCCCAAATGGAGAACACTGATGACTTTAACTTGAGTCTTCCCGCCCCAGGTAATCTGCAGCCCCAGCTGGGATCTGGACCACAGCCTTGTGAAGGATCCCAAGGCAGAACCACCCAGCTAAGCTGTGCCTCAAGTCCTGATCCACAGAAACTATGAAAGATGAAAAATGTTTATAATTGTTCTCAGCTTCTAAATTCTGAGATAATTTAATTACATAGCACTAAATAACAAATGCAACAAAGGAGAATATTAATAGTAACTAATAATACTTAATAGTAGTTAATATTAATAGGTTAACATTAAGTATTCTCTATGTGTCTAGCATTCTTCTAAGCACTTTAGAAAAATATTTAATTTAATCCTTGCAAAAATCCTATAAATGAGATTATAACTCCCACTAAAGAAACTGAGGTATAAAAATGTGAACTAACTTGTCCAAGGTGACACAACTACACAGGCAAGTGACTGACCCACGATTCAAACCTGGACTGATTTCAGAGCCTGAGACTCTGTTGTACTCAAGAAGGTTGCAAACGACCAAGTATAGACTCTGATGCAAAGTAGAAGGCAAACACGCAAATCAAATGGTCAGAGGCCTGTAACATCTCTTCCAGGCAAGGATAGAAGTTACCTTTTGGAAGAGACTAACTTAAAGATGGGAAAATATTTGTACCACAAGAGAAGAGGCTTTCAGGCAAAGGGGATGGTATTAACCAGGCAAACAGTCCGTGAGGGCTTCCTCTGTGTTGCAGAGAAAACGTGTGGAATCTCTTCCTCACACAGAGACTGGGTATAATGGAGGAGATGTCCCTTCAATAAGTGTGAATCTGCAAGAAGACTAGCCCATTCCTCTGGGGGTACACAAGAGGGAAAAAGCCTGACAACACAGAGGAGGAGGTGGAAGATGGAGACAAAAGAAGAATGGGAAAGAGAAAACAGCTGAGACTGTGTCAGAAAAACATGTGCAAGGATCTTTTTGTAACCTCAGAGAGAATGATTTCAGTTTGGGCCATCCCTCTGAGATGATCCTGTGGAAAGCAAGGAGATTGAGGAAAAGAATAGAAAATCCCACACACCATCTACAAAGGCTGAAGGGCACAGAACAGGCTGGATTAAAATGCCAAAGGAGAGACTTGGAGGCTCTTTGATGCTCATGGTCTTTTATTCATGCTTTTTAGTCCTTATTTGTAGATCACAGTGGGTTCCAGTATGAAGCTGAGGTAGGGGAAGGTGGACAATAAGGGGGAATCCAGTTTTCCAAACAAATAAGAGAAACCTTCACATATCATCAAGGTTAACTTTTTCCCAGAGACTTTCAAAGTCTAAATTTTAAAAACGTTTTATTTTATAAAGAAATATAGCCGATTAATAATGTGATTGTTTCAGGTGCACAGCAGAGTGACTCAGCCACACATATACATGTATCCATTCTCCCCCAAACTCCCCTCCCATGCAGAGTTCCGTGTTCTATACAGTAGGTCCTTGCTGGTTATCCATTTTAAATATAAAGCTTGTGTTGTTTTTTTTTTAATTAGAAATAAGTGCAACAAAAAGTCTGCTCTAAAAGACCCAGGGTTGTTTTCTGTGATGCCACAATGGTGTGGTGGCAGCTGGTGGCCATGCTGGGGTAAGGACCAGTTAGGAGAACAGGTACTGGCAGGTACTGCCTGGGTGGATGGCTTCATGCAGTTTGCTGCAATCCTGGGGGTGCACTTCAAACTGTGTGGAGGGAAGGGTACTCCATGGGGGTTCCTTGGTGGGTCAGTGGTAAAGAATCCGCCTGCCGGTGATAAGATGCTGGTTCAATCTCTAGGTAGGGAAGATCTCCTGGAGAAGGGAATAGCTGCCCACTTCAGTATTCTTGGATGGAAAATCCCATGCACAGAGGAGCCTGGTGGGTTACAGTCCATGGGGTCACAGAGTTGGACACGTCTTAGCAACTAAACAAAAACAAGGGTAGTCCATAGGATCCAGGACTCTTAGTTCTGGAGGCCAGGAGTCTGAAATCAGGATGTTAAGAAGGCCCACGATCCCTCTGCAGGCTCCACAGAAGAGTCAGTTCTTTTGCCTCGCCTAGCTTCTGCCGACTGTCAGCATTCCTAGACATGTAACTGCATGCATCGCTCCCATCTCTGCCCCTGTGGTCATGTTGCCTCTTGTGTCTATCACATCTCTCTTGACCTTACTCTTAAAAGGACACTAGTTATTGGATTAAGAGCCCATCTGGATAATCTCGGGTGATCTCCTTAGCTCAAGATTCTTAAATTACATCTACAAACACTCTTTTTAACAGGAAGGTAACAATAACAGGTTCCAGAGATTAGGACATATAATTTGGGGGGCTACTATTAAGCCCATGATAGTAATTTAAATTATTTTATGAGAACTGTGAAACTTTGCAAATATCCCATTTCTCATCAGATTTTCACTCTCAAGTTTTCACCTCCATTGATGTTACTTGACTGAACTAATTATTATGTGCATGCTTTTAGGCTAAGAATCAGGAGAATTCCCTTGTAGTCCAGTGGTTAGGACTCTGAGCTTTCACTGCGGAAGGCCTGGGTTCAGTCCTTGGTCGGGGAAGTAAGATTCTACGAAGCCACATGGCAAGACCAAAAAGGGGGGAAAAAAAATCACTATGCTGGTTGCCAAATGGTAGTTTTCTAATTGCATCATTCTTTTTACATTTATCAGTTGGCTTCCTATGATAAGCAAAGAGTCGTCTCCTCTCATTTATTCATTTTTTTAGTTATAATAATTTTGACTCACTGATTCCTATTTTATCCAGTGGGTTAGTTCACTCCTATCATTAATTTATACCTAAACTGGTCTAGACTTGGCCAATGAGACCTTCTTCAAGCTGGCTCCTGCATCCTTTTGATATGTCTCCATCATTCTTGGAGCACTTCTTTATTTTCTGGTACAAAGAGGTATTCGAGGCTCATCTTGTATCTTCTTTTCCCAGCCCTGGAAGTAAGCATTTCTCCAAGAAGTCCCAATTCCTTTTGGTGGAGAATGCTACTTAGGAATCTAGCTGAGGCTGCTAGGGTGTTCATGGCCATTGGGATGTCATTGCTGGGCCCTCTTGGCACACAGATAGATCCATATATTTATTTCTATATCAATATCTATAAAACTAGGAGTTCACAGCTTCCAATTCCAATCTAACACTGGAGGATTCATTTCAGTTTTCTCCTTTTCTATACACATCACTGTCCAACAGTAAACCTGGTTGCTATTCTCCTCAGTATATTCTTTTTTTTTTTCTTTGTAGGTTAGGAACGAAACTACAGCGTCAAGGACAAGAATTGCAAATCCATGTTTTCTGAACTTCAGAGATTTACACCAAGCTACCCTTTTAAATTAATACCAGTTTACTGTCCCAATGCATAAGCAATTCACTGACTCCATAGACTTTAGTTTGTATACTGAAGCCATGTCAGATCAAAATCAAATATTCAGGTGCCTACTACATGCCAAATCCTGAGTGAGATACTTCATGGGCTTTTCCCACGTTAAAGGTTTATAATAGCCTCAAAAATGATTTTTGACAAACTTATTCTTCACTCTCAGTACATTCATTTATTCTAACAATCTCCCTAGTACTCAACTGGCCAATCAGCAGTCCCTGTAACAGGTTCCTTTCTCACTTCCCTTGGGCTCTGACACCCTGCACCAGGCTACTTTCCCCCAGCCCCTGGCAGATACCTACTTTTCTTGGCCACACTTAACTGCTTGGAGATTGAATTATTCCAGAAAAGTGAAAGTGAAAGTTGCTCAGTTGTGTCCGACTCTTTGCGACCCCATGGACTATATACAGTCCATGGAATTCTCCAGGCCAGAATAGTGGAGTGGGTAGCCTTTCCCTTCTCCAGGGGATCTTCCCAACCCAGGAATCAAACCAGGGTCTCCAGTATTACAGGTGGATTCTTTACCTACTGAGCTATCAGGGAAGCCCCTATTCCAGAAGGAAGGGTAACTATTATTAATATTTATAATAATAATAGTAATTAAAAATTTTTCAAATGTCTGATAAATAGTATTTTATCAAGCAATTCAAAGACTACAGGGCGAGCAAAAAAATCTCTTAAGATGTTCTCCCCCACCGCAATACCCACCACAGCTAGGTGGAGCTTCGTGAGTTTCTTGTGAATCTTTTCAGATGTTTATTATGTGTTTACATGTCTCACCTGTTGTATTACAGCTGTTCTTCTGCCTTCTGTCCTGTTACTCAGTCACTCTTTTGTGACCCCCACGGTCTGTAGTCTGCCAGGCTCCCCTGTCCATGGGATTTCCCAGGCAAGAATACTGGAGTGGGTTGCCATTTCCTTCTCCAGGGGATCTTCCTGTCTCCTACATTGCAGGCAGGTGCTTTCCCGCTGAGTCATCAGGGACCTTCCAACAATTTATTTTCAACACAAAATCGTTAGTCGCTCAGTCATGTCCAACTCTTTGCGACCCTGTGGACTGTAACCCACCAGGCTCCTCTGTCCATGGGATTCTCCAGGCAAGAATACTAGAGTGGGTTGCCCTTTCCTTTTCCAGGGAATCTTCCCAACTCAGGGGCTGAACTCGGGTCTCCTCCTTGGCAGGCAGATTCTTTACCATCTGAGCCACCTGGGAGCCCCATTTTTAACACAGCTGCCAGGGTTTTTAACAAGAGCCTATCATGCTCCATCCAACTAGTTACGTTCCACTCAGAGTAAACGCCGCAGTCCTTGCCATGGGTCCTAAAAACACAATCTGCCACTCCCCTGCCCCATCTCCTACCGTCACCCCTCCTCCCAGCCCTTCTTCAAGTCCTCTGGCCTCATTGGCCTTCATGATGCACTCTTTACTTTCGCCTTTGCTGGCTCTTCACTGTTGCTCGGGCTTTCCTTAGTTGTGCGGGCGGGGGCCACTTTCGAGCTGGGGAGTGCAGTTTCTCGTCGCAGGGGCTTCTCTCGGTGCAGAGCACAGACTCTAGGGCACAGGCATCAGTACTTGCAGCTCCCGGGCTCTCGAGCACAGGCTCAGTAATTGTGACATTTGGGCTTAGCTGCTCAGCATGTGGGATCTTCCCAGATCAGGGACTGAACTTGTGTCTCCTGCACTGGCAGGTGATTCTTTACCCCCGAGCCTCTAGGGACACCCATGATGTACTCTTAATCTGTGAGTACACTCCTTAGGAGGGTGCCCAGCTCTTCCATCTGCCGAGATCCCTCTTCCCTGGGATATCCATGTAGCCCGCTCATCCCTTGAAGACCATCTTCTCAACAAGAGCTCCTTAGGCCTTGTCACTAAGTGACATTGCACTTTGCACCTTCCCCTGAGCTCCTGACCACCTCTTTTGTCCCTTACCCCACTCTATTTCTTTTGCTCCCAGCTCTTCTCATCTCATAACATATCATGTCACTTCCTTTCAAAATTATGTGTATTACATTTCTCTGCATCACTGGAACACAAACACCCCAAAGACAGAAAACTCTTTTGTTCACTGGTTTTTCCCAAGGTGCCCTGAAGCCTTGTGCCACATCCATACACCAAAGGATCTCAGTAAATATTTTGTTGCATAAACATATACTGAAGTAGTTCTTCTTGGCTTAAATTTCTCTTAAAAGGTAACATAGTCTACATTTTTTTTTAACTTTTTACTCAAAAATATTTTAGAGATACTTAAAATCTTTCTTTGCTTAGTACTTTGAAGTATAGATAGAATATTATTATTGAAGCAGTCTCTATGAATCACATATACAGCTATCCAGTTTTTCTCTATTAAAAACAAGATCTTCTGTAATTCAAATCTCAGTGTCCTCCTTTAAAAAACAGAGGCATTATTCATCTCATAAAGGACTGAGGATTAAAAGTGATCCTAGGGTGGTACCTGGCAAATCTTTTATTATGTTTTTATACTATTATTATTAGCTGTGTGGCAGCAGCTACTACCACAAGCCTCTACATGACCATTTTTCCGAAGAGTAATTGCTGGATAGGCATATTTTTAAGCAATACTGTCAGTGGACCTCCTTAAACAGTACTCTCACCTTCTGAAAGTACATGACTGTCCATGCACTTGTGGACTCAGAAATTTTCACCAGTCTGAGGACTAAGCAGAAAACCTCTGTGTTGTTTTGATTTTCATTTCCAAGATGTATTTGTTAGTTGGAACATTTTTTCTTTTTTTTTGCCAAGCGTATAGTTTCATCTTTTATTCCATCTTAGTGAAGCCCACAAACTTTCCAGACAACTCTAAATTACATTGATTGGATCTATCTTCTGGGTTGACACAAGGTGTTATCACTTCTGCAACGGCCTATTTTGCATGTGTATTTTATTAATGTCATCACTCAGAAATGTGGAATAGGAAGGTGGGGAGGGGTCAGCTTCCATCATCAAAGTCACAGACTTAGAATCTAAAGCTGAGCCCAGGAAATCTTTGAGTATTTTAGGCCAGGAACTGGTCTGTAGAGTTAGTGGTGAGCCATGCACATAGGATCCTTGCCCTCCTGGATCTTACTGTCTAGTGGGACAGAGAAACATGAAGGAAGTAGAAAACTAAGTAAAGGCCCAGGATTTATAGATTGTAGTAAGTTCTAAGAAGGAAATATATAGGATAATATGGTATGAAAGCCATGTAGGGAAGCTCTGTTGAGTGAGGTGATTAGAAGTCTCTGAAAAGACAATGTTTCAGTTGAGACTTGAAAATGAAACTTTGTACATACCTTTAACATCAGTTCAGTTCAGTTCAGTTCAGTCCAGTCGTGTCTGTGACCCCATGAAACGCAGCAGGCCAGGCCTCCCTGTCCATCACCAACTTCCGGAGTTCACTCAGACTCACGTCCATCGAGTCAGTGATACCATCCAGCCATCTCATCCTCTGTCGTCCCCTTCTCCTCCTGCCCCCAATCCCTCCCAGCATCAGAGTCTTTTCGAATGAGTCGTAGGAGCATGAAAACATTTTTTTAACCAAAATCAGAAGGAAAAACTCATTTTATATTGCAACCCAGTAAACATACACTGATATATAACATAAAATATGATTATATCAAATCAATAAATCATATGACTTTGTAAAATAATACCTATCTTAATATGCATTCTGATATTCTATTTTTTTTAAGCTGGCTGTGACTTTTTAAGTTGCTTGTAGCATGAAACACACAGCTTTGGTACATATTTCTCATATGAAATTGCAATTATTTTTATATTTATCTTCTCAGCTAAAGTGTAAACTATGTGTAGGTTGAGGTTGGATCTTATGAATCATGTGTCTCCAAAGCTTACTAAGGCACTTAATAAGACAGTCAATAGATATTTATTGAATGAATAAATAAATATAAGGGCCTATAGCTTTTGATTGTCCTTTTCCAATATTGATCCAAACATTGATATTTAGCTAAACACAAGTCACTTGGGTAAATTGTTGAATCAACTGGATGCCTGTATGGAAATCGATGAGGGTTAACTCTCTCCATACCTAAAACTTAATTCAAAATACATAGTGCATCCTCACATGACTGAGAGAGAAATAGTATTTCTTGTGTTTCTCCTTAAAAAGGCATTAATCTACCCTCTTGACCTAATTGCCTCCCTAAGTTTTAATACCTTCACATGGGGTTTAAGATTTCAACATATGAATCTGGAATGGGACATAAGTATTCAGTCCATAACAGTATAAGACTTAAAACTATAAAATTTCTGGTAAAATACACAGGAGAAAAATCTTGGCAACTTGGAACAGGTAATTGTTTCTCACAACATAAAACAAAAAAGAAAAAGTTGAGAAATTGAACTTTACCAATATAAAGTCTTTTGCTCTTATAAAGACAAATTGAGAAAATAAAAATACATGACACAGGCTAACAAAAAAATATTTGGAACATGTGTATCAAAGATTTGACTCCAGAATATGTAAAGACTCCCAAACTTAAGAATAAGACATGAAAAACCAAATTTTAAAAAAATAGGCAAAAGGTTTGAACAGATTTCTTTTACCAGTGGAAACATCTGAATATTAAACAAACACATGAAAGGATGCTAAACATCATTGCGTGCATGCGTGCTAAATCGCTTCAGTCATATCCAACTCTTTGTGACTCTATGGTCAGTAGGAAAATGCAACTTAAAATGAGGGACTACCCTGGTGGTCCACTGGTTTTCTAAGACTCTGTACTCTCAATGCACGGGGAATGCTCAGTCCCTGGTCAGGAAACAAAGGTCCACGTGCCTCGTGGCACAGCCAAAGCAAACACAAAGACAACAAAAAATACAACCACAGTGAGATACTTAGACTCACTAGACTGGCTAAACCTAAACAGATTGTCCACACAGTCTCGGCAAGAAACTTCGGAGAAACAGGAACCGCTAGCGAAAATGTTAAGTGGTACAACCAACTTGCAAAACAGTTTAGCAGTTTCTTAAAAAATTAAACATACATTTACCATGGAACTCAGACATTCTAGTCCTAAATTTTACTCGGCAGAAATGGAAAAATAGGTCCAAAGACATGTTCATGACTTGTTCACTTGTTCATGTCCATAACAGCTTTATTTGTAATAGTAAAAAACTGGAGACAAGCAAACCCATCAATAGGAGGATAAAATAAAAAGGAATGAACTTGGGATACACGCAACGATGTGGATGAACCTCAGTTATGCTGAGTGAAAAAGGCCAAGCAAAATCGAGTACATAACGTANAACTCATTTTATATTGTGACCCAGTAAACATACACTGATATATAACATAAAATATGATTATATCAAATCAATAAATCATATGACTTTGTAAAATAATACCTATCTTAATATGCATTCTGATATTCTATTTTTTTTAAGCTGGCTGTGACTTTTTAAGTTGCTTGTAGCATGAAACACACAGCTTTGGTACATATTTCTCATATGAAATTGCAATTATTTTTATATTTATCTTCTCAGCTAAAGTGTAAACTATGTGTAGGTTGAGGTTGGATCTTATGAATCATGTGTCTCCAAAGCTTACTAAGGCACTTAATAAGACAGTCAATAGATATTTATTGAATGAATAAATAAATATAAGGGCCTATAGCTTTTGATTGTCCTTTTCCAATATTGATCCAAACATTGATATTTAGCTAAACACAAGTCACTTGGGTAAATTGTTGAATCAACTGGATGCCTGTATGGAAATCGATGAGGGTTAACTCTCTCCATACCTAAAACTTAATTCAAAATACATAGTGCATCCTCACATGACTGAGAGAGAAATAGTATTTCTTGTGTTTCTCCTTAAAAAGGCATTAATCTACCCTCTTGACCTAATTGCCTCCCTAAGTTTTAATACCTTCACATGGGGTTTAAGATTTCAACATATGAATTTGGAATGGGACATAAGTATTCAGTCCATAACAGTATAAGACTTAAAACTATAAAATTTCTGGTAAAATACACAGGAGAAAAATCTTGGCAACTTGGAACAGGTAATTGTTTCTCACAACATAAAACAAAAAAGAAAAAGTTGAGAAATTGAACTTTACCAATATAAAGTCTTTTGCTCTTATAAAGACAAATTGAGAAAATAAAAATACATGACACAGGCTAACAAAAAAATATTTGGAACATGTGTATCAAAGATTTGACTCCAGAATATGTAAAGACTCCCAAACTTAAGAATAAGACATGAAAAACCAAATTTTAAAAAAATAGGCAAAAGGTTTGAACAGATTTCTTTTACCAGTGGAAACATCTGAATATTAAACAAACACATGAAAGGATGCTAAACATCATTGCGTGCATGCGTGCTAAATCGCTTCAGTCATATCCAACTCTTTGTGACTCTATGGTCAGTAGGAAAATGCAACTTAAAATGAGGGACTACCCTGGTGGTCCACTGGTTTTCTAAGACTCTGTACTCTCAATGCACGGGGAATGCTCAGTCCCTGGTCAGGAAACAAAGGTCCACGTGCCTCGTGGCACAGCCAAAGCAAACACAAAGACAACAAAAAATACAACCACAGTGAGATACTTAGACTCACTAGACTGGCTAAACCTAAACAGATTGTCCACACAGTCTCGGCAAGAAACTTCGGAGAAACAGGAACCGCTAGCGAAAATGTTAAGTGGTACAACCAACTTGCAAAACAGTTTAGCAGTTTCTTAAAAAATTAAACATACATTTACCATGGAACTCAGACATTCTAGTCCTAAATTTTACTCGGCAGAAATGGAAAAATAGGTCCAAAGACATGTTCATGACTTGTTCACTTGTTCATGTCCATAACAGCTTTATTTGTAATAGTCAAAAACTGGAGACAAGCAAACCCATCAATAGGAGGATAAAATAAAAAGGAATGAACTTGGGATACATGCAACGATGTGGATGAACCTCAGTTATGCTGAGTGAAAAAGGCCAAGCAAAATCAAGTACATAACGTACGATTCCATTTGGGCTTCTCAGGTGACGCTAGTGGCAAAGAATCCGACGGCCAATGCAAGAGCACAGGAAACGTGGGTTCGCCGCGTTGGGAAGATACCTTGGATAAAAAAATGGCAACCCACTCCAGTATTCTTGCCTGAAAAATCCCATGGACAGAGGAGCCTGGCAGGCTACAGTCCATGGGGTCTCAAAGAGCTGGACATGACTGAGTATGCACGATTATTATTAGTCACGGTTCCATTTATGCAAAATCCAAGAACCTCATAAATAGCTATCATTTTAAACATTTAATACACCAAAGTTGATATCCATCCTTTTATTCTTTTCTTCAACTCTGTGTGTTTGAAATCTTTTTTTTTTCTTTCTTTTGGCTACATTCCCTGATGAGGGATAGAATCTTTGCCCTCCACAGAGAAAGCACAGAGTAATAACCACCACTAGACTGCCAGGAAATTCCTTTTTTTAAAAAAAAAAAACTCTTGTCTTCTATTTTTTTTTCAATTATTTCTAATAATAGTCATTTAGATACAAGAGAACTCAACTTCCTAATGTGACATTTAGACTCATTTTTTCACTAGAGCCAAAGCAGATATTCTGGAAAAGGAGATGCTATTATTTGGATAAGATCTAAATGCTCAGTAAAGAGACAGGCACAGGTATTCCTAGGAGTCTCCTTATAGTCACAGCCTAAGAAGACACACTCATGTGTTGCCTGGTCGCCTCCACAAGTCTATGGAGACCGTGGAGGTGAGGAATGGTGGTAAAGCACTCTTGCTCAACAGTTAATGAGATTGTATCCTTTATTCTCCACTTCCCATCCCCCACCCCAACTCATTCATTCATATTGGATTGCCGAATCATTTCTGGCATGAAGGCTTTATTTGTTTAACAGCAGTTCTCAATGAGGGAGGGTGGGGTTTGAAGGAAGGATGATGCATTCTCATTAATCATTGGGCAAGAGTGCTTTACCATCATCCCTCACCTCAGTTACTTTAAAATATACACCAAGAGAACAATTTTCTTGATATTTTGACCCATGTTGACAATACTGTTTTCAGTTGGACACAGAGACCATGTATTTTTCCACAGTTAAAATGATTCTATTGGAATGACATAAAAATTTTATGGCTGGAATCCTAGAAGGATGTATGGTTTTCAATAAAATATTAATGAAAAAAGCATTGTTAGAGTCACACACTTCCCTTGGCATCATTTAAGCCTTTGAATCCAGAGCTATTTCTGGGTTTTTCACTCACATGAGCCAATGCATTCCCTCTCCTTCTCTCCCCCTGTACCAATTTGAGTTGTATTTGCTGTCACTTGCAATTTAAAAAGTTTTTAACAATACAGAAATTGGCACCAGGAGTGGGGTTGTTTCTAGGCAGTCAAAATTCCACAAATGTCCACAACAGAGACACAAAAGAGAGATTATGGAAACACAGAGCATTCAAGTAGAAAGGAGCTCAAACATCATCTGACCTGATCATGTCATTTTATGGACAAGTAAATACATTTCCAAGGAATTGAATAAATCATTATACTTTCAGTGAATGATACTTTAAAGGACAGGTTTTTACAAATCGACACCCTAAGCATTTGTAGGAGAGATAGCAATAGTTGTTGAAAACAACACTCAAAATAAATATAGTGTGTTTTATAGCTTCACTGATAGGAACTGGTCCCAGTTCATGGTGCAGCAGAATCACTTATTTTCATTTAATATTCTTGGAGCACAAGAAATGCATTAGCCATTAAAGTAGGTAATGCAGAGCAGGGAACAAGGTCAGCAAGAACTGTACCCTCAAAGAACTTTGTATCTAGCACAGGAAGACAGAAAATTAACTCAGAGTTTTACCCAAATAAGTATTGTTGCTGAGATAATACATACTGCAAAGAAAAGTCCAGGATTCTATGAGGGAATATAAGAGGGAGAACAGCCTTTATGTGGGGGATCCAAGGAAACTTCCACAAAGAAAGGAAATTTAAACTGAACCTGAAAGATAGTAGAATTTGCCAGGTGAAATTTTAGGGTAAATGATTCCAAGCATGTGTAAAACCCCTTGATGCGAAAGAGCTTGGCTTCCTAAAGGAACAGAAAAACAAACGTGCATTAGTGAACACATTTAGTGTTCATTAGTGAAACATTAGTGAAAACTCTGAGTTAATTAGTGGAGTGAGAAAGAACTCAAGTGCAGCCAGTGAGATGGGTAGGAGGTAGATACGCAGAGACTTTCTGAGAACTTTGGCAAGGAGCTTGGACGTTATTCTAGGAGGGAAGGGGGAAAACATGGAGAAGCTTTTCACAGGATGGGGGTGGTTTATAGTTTGGAAAGTTCCAGACTGAATTCAGAGCAATAAAAAAAGGCATTAAGACAACAATTCAGGTCAGAGAGAACAGAAATCCAGGAAGTTACAGTTTGAGTAGAGACAACAATAAAAAGAGAGGAAGTTGACTCAGTGACTATTCTGGAGGTAGAAGCATACACTTTCTTTTGTACTAGTTTAGTTGTTCGTCAGAGAAGGCAATGGCACCCCACTCCAGTACTCTTGCCTGGAAAATCCCATGGATGGAGGAGAACTGAGCGACTTCACTTTCACTTTTCACTTTCGTGCATTGGGGGGCGGGAAATGGCAACCCACTCCAGTGTTCTTGCCTGGAGAATCCCAGGGACGGGGGAGCCTGGTGGGCTGCCGTCTATGGGGTCGCACAGAGTCGGACACGACTGAAGTGACTTAGCAGCAGCAGCAGCAGGTTGTTCGTACTATCACTTGCAATTGGAAGAAACGCACAAAAATTAGTTACCACGAGTAGGGTGCTTCAGTGGGGATGTGATGATTTAGTGATGAGGGAGATATGAAATCAGAGAGAGGGAAGGAACAAGCGTAATGAGCAGGTTTCTAGGATTAAGGTATGGGGGCAGGGGGGTAGATGTTGGTGACACTGACAGACTTAGGGAATAATGAAGGTGGAGAAGGNAGAGACAGGGGATGTGATGATTTAGTGATGAGGGAGATATGAAATCAGAGAGAGGGAAGGAACAAGCGTAATGAGCAGGTTTCTAGGATTAAGGTATGGGGGCAGGGGGGTAGATGTTGGTGACACTGACAGACTTAGGGAATAATGAAGGTGGAGAAGGATGCAGGACATTCTGACATCATGAACAAGGTTAGGAAGGCTGCTTGTGAGTTATGTAAGAGCTGAAGGGCGTGATAGGAACAGAAACAGGGTAGCTTTGGGAATGGTGAAAGCACTGATGGTGAAAGTCGCTCAGTTGTGTCCAACTCTTTGTGACCCCATGGACTGTAGTCCATGGACTTCTCCAGGCCAGAACACTGGAGGGGGTAGCCTTTCCCTTCTCCAGGGAATCTTCCCAACCCAGGGATCAAACCCAGGTCTCCTGCATTGCAGGCAGATTCTTTACCAGCTGAGCCAGGGAAACCCAAGAATACTGGAGCAGGTAGCCTATCCCTTCTTCAGCAGATCTTCCCAATCCAGGAATCGAACCAGGGTCTCCTGCATTGCAGGCGAAGCCAGAGATATTTAAGCTTTTCCACCACTCCAGTACTCTTGCCTGGAAAATCCCATGGACGGAGGAGCCTGGTTGGCTGCAGTCCATGTGGTCATGAAGAGTTGGACATGACTGAGCGACTTCACTTTCACTTTACTCCTCTAAAAAGACAAGAAAGGCAGAACTTCAGCATGTGGACCCTCTAGTGAGTAAACATCTAATCCCATGGCAGATTAATACATAAAAATGCCATTTTTTTCAATCTGATATTCTTTAAAAATCCATCAGCCAAGGGAGCCACAAAGAATTTTTGGAATTTTGAAATTTCATGCTTTTGTGTTTGTTCCTTATAACAATCTATGAGGAACCATTGGCCCTGTTCTAGTGCGTGGGAAGTCTGAAGCACTAAGACAGTCAAAAAGTTTCCTGGGAACCTCCCTGGCTGCCCAGTGGTTAGGACTCTGCTTTAAATGCAGCGGATGTGGGTTCAATCCCTGGTTGAGGAACTGGGATCCCGGATGCTGGGTGGCCTGGACAAAACAAAGTTTTCTAGGTCACAGTCAGAAAATTACTGAACTAGGATTTAAACTCAACGCTGTCTAAATATAGAGCCTGACTCTCATATCTCACATAATTATTTGATGTGAGGTCCTAGTTATTCCAGAAAACCTTATCATACCCAGATACCTTAGCATTTTTAAATGTTTTAAAATATAAGGAAGAAATTCAGTAAATGAACAAAATACCTTCTGACTTTTAAGAGTCTAAAGATTAGGAAAAAAAAAAAACTATACAGACTCAAAACTCTTGGTATGTTATTTTTTCATTATGTTACTGGCTAATAAGTCAGATTCAGTTTTTGCGAAATAAAATGTAAGAACATGAGAACTACTTTCACATTTTCTGATTTTTCTTCATTGTATATCAAACACCAAGCACCTTTAAAATGCAAATAACATAACTTCCAGTGTGGTATTTTATAAACAAAGATTTTTAATGATTTTTTTTTAAAAAGGCAAACTACATGCTAAACCAAATTTCTTTAACGGCTGAAAGGACTTAAGTATTACTATTTCATATTGTCTTACAAAAGAAAAGAAACACACTTCCAAAATAACACCAAAAGACAAGACTTAAAAAAAAAAGTTTTTAATTAAAAAAAGTAAAACAGGAAATGGCATTTTAAAATGACAAGATAGTAAGTAAATTGTATCAGTCCTTTTCATTATTTGCTGTAATAATTCCTTTTTTTATTTGGAGTGTTCTTTATTATGCTCATTTTGTCCCAAAGAAAAATCACTAAAAATAAGTTTTCCAACATAAAAAATGCATTCAGGTTCTCCTTGGGAGCAATAAACAATGGGTGCACTTTTCAATGACAACACAAACATGTAAAACTGATGAAGCAGAAATTGCACTGGATTCTTACATGTTCGTGCATATGATGATACACACACAAGTGCTTTTATCTTGAAGACTCAAGAGAATATTTCCAGTTTTGACTTGTGAAACTTTCTGCAGTTGCCAGAGAAATCTCATTAGCTTTATTGGGTTGGCCAAAAGTTTGTTCAGGTTTTTTTTTTTTGGGGGGTGGTGGTAACCTAATAAATGCCAGCGCAGCAACTGTGAAATGGTTTCACCTCAGGTGTCACTATCAGTGATTCTTCAATTCGCAGAGCACAACAAATGCTGTGTCTTTCTTTAAGAAACACGTGAGGTGTGTGTGTGTGTACATATATTGTGTGATTTTTTAAAAAGTTTTTGGAAAATTGTCACCATAAAGATTTGATTTTAGGATTTGAACTTAGTTCTGTCCGCACAGGGATCCCCAAGTGCTGTGGCTCTGCCACTGACGCCAAGCATCTTGGTCCCGCTGAAAAGCTAACATCGAAGGCAGGAAGGGAAAGGCAAAAATGAAAAAGAGGAAGAAGAAAAAGCAGGAGAGAAATGGAAAGACATAAAAACGATTGCTTCCATACTAATAAACAAGGATATCATGATTTGTACTCTTATGACATTAAATATTCTGAGTTCAATAATGAAATCATGTTCGTGTTGGGTTATCCAACGCATGAGATTTATCTTTTTTGTATAAGTATTAAGTAGTATTATATCTAATCCTAAGTTTGTATGTAGTGCCATCTTCAGGGTGGGTTGGAATGATTACTCCATTATTAGATCATTATTCTGAGACTGTGAATAAGGTTTTGTATGGTTTGCTTGTTATATAAACACCGTAACTGCAATGAAATAAGTACAAACCTCTACAAGTCCATGTAAATATCCATGTCGACAACCAATTCAGGAAAAGTCACAACCATTTGAAGTGGAAGCACTGAATATGGAATAGACATTTCAGATAAATAGTTAAGCTTGGAGCAATAGATCCTAAATGCTAAATTGTTGTTTTGGAAGTTGAAAGAAAACTTAGATTTTCTAGCCAATTTTTCAAATATTGGAATTTCTAATGTAAGTCACAATTTCAGAGATTTACATTGGGAAAAGAAAAATTTAGCAAGAAAAATATGGTTGGAATTTCTAGTGATTTGCTATTGAAAGTCTCAACATCCATGCACACAAAAATATTACATTTTGCTATTAGAAAGTGTTCTTGTTCTCCAATGGTACTCTGTAGTCATGCGTTAAGCAGAATTTTAAAGGAAACCAGAAAAGGGCAGGACAACATAGGAAGGTAGAAAAAACCCAGTTTCAAGCTCATCCCACAGATGAGCAATGTGCCAGATGGGGCAATGTTCCCTTTTGGCAGACTTCAGACCACAAGTTTCAGGAGTCTGCTGTATTAAAATCTGTGGTTTTCATATTTCAAAGGTGTTAATGTAGTAGTTTTATGGAAATTATCAAAAGTAGAGAAAATACTGCCACATGGGTAACATGCTAACTATAGAAAATAATTAGCACTTTTAGGCAGTGGGGACTGGAAGATCAGTTTTTCTAAATTCTCCACCAAACTCATCTAACATTTTTCAGAATACAGCAAAGGAATTTCAAAGCAGAAAATTCCAAATTCTAAGGATTCATGGTCTCATAATGCATCATTCTAGAATGTTTTAGAGTCTTATCACTGATCTTTGCTGGAAATCCTATTGTGTATCTTCAGACTAGAACCAATAATTGAAAGTTGTGGGTAAACCTGGCTCATACAGGAAAAAGCATTGCTGTATTTCAGGTCTTTACAAGCAGATGTTTTTGTGGGGCTTGTCAAGAGAGGAAAGAAACTACTTCAGGTCTATGAGCCACCAACAAATCTGAATGGCACTGGTGGGGGTTATGGGCCATATTGAACAAGCAGGAAGAAAACTTGAATGGAAGTCCGGGAATCATCTCACATCCTGGCTCTTTCACCAAAACTCCACTTGTGGGTATACAGGATACATTTTCCCCATCCAAAAGACAATCCAGAAATTCTCCCACACGCTTTAGAAATCAAATAATGAATGGTGTCACCTTTAGTGGTAAAATGAGGAAACATAAAATACAACAGCAAAGAGAGTTTCACATCATAATGGTAATTTCCCTTAACATAAATAACAAACCACAGGCCATCCAACTTGTCAAAAGGAAAGTATGGGTTATTACTCAACCATTTTAGATTTAAATTTGTTACTACTGTACACTGCTGCATACTAATGTTGACTGATCCTGATACATTCTTTGGCAGTGCTGAGGTTTTTGTTTTTGTTTTTTTTTCATGGTAAGACTTTTTCTGCTGTTACAGAACCCATCACTCAGTCATGTCTGACTCTTTGTGACCCCATGGACTGTAGCCTACCAGGCTCTTCCGTCCATGGGATTTTCCAGGCAAGTGTACTGGAGTGGGTTGCCATTTCCTTCTCCAGGGGATGTTCCCAAGCCAGGGATCAAACCCAGGTCTCCCACATTGCAGGCAGATGCTTTACCATCTGAGCCACCAAGGAAGCCCTATGATATCCTATTGCCTTCCAATATATAGGATATTTATATTTGCATTACCAAAACATTTTCCTTTTAAACCTTCAGATAGCTGTCTGTGACGAAAAATAAAAATTTTTGTTCCTCAAAATTTCTCTGTAAAACAGAATGTACCTTATACATATCTATGCATCTTATAGAACAGTAATGATACCAGATATGTTTCCTTGTATTACAATTTCCTTATTTGCCCAGTGGAGATGATGCAGGTCCCTACCAAGTTCATTAGGCTGTTGCAAACATCAAGGAGATCAATTATACACACATTGGTAGAGATAAATAAAGCATTATGCAAAATGCCCTTATGCTAATAGCAGCTCCTAGGGATTAAGTTAGATCCCTTTGGGTAAAGAATATAGAACTTCCTGTACTGTAGCTAGGTGATAAGACCTGCTTGGTTCCTTGGCTCACAGCTAGATAACCCTAGAGAAGGAAAAAAAAAAACAACAACAACGGAGATCTTGAATTTTCTTGCCAATGGAATCCACTGAACTGTTTATTCATACATATTATATTCCAACTTGGCCTTTAATTTCCAACTATTGCCCAAGAGTTTAAAGAGACATGGCCACACCTACCAAAGTAAGAGATGAAATGCTTTTGTCTCTGGGTAAACATCACATCTCTGCTAAATAGACTGCTTAGGTTTAACAGCAGTACTGAATTTCTCCTTTCAGAAGCTGAATAGACTTCCCAGTCTTATGACTGGGAAAAAGATGCCTGGATAGGATCACTGACTCAATGGACAGGAGTTGGAGCAAACTCCGGGAGATAGTGAAGGCCAAGGAAGCCTGGCGTGCTGCAGTCCTTGGGGTCGCAAAGAGTTGGACACGACTTGGCGACTGAACAACAACAAACAATTTTTCTTAAAAACCAAAATACCCAGATATGCTTCGCCCTGTATCACTGCCCAATTAGCTAAAATTTGAATGCCCTCCCATATTATTTTTTAAGTAGAAAAGGATAGCTTTATTGCTTTGCCAGGCAAAGGGGGACATAGCTGGCTCCTGCCTGAAAAACTAAGTGCCTCAACCTTAAAGAACTGATTAGTGGCTACAGTCCATGGGGTGGAAAAGAGTCCATGACTTTACTTTCACTTTCACTGTCTTTAAAACAATGGTTCAAGGATGGGAGCTCTGACAAGACTAGGGTGTGTGCACAACTTGCACTTGATGAGCTTCTTTGTCCCAGACACATTTTAAATAAAGCACTGTAAACATAATCATTTGTCTAAATTTTTAGTCTCCTACATAAAAATCTCAGCATTAGGTTCAAGGTTTACTTAGACTAACTGTTTTAGACACGTTTTATGATGGAAAAAGACAAGCGGCAAATAAATACAGAAGTAGGGAAAAAAGGCTAGATGAGACTACACTAAAAAATCTTTTCCCTAGTTGATAGGATTATGGCTAATCGCATCTTGATTTTGGTCCACTGACCTATAGATTCCTCTAAAATTTTTTAAACTTTGTTTGCTTTATAATAAGTATGTATTACTTTTATAACAAGGGGTGGGGGGAATCAATTGCATAGAAAGAGCCTCAAGAAAATTGGATAAAATATACAACAGATGCCACTGCCATTGTCTGCAACACTTGGGAACTGGAAGGCTCAAGAGAGTTCCTTTTCACAGCTAGCTCAACATGCTTCAACAATGTTAAGTGAGCAATAATACCATTAAAAAAAACAGAGAGATAAATAGCATTTTAGGAAAAACCTAAGCATATTTCCTTTTAGGGCAACTAGCAACATTTAACAAGGCTTTGAAAACTCAATTGTCATAGAGCACCATGAAATATTCACATAAAAGAGATCCAGGCAGCTTGAAGATGAATATTTCCTCATTCAAGAGATGCCTAATTGACTTGTGACAACATGAAATACTCAGTGCATCTGGTTGGGGCCAACATGGATGATGACGTGTTTCTCGTAGGCCCTTTTCATTGTTTTCTCAATTTGCTTCAGAAAAACTTGTGGAATTCGTCCACATAAAGTGTGCACAGTCTCCAAAAACTTCAGCTGAAGAGGGTAATACATGGATTGAAAGAGATTGTCTTGAAAAGGAAACTGAAAGATGAGTGGGGAAAAAAAAAGGAAAAGTTTATTTTAGTTATTCAAATGCCATTTAAAAAGGAAATCACTTACTGGGAAATGACACGGAATTACTGGAAACATGCAGTCACAGTTGGTATGTTTTTAGATACAGTGGAAAGGACCTCCAAGGACCAAAGTCCAAACCCTGATTCAATCCTGTGCAACCCCAAGCCATCATTTACCCTTTCGGGGGCTCAGTGTCTTTACTTTAAAAACAAAAAAAAGATGATTTATTTGTGTTCTAAAAGCTCTTAAAATTTAAGAGTCAAGTATTGAGTTGGACAAAAAGTTCGTTTGGGCTTTTTCCATACCATCTTACGGAAAAGCCCAAAGGAACCTTCTGACCATCCCAATGTATTTCCCAGAACAGGATATTCTATATACCATGCTCCTGCTGAGTAGATCAAGATTCGAGTATAAACAACAAGATCTTAACTATACAGCACAGGGAACTATATTCAATATTCTGTGACAAACCATAATGGAAAAGAATAAAAAACTCCACATATGTATAACTGAATTACTTTGCTGTACAGAAGAACACAACATTGTAATCAACTATATTTCAATAAAATAAAAAAATTCAAGTAGATACTTGAAATCTACTAGAATAAAACACTGAATTCTTCGTATTTCTTTGCCTTTATAGCAATCTTAATAAAGGAACTACAGTGATCTTATCAAGTCCAGAGTTTAACAACTACTAGTGAAATGTATCATCAGTGAACTTTATTTTAGTAATTTAGGTACTGAATATTTGTTGTTGGTTTTATCTCACTTCATACTTTAAAAAAATTATTCTGCTTTCCTATGGAATATGTCTGTATTCTCCCAAACAAATCTTTCAGACTACCTAATTATGAGCATGAGTCAAAGTCTTATTACAATCTCAGCAAAAGGGAAAAGGCCTCCCGTTAGGTCAAGTCAAAGATTCACTGTTGGCAAGGACATTTTAAACAAAAAGACTAGAGAAAGGAAAAAAAAAAAAAATGAAAAATAAAAATTTTTGTTCCTCAAAATTTCTCTGTAAAACAGAATGTACCTTATACATATCTATGCATCTTATAGAACAGTAATGATACCAGATATGTTTCCTTGTATTACAATTTCCTTATTTGCCCAGTGGAGATGATGCAGGTCCCTACCAAGTTCATTAGGCTGTTGCAAACATCAAGGAGATCAATTATACACACATTGGTAGAGATAAATAAAGCATTATGCAAAATGCCCTTATGCTAATAGCAGCTCCTAGGGATTAAGTTAGATCCCTTTGGGTAAAGAATATAGAACTTCCTGTACTGTAGCTAGGTGATAAGACCTGCTTGGTTCCTTGGCTCACAGCTAGATAACCCTAGAGAAGGAAAAAAAAAAAAAAAACAACGGAGATCTTGAATTTTCTTGCCAATGGAATCCACTGAACTGTTTATTCATACATATTATATTCCAACTTGGCCTTTAATTTCCAACTATTGCCCAAGAGTTTAAAGAGACATGGCCACACCTACCAAAGTAAGAGATGAAATGCTTTTGTCTCTGGGTAAACATCACATCTCTGCTAAATAGACTGCTTAGGTTTAACAGCAGTACTGAATTTCTCCTTTCAGAAGCTGAATAGACTTCCCAGTCTTATGACTGGGAAAAAGATGCCTGGATAGGATCACTGACTCAATGGACAGGAGTTGGAGCAAACTCCGGGAGATAGTGAAGGCCAAGGAAGCCTGGCGTGCTGCAGTCCTTGGGGTCGCAAAGAGTTGGACACGACTTGGCGACTGAACAACAACAAACAATTTTTCTTAAAAACCAAAATACCCAGATATGCTTCGCCCTGTATCACTGCCCAATTAGCTAAAATTTGAATGCCCTCCCATATTATTTTTTAAGTAGAAAAGGATAGCTTTATTGCTTTGCCAGGCAAAGGGGGACATAGCTGGCTCCTGCCTGAAAAACTAAGTGCCTCAACCTTAAAGAACTGATTAGTGGCTACAGTCCATGGGGTGGAAAAGAGTCCATGACTTTACTTTCACTTTCACTGTCTTTAAAACAATGGTTCAAGGATGGGAGCTCTGACAAGACTAGGGTGTGTGCACAACTTGCACTTGATGAGCTTCTTTGTCCCAGACACATTTTAAATAAAGCACTGTAAACATAATCATTTGTCTAAATTTTTAGTCTCCTACATAAAAATCTCAGCATTAGGTTCAAGGTTTACTTAGACTAACTGTTTTAGACACGTTTTATGATGGAAAAAGACAAGCGGCAAATAAATACAGAAGTAGGGAAAAAAGGCTAGATGAGACTACACTAAAAAATCTTTTCCCTAGTTGATAGGATTATGGCTAATCGCATCTTGATTTTGGTCCACTGACCTATAGATTCCTCTAAAATTTTTTAAACTTTGTTTGCTTTATAATAAGTATGTATTACTTTTATAACAAGGGGTGGGGGGAATCAATTGCATAGAAAGAGCCTCAAGAAAATTGGATAAAATATATAACAGATGCCACTGCCATTGTCTGCAACACTTGGGAACTGGAAGGCTCAAGAGAGTTCCTTTTCACAGCTAGCTCAACATGCTTCAACAATGTTAAGTGAGCAATAATACCATTAAAAAAAACAGAGAGATAAATAGCATTTTAGGAAAAACCTAAGCATATTTCCTTTTAGGGCAACTAGCAACATTTAACAAGGCTTTGAAAACTCAATTGTCATAGAGCACCATGAAATATTCACATAAAAGAGATCCAGGCAGCTTGAAGATGAATATTTCCTCATTCAAGAGATGCCTAATTGACTTGTGACAACATGAAATACTCAGTGCATCTGGTTGGGGCCAACATGGATGATGACGTGTTTCTCGTAGGCCCTTTTCATTGTTTTCTCAATTTGCTTCAGAAAAACTTGTGGAATTCGTCCACATAAAGTGTGCACAGTCTCCAAAAACTTCAGCTGAAGAGGGTAATACATGGATTGAAAGAGATTGTCTTGAAAAGGAAACTGAAAGATGAGTGGGGAAAAAAAAAGGAAAAGTTTATTTTAGTTATTCAAATGCCATTTAAAAAGGAAATCACTTACTGGGAAATGACACGGAATTACTGGAAACATGCAGTCACAGTTGGTATGTTTTTAGATACAGTGGAAAGGACCTCCAAGGACCAAAGTCCAAACCCTGATTCAATCCTGTGCAACCCCAAGCCATCATTTACCCTTTCGGGGGCTCAGTGTCTTTACTTTAAAAACAAAAAAAAGATGATTTATTTGTGTTCTAAAAGCTCTTAAAATTTAAGAGTCAAGTATTGAGTTGGACAAAAAGTTCGTTTGGGCTTTTTCCATACCATCTTACGGAAAAGCCCAAAGGAACCTTCTGACCATCCCAATGTATTTCCCAGAACAGGATATTCTATATACCATGCTCCTGCTGAGTAGATCAAGATTCGAGTATAAACAACAAGATCTTAACTATACAGCACAGGGAACTATATTCAATATTCTGTGACAAACCATAATGGAAAAGAATAAAAAACTCCACATATGTATAACTGAATTACTTTGCTGTACAGAAGAACACAACATTGTAATCAACTATATTTCAATAAAATAAAAAAATTCAAGTAGATACTTGAAATCTACTAGAATAAAACACTGAATTCTTCGTATTTCTTTGCCTTTATAGCAATCTTAATAAAGGAACTACAGTGATCTTATCAAGTCCAGAGTTTAACAACTACTAGTGAAATGTATCATCAGTGAACTTTATTTTAGTAATTTAGGTACTGAATATTTGTTGTTGGTTTTATCTCACTTCATACTTTAAAAAAATTATTCTGCTTTCCTATGGAATATGTCTGTATTCTCCCAAACAAATCTTTCAGACTACCTAATTATGAGCATGAGTCAAAGTCTTATTACAATCTCAGCAAAAGGGAAAAGGCCTCCCGTTAGGTCAAGTCAAAGATTCACTGTTGGCAAGGACATTTTAAACAAAAAGACTAGAGAAAGGAAAAAAAAAAAAAAAAAAAGAATGATGAAAAGTCAGAATATTGTTGCCTGACAGCAGAGTGGGTGGGTGTGTAGTTTCCCAAAACAAGTTTTAATCCATTAAAGTTCATCAGAAATATTGCTTAAGCGAGTTTATCAGAAATGTGATTTTCTTCCCAAAAGGAGGTTAAGGTTCTGTCCGAGACTATGTTTGGAACACTTTTTCTTTCACAGCACAATTTAGACCACTGATAGACTTCTTCTGGGGTTTCCCAGATGGCTCAGTGGTAAAGAATCTACCTGCAGATGCAGGCAATGCAGGAGACGCAGAAGCCACTTCCATCTCTGGGTTGGGAATCCCCTGGAATAGGAAATGGCATCCCACTCCAGTATTCTTGCTGGGACAATCCCATGGACAGAGGAGCCTGTCAGGCTACAGTCCATGGAATCACAAAGAGTCAGACACATTGAGCATGAACGAAAACTTTCCACTACTGTCTCCTCCAGTGACAGGAAAAGAACAGGTCGAAACAATGGATTCATCTCTGATTCCTCTCTTTCCCCATATCTTTCATCTAGTCCATCAGCAAGTGCCGTCAACTCTGTCTCCACAGAGTATCTGGAATCCGGCCCCTTCCGCCCATCCTCCTAATACCGCACAAGTACCTGCCGGCCCCATCTCTCACCTGGATGGTGGTAATCAGCCTCATAAGTAGCCTTTGAGTCTTCACTGTCGCAGCCCTTCCACCAGTTACCAAGCAGGTATTTTTAAAGCATAAATCAGAGCACATCATTTTCTTGCAGGGGCTTCCCACTGCAATTAGAATAAGATTCAAACTCCTCTCTTTCCCCAAAGGTTCAATGAGATCTGGAACTCTCCATGCTCATCTCCTGCTTGTTCCACTTTTCTGGTCATTCTGGTTACTGCAGCCTCTTCCCACAAACTTATCCCTGCCTCAGGGACTTTTCTGCATTATTTCTTCTACTTGGCAGGATCTCCCCCTAGATTTCCCCAGGGCTGCCTCCAGGGATCAAGGCTCAGGCTGGGCAGAGGCATCTCTGAGGCCCTGAGCTTGTGAATCTTCCTCTCCATTCAGGATGGCCATTACCCTGCTCTGGTCACCTTTTAATCTCTCACTGTCTGAAAGGACTTTTATTATTTCTTGGTTTATACGAATATTGTCTAGCTTTATCCACCCAGAATATATGCTTCATGAGAAGCAGGTTTTATTGGTCTTGGTCTTGTTGATTTCTGAGTTTCCTAGAACCTAGACTGTTTCTACATTAAACAGGCTCTTCACAGATGATTGCTGAAAAAGTTACTGGCAGGATGTCTGCTTGGTACATAACTTTCCTTGGGTCATAGTGCGAGCAGATCATATTTCCTCTTCACAGAAACATACACGCAGGGTTAGGGTGTGTGAACATGAGTTGGGGGGAGAAAAGGAGAGGGGATAGGATGGGAGAGGAGGAGGGAAAGAGAAGGGAAGGGAAGAAGGAAGAGGGAGGAGAGGGGGATATTTTCAGAGAAGAAGAAAGAAAGGAAAAAACAGAGTGAGAGGTAAAAAAAAAAAAGGTGTGAACCCGTTACCATGCAAACAACTTCTACTAACTGTTGAGCACAACTCTACATCAGGCACTGTACTGAAAAGTGTAAACACCGTCATTATGTTGAATTCCAACAACACCTTTTAGAAAATATTATCCCCATTTCACAGATGAGGAAACTGAGGCCCAGTAAGGCAAGAAGAGGCTTCCCTGGTGGCTGAGTGGTAAAGAATCTGCCTGCCAATACAGGAAATGTGGGTTTGATCCTTGGTCCAGGAAAACTCCCCTGGAGAAGGAACGGCAACCCACTCAAGTACTCTTGCCTGGAGAATCCCATAGAGTCTAGAGTACTATAGTCCATGGGGTCGGAAAGAGTTGGACATGACTTACGGACTGAACAATAACAACAAAAAGCAAGAACAGAGAGCTAGTAACTAATCACCAGAAACTGATAATACTGGGATCTGAACCCAGGTCTAGTGATACCCAAAGCCAAGCCCTGACCAGGTTGCCCTGTAGGGCACAGTGGTTGAGTGAAGAAATATGTCTTTTATGATGAAGTCTGTCCGTATTTACTCGAGTTTCAGGATGGGGTTGGTGACAGTCCTGATTAAAATGAATTAGAATTGAAGGAGAATTGTCTTTTTAGGCCCAATTGAGGAAAATCAGTTAGTGTATTAGCCAGGATCCTTTATGAAACATTTATTTGGCCTATTTTCTGATCCACCCAGAAAACAAACAAGACAGACTGTAATTCTAGAATTACAATTGTTCACAGTTGCTCAATCCCAGACCAGGGCTGACAGATCACAGAACAGCCGAAGGCGTGGTTCTGATGTCCACGTCTGCGGCAGTTTTCTTTAACTTCCATGTGTACTCCTGAATGGGTCTGCACCTGGAGCCAGTGTCTGAATACCTAAATGTGATATGACTAAGTACAGAACACATTTTCTATGTAATTAAATCAGCAGGAACCTGGGGAAGAAAGAAGTATTAGCTTATAGGTACATGAAATATTTTCCCTCCACAGAAGACAATTCTAGGGATTCTAGAATTGGAATTCTCTGGGATTCTCTCTGTGTGCATGCATGTTAAGTGGCTTCAATTGCGTCCGACTCTTTGTGACCCTATGGACTGTAGCCCACTAAAAAAAAAAAAGGTGTGAACCCGTTACCATGCAAACAACTTCTACTAACTGTTGAGCACAACTCTACATCAGGCACTGTACTGAAAAGTGTAAACACCGTCATTATGTTGAATTCCAACAACACCTTTTAGAAAATATTATCCCCATTTCACAGATGAGGAAACTGAGGCCCAGTAAGGCAAGAAGAGGCTTCCCTGGTGGCTGAGTGGTAAAGAATCTGCCTGCCAATACAGGAAATGTGGGTTTGATCCTTGGTCCAGGAAAACTCCCCTGGAGAAGGAACGGCAACCCACTCAAGTACTCTTGCCTGGAGAATCCCATAGAGTCTAGAGTACTATAGTCCATGGGGTCAGAAAGAGTTGGACATGACTTACGGACTGAACAATAACAACAAAAAGCAAGAACAGAGAGCTAGTAACTAATCACCAGAAACTGATAATACTGGGATCTGAACCCAGGTCTAGTGATACCCAAAGCCAAGCCCTGACCAGGTTGCCCTGTAGGGCACAGTGGTTGAGTGAAGAAATATGTCTTTTATGATGAAGTCTGTCCGTATTTACTCGAGTTTCAGGATGGGGTTGGTGACAGTCCTGATTAAAATGAATTAGAATTGAAGGAGAATTGTCTTTTTAGGCCCAATTGAGGAAAATCAGTTAGTGTATTAGCCAGGATCCTTTATGAAACATTTATTTGGCCTATTTTCTGATCCACCCAGAAAACAAACAAGACAGACTGTAATTCTAGAATTACAATTGTTCACAGTTGCTCAATCCCAGACCAGGGCTGACAGATCACAGAACAGCCGAAGGCGTGGTTCTGATGTCCACGTCTGCGGCAGTTTTCTTTAACTTCCATGTGTACTCCTGAATGGGTCTGCACCTGGAGCCAGTGTTTGAATACCTAAATGTGATATGACTAAGTACAGAACACATTTTCTATGTAATTAAATCAGCAGGAACCTGGGGAAGAAAGAAGTATTAGCTTATAGGTACATGAAATATTTTCCCTCCACAGAAGACAATTCTAGGGATTCTAGAATTGGAATTCTCTGGGATTCTCTCTGTGTGCATGCATGTTAAGTGGCTTCAATTGCGTCCGACTCTTTGTGACCCTATGGACTGTAGCCCACAAGGCTCCTCTGTCCATGGGATTCTCCAGACAAAAATACTGGAGTGGGCTGCCATGCCCTCCTCCAGGGGATCTTCCCGACCCAGGGATTGAATCAGTGTTCTCTTATGTCTTGCTTATTGGCAGCTTTGCAAAATGCATATTTTCATACATGCAAAAATGTATGAAATATTACTATATTGCACGTTCACTCCCACTTCACCCCTACCAAAGCCCGTTCACGAATCATGAGGGTTCTTGGATATTCAAGAAAAAACCTTCTAATAAAATCTATAGGCTGTATGTCAGGAGTTGGCAATTTTTTACTGTAAAGGGCTAGACAGTAAATATTTCAGATTCTGTGGGTCATACAGTCTATCACTCTGTGTGCATGCATGTTAAGTGGCTTCAATTGCGTCCGACTCTTTGTGACCCTATGGACTGTAGCCCACGAGGCTCCTCTGTCCATGGGATTCTCCAGACAAAAATACTGGAGTAGGTTGCCATGCCCTCCTACAGGGGATCTTCCCAACCCAGGGATTGAATCAGTGTTCTCTTATGTCTTGCTTATTGGCAGCTTTGCAAAAAGCATATTTTCATACATGCAAAAATGTATGAAATATTACTATATTGCAGGGTTCACTCCCACTTCACCCCTACCTAAGCCCGTTCACGAATCATGAGGGTTCTTGGATATTCAGGAAAAAACCTTCTAATAAAATCTATAGGCTGTATGTCAGGGGTTGGCAATTTTTTACTGTAAAGGGCTAGACAGTAAATATTTCAGATTCTGTGGGTCATACAGTCTATCACAGTGACTCATCTCTGCTTCTGTAGCATAGAAGTGGCCACAGGCAATACATCCATGAAGGGTTATCACTATGCCCTGACACGACTCTATTTATGAATGAAGAAACTTGAATTTCATAAAACTTTCATATGTTACAAACTATTCTTCTGTTCATTTTTTCCCAACTCTGTAAGAAACCATTCTTATCCCACATGTCTTACAAAAACAGACCAGATTTGGCCCAATAATTGGCCCAAGTTGGATGACCCCTATAGTCCTGTTTTTTGGAATGAAAGTTTCAAAAGAGAAATCTCTGAAAGTAGCTGTTGCTGGTTTTCCCCCAGCAACTTCAAGGTGAAAGGCAAAGTGGAAAGCTACATTTCCAAAGTATGTGAGTTATAGCAGGCAGGACTTGACTGTTACTTCAGTATGGCTCCTTGCCTAACTGACCACCTTGACACTTTGTTCAACAGGCTGGAGCTGGCAACCAGGCAACATGCTTAGCTTGAGTTGAATAATATAATTTTATTTTTATTGCATTCATATTATGTTTATCCTAACCTATGATCCTTTATTATGGCAAATGGCACAGGGTTTCTCTTTCTGATAGGACATTTCCACCTTCAGCGAACTTATTTCAGGGGAAAAAATGAGTGACTTATTTGGAAATAGTAAGTCAAGAGTGAATAAGGTACAGTATCAGGTAGCAAGAGGCGTAACGTGACTGACGTTGGGGAAAACGCGTGTAATTCAATGCTTCTGAGGAATTATTTGACCTTCAAAGGGATGGGTGACCAAAGTGCGTGCTCTGCATCACACTGATAAGCCTGCTGAATGGGGACGAGGACACACTTACATCTCGGATCGCCTCATAGAGTGCTTTGAAAGTTGGCTGCTTCTCGTCATGGTAGACACCTCGATTCCCATGCAGGACAGACACACCTTCCCGCTCTGCCTCTCTGCAGTTACTTCCATACATGCAGTGATCAGGACGGTAGTTCCACTGGCAGGGGAACACGTAGAGACACTCTGGAGGTGATGAGAGAGAGACACGATCAGTGTCAGTGATGAAACCAACATTTCCATAAACTTCACACCACACAGGATTCCAGGCACATGAGTGAGTGGTGACTCGTAGCCCAGGTTTTGCCATGTTTGTTAACAGTCTGAGTTCAGGAATTGAAGGATCATGCATTAGTGATGTTGGAGGCCTTACCCCGAAGAGGAGGGTAATATAGCAGCTTGGACAAGAAGGCAAACAACGGCAGCAGACAGCCTGGGACAGAAACCCAACTCTGTGGATCAAAAACAGTGCAACCTAGGTCCAGTGACTTAATCACCCTGTTCAGTTTCCTCATCCACAAGATGGATGTAATAGGTTGCCCCAATTATTGATGATTCAGTTTTTTAAAAGCACATGTAAAATGCCAAACACTCAGCTGTGGCCTATAGCGTTAGCAGTTCCAATCAACTCTTTGGAAAGGTTTTGTGAAATAGACTAACCTGAAAAATTAGAGTCAAGAGTGAGGCAAAGGTTCCTCTTCAGATTAAAAAGCAAGCAACCAATAGAAACAAAATGAAGGAAAACAAACAAAATACTACAATAGCAAAACAAAAAACAACCCATCCAACAAAAAAGCAAACCAAAAAGAGTTCCCCAACCCCCCAAAAAGAAGTCCCCATGTCCCAGTGACTATGTACACTGGGGGGTGAGCATGTCCATTGTGTACTTGTGTGTCTGCATCTCTAAGTCACAGGTTCTTAGCCAGGGGTGATGCTATTCCATCTGGCAGTGTCTGGAAGGAGACATTGGTCATCACAGGTGAGACTGCTATTGGTGTCTAATGCGTTGAGACTAGGGATGCTGTAAACATCCTCAATGAACAACATAACCCCCACCACAGTAGCAGTCCCAAGGTCAAGAAACTCAGCTCTAATCCTGTTGGATTCAGTAAATTTCCTTTTGGTGACTAGGATTATAAGCTTAGCAAAAAGTTCATAACCCTCAAGCTTCCTGGCCCCTCCTTCCTGTGCCTTTAAGGGCTGGGCCTAGAGGAGGATGAATCAAAGTTCTTTGCAAACATGCATCACTCATCATAAGAAAGACCTTTGTGAGAACACAGGAGGCTTGGAGCAAATCAATTACCCATGTCAGAAAAGCATTATAAAGATGTGTTGTTGGTTAGGTTGCTGGTATTTCCTTCTTATGGAAAGGGCTGCTGCTTAGAGGTTATTTACAGAAAGCTTCAACATGGAAAGCAAAGAATGAAACCATCACTATACATCCCCTCTGGCAGACGGTGTGTAGTATTTCCACCTCTCAGAATTTACAGGCCACTGTGGAATTCCCTGGCAGTCCAGTGTTTAGGACTTGGAACTTGCACTCCCAAGGGTGCAGGTTTAATCCCTGGTCGGGGAACTAAGATCCTGCAAGCTGCATGGGGCAGCCAAAACACAAAACAAAATGAAAAAGTTACAGACCACCGTGACACCGAAGCACCTTCTAATCCCTAATTGTTCACAAAACACTGTGAGATTTTCCTTGTCTTGGGAGAATTCCATTCCACCATGATGCTGCTCTTACTTGCATTCACCTCCATGCTTGCACATACGTAAGCCACACATATGTGCGGGAAAGAGTGGCGCTCATCCTGAAATCATGCTATCAGGATGTGAATCCCAATTCCTTTGTTAGCTGTGTGACTTGCCTGTACTTCAGTGCAGAGATTGGATGTGAGGATGGTGGGAGTGAAAATATCTAAATGTCCTTTTGCGCTTCTGAACTGCGGCCTGATGCCAGCACAACAGCTGCCTCTTTTCACCCAGACTCACTTCACTCCTTTCTGACACCTCCCTGGTCTTTTGGATTTGCAGCCCCTGCTCAAGCCCCTGCCAATAATCTCTGCTGAATGAACTGCCCTAACCCTATCTCTGATTTGGTAAACACATGGACTGATGGGATCAACACATATTTATTGAATGCTTGCTATATGTACAGGTCCTGCCTTCATGGAGTTTAAGGTTGGTGATGAATATTTTTGCCTCCTCCTAAGTAGTGAAAGGACTCTGCTACACACACACACACACACACACACACTCACACAACCCCCCAAACAAACAAACAAAAATCCTCCAATTTTTCCTCTCTTTGCAGCCTTAGAAGACCAAGCCCATTTAGGGCATTGTTCAAAGGCGAAAAACAAACACACAGAGGCCAAACAATATGTTACTAAATAACCAATGAATCACTGAAGAAACTAAGGAAGAAATTTAAAAATACCAAGAGACAAATGACAAGGAAAACACAATCCAAAACCTATGGGACACAGCAAAAGCAGTTCTAAGAGGGAAGTTTATAGCAATACAATCTTACCTCTACAAACAATAAAAGTCTCAAATAAATGACCTAATCTTACACCTAAAGCAACTAGAGAAAGAAGAACAAACAAAGCCCAAACTTAGTCGAAGGAAAGGAATCATAAAGATCAGAGCAGAAATAAATGGAAGTAGAGATGAAGAAAACAATAGCAAAGACCAACAAGACTAAAAGTTGGTTCTCTGAGAAAATAAAAACAAAACTGATAAACCCTAAGCCAGATTCATCAAGGAAAAAAGGGGGGGGGATTCAA